>OZ023275.1:44569308-45169308 GCA_964007475.1 Hybos culiciformis
GTACGTATCAATGTCTAACATTTTCTTGTTTGGAATTAAGTATATAATCTACATAGAAATTAACAACATAACAATAACTCAAAATAATAACATTAAGCTTCTTTTTTTTAATTTTTATAAAACTACATTAATGAAGTGAGTGTTAATTTTATGTTGCACTCTGCACAAACTGGAATTTCTAGGGGTTTCGCGGTTATATAAAAAAAATAATGTCATAACCCCGAAATCTTGTTTTTTTTTTTTTTTGTTTTTTTCTATTTTTTTTGTGTCGTAGCTGCACACGGTTATGAAAAAAAACTGCTGGGGATAGGGGTTGAATTGAATCCTATGGGGCTCTCCCGCCTCGTCGCCACGCCGACGCGTCATTGATACGTACATTAATAAATATTTGAGTATCATAAAAATATTTAATTCAATAAAGCTTTCAAAGAGTAATTTTTATTCATAAAGATCGAATATATATGTATTGTAAACTGATATTACGAATAAATATTATAATACTTTATTTTACTTTTGATTTATAAAGAATTAGTGCTACATGACGGGGAGCGCCATAGGATTCAATATATAATCAACTCTGATTCCAATATGAATGATATTGTGAACAGTATTGTTCCATGTCTTTAGTATAAAGTTCTTCATACCCTTTTTCAATTGTGTTTATTACGAAAAAGTTCATCATACCAATAGCAGCTTTAAATTGTTGTGTTTGTGTATTGACTTTATCAATCATTCAACACACATGAGTTATTGTCTCGATTTGCACGCTTCTTTTAAGTATTTGAAAAGTGTCAAAAGCAAATAAAAACCATAAAAATTTATTATAAAAACAATTTATTAATTTATTAATCCTTATACACAATGTTTTTAAATTTATCAATCATATAGTGAATTCAACTTTTCTAGTCCTTTTAAGTTAGAGAATCTTCGGTAATACAACAGCTGGTTCTCTCATTGAAGAATGGCATTATTTAGTTTCAATATGTCTGAGTTCACCCAACGCCAATCAGCAACCAGGTCAAACACTTTCGTTAAACTGTTAATTTGTTTTTAATCAAATAATTAGTTATTTTGTCATATTTTTGTACCAAAATGCCTCAAAATCCTTTCCACATACGATTATAAATACCATAATATTAATTAAGAAAATTATAAAGAATCCTCTATTACACTTGCTCTTTTTAAAATTCTCAGTATTTCAGGAATCTCATATCCATAGTTTGATGATTCAAGCAGAATTTTTAAAAGTTCTATAAGCCTATTATAGTGACCTGCATTATCTATAATACATTTTTTGACCTCATTGCTGGAATGCGACGGTGGATTAGTTCTTGTTTCTATTTTTGAATGTAATTCCGATTCGCCTTGAATTTCTACATTAAATTGCTGTGCTGAATTAATAATATTTTCTTTATGGTGACCTAACTCACCATCCTCAGTGGTGTTGTAAGTGGAAATCTTATTTATGAGTTTTAATAAATGTATTTCTCTTTTTCTGTGTCTTTGCAGGTTGTTGTTGCGAGAGAACGTCTCATTACATGTTTCACACCTAAACATCCTATCATATAATAACTTTTTTTTTAAATGAACACAGCTATTTAAATCCTCTTGGTAGTGCTGTTTTTGTCATTTTTGGTCAACCTGGAGTCATTTCAGATGAACCTGGAGTCATTTTAGGTGTACTTGGAGTCATCTTGGGTATACTTGGAGTCATTTTGAGTATTCGTGAAGTTGTTTTGAGTGTTCTCATTAAATATTTCTCCCCTAAAACCTCTTTGAGGCATTTCTGGCTAGCAAAGTTTCTTATTAGTTTTAGACAATAAAGATTTTTTTTTTAAAAACTGATATTAGGAAATAAATATTTAGCGTTTAAAACGTAGAGTAAATTTATGAATGTATTCTAATAGATAAAAACAATTTTATTGTTTAATTTTATACTTTTATTGCTTAATTTTATACATTATACATATAAATAGTATTATTTTATTCTTATATATAATAATAACAAAATTTTTAAATTTATGAATTTAGCAAGTTTCACATTTCACCGTAAAAACATAACGTATTACGTATTACTACATTAATTTTTGAATTTTTTGAACCCATATGGTTCCGAACCAAAACCAATACCAAACACTCTTTTCTCCGCTTTTGGTTGATACTTCTTCCCTTCCTTCACCGTGACCACTCTATGATCTTCAAGTCTTCGAATATTATGACTAGAAATTTCTATATGTGAAACATTTTCGGTTAATATCATTTCCTTTATTGTTTCAAAATTAACCTGTTTTGACGCGTCATAGTTCAAATTAATTCCTTTCACCTTGCAAACGGTTTTGATAGAATTGTCTTTAGCACTAAATACATTATAAGCATAATTTTTCGGACCACCGCTTACAAACTCTGTTATGTAACTACCAGAACCATAACATTCAAGTTCATCAGTCATATCTCCAACGAATTCACCCACAGGCGGTTCATATTCTCCTTCTTTACTGATAAAAATCACTGAGTCGGTGTCGTAATAAAGCACTCTATTTCCTAACGCCTCCAAATAACTATATAATTTAAGCCGTGCCTGAGTTGTAGTATAGGCTGCTATGCATACATTTACTGCAGGTAAAACGTCAGAGGCCTCTTCTTTGTACTCCCAGTTAATTACGAGCGTTTCATCATTAATTTTTAAAATATGACACACCTCTTTGGAGGAATCTGTCATTAGTGCAAAAAACTCCGCTGTATCATTTATAATATTAGTTTTTGGTTGATTTTCTCTTTGGCCAAATTTTCCCCAAAAAGAGTTCAGCATTAATTTTGCAAGGGACCTTAAGCCGGAATTACATAAAATTTCTTCAAATTCAAGTTTAATACCCTCGTTTTTAAAAAAATCTTCAATATATTTTTCTTTTAATTCTTGTGAGAAGCACGATGAGGGCCAGCTCGAAGCCTGTTGTTTTATTTTCAAAAATTTATCCATCATCGCAGTGAAAAGACCACCAGTACGATTCATTTTATCATATTGATCCACTCTATAGCTCCATATCTCTTGAATTTGTATTATTTTATATCCCTTTTGTACAGCTTCTACTACTTCTTCTATTACCCATGTACCATTCAAAGCTCTGTCATCATCTTTGTGGGTGCAAACACCTGTATATTTTTCTTTACTACATGCTTGACATAATGAAAACATTAATTTGTTGTTTTGCTTTAATGGTAATACGGGGTGATAAAGGTTTGTAGGGGGTAAAATTTTACATTTTATCAAACCATTTGTGTTTTCTATATTTAGTTTACTGCAGTTTTCATTTCCAATATAAACTTCAGGATGACCTACAGGATACTTTCCGTACTTACAAACCCATGGATAAAGAGAGCATACATCGATATATTTGATTTTCTCTCCAGGTTTACACTTATAATATAAACAAGTGTTGCCTGTTCGACCACCATAAAACGCATCTCTGGGATTTAGTGGAGTATTTATTAAGAACTCATGGGTGTTGAGAAACTCCATTTCTTTATTTGTGCTCATTCGCCGTAAGAATTCACATTCCCACATTTCAATCACTTCATATCCAAAAGCACGCAACCTCTCTGTTTTAGCCTGTGTGCCTTCAAAACGACGGTTCATAGTATCTGAGGGGTCATCATGGAGTGCTCCATCACGATTATACTTCAAACAATCTGGATGTCCGTGATAGTAGCAACCGTGAAATTCAAATATTTGTTTAGTTTGTTCACAAAACCCATCTACCTTCACCCCCTATTTATTGCTTCTTCTTGTTTAGCTGAGTGTACAATATTGATATTTCTTTGAGATTCTTCCCATATTAACCATTTGATTGCAGATTTTGATTGATTATCTGTGTTTCTGTAACCATTTCTAGGAATTATACCTATTGTGTTTGGTTTTAGGAAATTTCTCCTATACACTAAATTACACGCTGAGACAATGGTTGTGCCCTCTGTAAATGGACAAACATTACATTCCTGTATCATCATTTTTCTGAACTTCAAACAGGCATTAGTTAAAATATTAACATCACTAACACAATAATCTGTTGTGCTATACGCGCCACCTATGAATATTAATCTTAGGTCATACGATATACTATTACAATTTAAGTAGAGTAGGCTTTAGTGTAGTAATAGTTTAAATAGTTTGTAAGTCTATAAAAATGAGATGTTAGTAATAAGAGAGAAGAATAAATGTTGAACTGTCATTAAGAACGGACGTGTTTATTTTAAAAGTTTGCTTGTCGCATTGCTGATTATAGCATAACATGGCGACCGTGAAAAATAAAATAAAATAAAAAGAAGAAAAATACAAAAAAAAAAAATTTTTTAATAAAACAATTTAGAAAAATTAAAATTTAATTTGAAAAAAAAAAAAAAGAAAAAGAAAAGTAGTGAAAAACTAATTATTACAAATAAATTAAGCCGAAAACTGAGAAAAAAAAAAAATACAAATAAAAATGTTTTTGGAATAAAATTAGAAAAATAAGAGCCATTTTATGAAAAACTGAAAAAAAAGAAAAAATCTAAAAAGTATGGCTGTATTGAAAATTAAAATATCGATGAAAAAAAATAAAATAAAATAAAAATAATCAAAAAAAAAAAAATAAAATTTTTTTTTAAATTAAATAAATTAATGAATAAAAATTTAAAGGGAAAAAATTAAACGAAAAAAAAAAAAAAAAAAAAAAGAAACCTGTTGAAAAGAAATAAAAAGAAACCATTTTTTTTTGAAAATTCTTAACAAAAGAAAATTTGAGAGAAAAATCAAAAAAAAAAAAAAGAAAAAAAAAATTTTCAAAAAAAAGAAAAATTTAAAAAACAAAAAAAACAAAAAATTAATTAATTACAAAAATATAAAAATTCTTAGTGGAAAAATAAAAATACTTACATACCTGTAAATAAAATTAAAAAATTAAATTATGTGGAAAATGTGAATTTAAGAAACCTGAAAACAAAAATTAATTTAAAAATGTTTGAATGAAAAGAAAAATTTTTGGCGCAAATTAAAAGAAGAAAAAAATTTTTTTTGGCGCAAATCTAAAAAAAAAAAAAAAAAAAAAAAATACAAAAAGTGATAAAGGCCTAATTAATACCATTGAAAACTCCATACAAATCATCAAAAAAAAAACAAAAGTTTTAAAAATTAAAATTATTAAAAATCTAAGGTCAACTAAAAGTTAAATTGAAAAAAAAAAAAAAGGAAAATAATTTACAGTTGCATAAAAACTAATTAAAAGTCAAAAAAAAAAAAAGAAAAAATACAATGATTAAAATTAAAGGTCAACTAAAAGTTAAATTGAAAGAAAAATTAATTAACAGTTTTTTCTAAATTCAAAAAAAAAAAATACAAAAAAAAAAAATATAAAAAAGAGACTTTCTTTTTATTTGATTTTTTCTACCTCTTAAAATAAAACAAAATGAAAAAATAAGTGAAAAATAAAAAACTATGAAAAAAAAAAAATTTAAAAAAAAAAATTTTACATAGCATTTCACATACAAAATACTAATGCTAATTTTTATTTTTCTTAAAATTTTAGATTTGAACAACAATAATAATTTAACAGCGGCAAGCAACGACAATATTGAAAAATACAAACATGACAGTAACACCAACAACAATTATACCAAAATTAAATACAACAACAGTGATCATCATTGACAAATTCACTATCATCTTGTCAATATTAAACAACATGCAACATAAATATTATAGCAACAGTAACAACAACAGTGATCGTAATAAAATACAACAACAGCAATCGTAATGAAATACAACAACGATCATCATCAATTATATACATCATTCAAGTAAATCATCGCAAGTTGCATCAAGGTCAGATAAATACTTATTAAATATTTATAAAAAAAAAAAAAAAAAAATAAATAAATAAACAAATTTTTTTTTAAATTTAAATGAAATTAAATTTTAAATATCAAATACTTTAGTATGTACACATATATATATTAACAAATTAATATGGTACAACAATAGCATTTTATAAATTTTACGCAAAAAATATGGAATAAGAAAAAAAAAAAAAAACAAAAAATTTTATAGAAAATTTTGAAATTTTTTTAATGATTTAATGTTTTTAATTACAACTTGTATATTATTTTACAAATTACAAATTTCAAATTGCAAATTGATACAAAAGGATCTTAAATAATTAATTATTAAGTAAAGCAAAATTTTTATTTTTTCGATAATGAATTACATAATTTAAATTTCATCGACGATTGGAATTCCGAATGTTTGGTTATTAATTATTTATGATTCAAGTAAATTGAAAATAAATTTTTTTTCCTTCGTGAAATATTTAATAAATATGAATACAGATTCAACTTTTTAACAGTTCATGGATGAACTATTCTCTAAGGAAGTGACAAATATTCAGAAAAACTTTTTGAGGGCTACAAAAAGAATACTAAAGGAAATCAAGCCAACAAATCCTGAAACAATTAAGTTAATAGTAACAGATATAATATACTCGTATAACGACTACATAAATTTTTTATTAGATATTAATTCAGAAGATAATCCAATAGATAAAAACATCATCGAAAAACATAGTTCATACTGTTACAGAAAATTAACACAGAGCTTCATAGCTACAGGCACCCAACACTTAATTCCAAAAGAAACTCTAAAACTAATCGATTCTGAAAATTCAGATTACAATTCATCTGAATCAAAATACAACTCAACCAACTCTAGTTCTCAAAATCCTTCAGTAACATCTCCAACTGTCGTTATTCTCGACTCGAGTTCATCAAATTCCCAATCTAGTGAAAATTCAGATACAAGTTCGAACTCTGATTTTGAAAACGCAAAAATGACAACTATTTCGAACGTCGATTTTCTAAAACTAGCTGGTTCTCAGATCCATAGAAATTATGGAGGGGATCCATTAACGCTACAATCATTTATAGATTCTATAAAATTACTAAACAATTTAGCAACTACAGCAGATCTTAAAACAGAGATTCCCAACCTGGGGTCCATGGACCCCTTGGGGGTACGTTAACCAATTCTGAGAGGTACGTGGAACTGTTCGTATTGAAAAAATATATGTATATCCTTTTTACGGCTTACACATAATTTCAAAATCTAATTTTCTTTCCAAAATTTTGTGAATTGTGTATAATTGTGTATATTTTAAATAAGTATATTAAAATTCATAACGAAATCTTCAAAAAAAATGTTGATGTTATCATTCCTCCAACTTTTAATGTCGATAATTGGATTAGAAACGCCTTCAAAATTTCATTAGACAAGATTGTTGACACTGATAATGATAACGCAAAAGATGAACCCATTGACTTGAGAAATAACATAAAAACTCGCAGTGATTTTGTAACAATGATGCTGGATCAATTTTGGTGCTAACAAAGCGAGACGTATCTAATCACAACGTGCGTTAAAATTTCTTATTCCGTTTGTTATAACCTGTATGCACTCTTTTTTAGGGGTACGTAAAGATTCAAATCATTATCAAGGGGTACAAATATTTCAAAAGGTTGGGAACCATTGCCTTAAAACTTTACTTACATCTTTCACATTAACTAAATTAGAAGGTTCAGCTAGGGAAACTATAAAAACAACTTTAGTAAATGATATTGATCTAATCTTAACTGACTTGCAAAACTCTATAAAACCCGAAAACTCTAAAATTATAGAAGGGAAAATAAAAGCATTAAGAACAGAAAGATATTCACTGCAAACGTTCGCAGACAAAACAAATGAGTTAGCTGAAGCATTTAAACGAGCTTTAATATTAGAAGGCATTTCATCCAATAAAGCGAATGAAATGACAATAGATAAAACCATTGAAATTTGTAGAACCAACTCCAGAACTGAGCTAACTAAAGCGGTTCTTGCTTCCACCAAATTCGAAAATCATAAGGAAGTAGTAGCTAAATTTTTGGTAGAAATAGACACACAAGTTCAAGAAAAGCAAGTTTTATCTTTTCGATCTAATAGATATGCTCAAAATAGAAATTCTGCTTCAACTTCAAATCGGTCAAATTTTAGAAATCCTAGAAGAAATAATCAATTTAATAATAGACAATTGTCAAATGTTAATAATTCTAACAACTTCAATAGGAATAATAACAATTTTTCAAATAATTACCAAGGTAGGAACTTTCAACATTCTAATCGAAATTCTTCTAATCGATCGTATAACCAATCGTATAATAATAACAATAATAATAATCAATTTCATAATAATCGGCCCTACAATGATAGACAAGCTAATGTGCGGTATATGGGAAACTTGGACTTCCCTCAAGGGGACTTGGGGGCTACAAATCAAGAAATCACGGAGCAATAATTAACAGTGATGCAAATAAGTTCAAAAATTTAAATAAAAGTAATAATAATATTATTTCAAAGAATGTATACAACATTAACCCAAATTTTTCTGATTATATAACTTTAAAATCTAAACTAAATTACAATGGTTCAAACTTCCTATTAGATACTCAAGCTGATATTTCATTAATAAAATTTTCTTCTATAAACCCTAAGTTCAATTTAAATGGCAATTTAAACACCAATAATGTTATTAACATTACTGGAATTACCCAAAACTCAATACAAAGTATAGGAACTATTCGCGTAGATTTTTTTATTAGTAATTTAGCAATTCCTTGCATCCTGCATGTGGTCCCTAATGAATTCAACATACCATCGGACGGAATTCTTGGGAAAGACTTTTTAAAACATTATCGATGTGGGATAAATTACGATTCAATGAAAATTTCTATTAATTTCGTTACCAATATTGGATAGCCCCAATGAAAATGATATTATAATACCACCCCGATGTGAAGTAATAAGATCCTTTACATTACCCAATAATGATGCATGCTTGGTTTTAGAACAACAAATTGCCCCAAATGTTTTCATTCCTAGAACAATTGTTTCTTCAACTAATCCTTTAATTCGTGTTATGAATATCTCAAACCATATACAAAAATTTCCAAAAAATATTAAACTTGAAACAGAATCTTTAGCAAACTACTCAGTCTATAAAGTAAATCCAAACAGCAGTAATTCTACTAGAACAAAAATTTTACTTGATTCAATTTTGAAAAATACTAAATCTGAACATAAACCTAAACTTCTTAAACTGTGCGAAAAATACGCGAACATTTTTCATGTAGAAGGAGATAAAATGAGTGTGAATAATTTTTACGAACAAAAACTTAGAATTAACGAATCAACACCGGTATACGTGAAAAATTATAGACTACCGTATTCTCAAAAATCCGAAATTAGTAGACAAGTGACGAAACTAATCGACAACGATCTTATCGAGCCAAGCCGATCGAACTATAATAGTCCAATTATTTTAGTTCCGAAGAAAGGCTCAGAAAAAAAGTGCCGTCTTTGTATTGACTATAGATTAGTGAATAAAAAATTAATTGCCGACAAATACCCTCTTCCTAGAATAGAAGATATCCTAGACAATTTAGGTAGAGCAAAATATTTTTCGGTACTAGATTTATTTTCTGGTTTTCATCAGGTATCGTTACATAAAGATTCTCGTGATATTACGTCTTTTAGCACAGATGAAGGTTCATTTCGCTGGAAAGTTTTACCTTTCGGATTAAATATTTCACCAAACTCATTCTCTAGAATGATGGCACTAGCCTTTTCAGGATTAACTCCTCTTAGTTGTTTCTTATACATAGATGATATTATTGTAGTAGGATGTTCGGTAGAACACCATCTTAAAAATTTAGAATCTGTTTTTTCAATTTGTAGTAAATATAATTTAAAATTAAATCCAGATAAATGTTCATTTTTTAAATCAGAAGTTTCATATCTAGGGCACAAATGTACAGATAAGGGTATTTACCCAGACGATTCAAAAAAAAAATGTGTAATAAAGTATCCTAAACCCTGCGATAAAGATTCCACAAAAAGATTTGTAGCTTTCATGAACTACTATAGAAAATTCATACCCAATTTTGCAAAATTAGCTAAACCTTTAAATCACCTAACAAAACTTAAATCAATCTTTATTTGGACGGATGAATGCGAAAATTCATTCCAAACATTAAAGAAATCCTTAATAAATCCACCAATTTTACACTATCCCAATTTTAACAAAGAATTTATCTTAACAGTAGACGCTTCGAAATACGCAGTAGGCGCTGTTCTTAGCCAAGAATATGATGGAAAAGACTTTCCAATATCATATGCTTCAAAAAGTCTGACAAAAGGGGAAATAAATAAATCGACTATTGAGAAAGAACTGACTGCTATTCATTTTGCAGTGCAGCACTATAGACCATATATTTTCGGAAACCATTTTAAAATCCGTTCAGATCATAAGCCTCTAATTTATCTTTTTTCGTTAAAAAACCCATCTTCAAAATTAACCCGCATGAGACTTGATCTCGAAGAATACCACTTCACTACTGAATATATTAAAGGTGAATCGAATGTAGTAGCGGACGCGCTTTCAAGGATAACAATCGACGAACTTAAAGTATTACAGAACAGTGAAAACGTATTAGTAGTTACTAGATCAATGCTTAAAAATCATAATAAAAATTATAATAATCAAGAGGTTAATCAAGAAAAAACAATCGTTTCAAATATTAAAATAATTGACGGTAAAAACAATTTTAAAATGCCTCAATTAAAATTCGACAAATTAGACAGGGTTCAAGTATTCAAAAACAGAAAAGTAATTGTAGAAATAAACAAATCCGATATTAAAAGACTTATTGACGTTAGAGTCAAAAGTAAAATAAAGTGTAAAGAAAATTTAAAGACTTTGACACAAGAGTCAAATGTTCAAAATCAATATAATTATTCAAAAGCAAGCTTAGGACTGTTTTTAGAAGAAGTAGAGAACGAATTAATTCAGAAAAACATACATCAAGTTCAGATATTTAATGATGACAACATATATGCGCAAATAAATATAGAAAAATTTAAAGAAATCGGAAACGAAAAGTTAGATAAATTAAAAATTATAATAGTAGGCAAGCCTAAAGAGATTTTAAATAAAATAGATAAAGAGAAATTATTAGAAAGATATCACAACGACCCCGTATTCGGAGGACACACCGGACAAAAAAGAATGTACGCAAAAATGCGATCAACATACTACTGGAAAAACATGAGAAAAGATGTAGTGAAATTTATTAGAAAATGCGATAAATGTCAATTAAATAAAGCAAAAGCAAAAAATGTAGAACCCTTAACCTTAACTAAAACTCCTGAAAAACCATTTGACATTATTATTATAGATACAATAGGCCCTTTTCAAAAAACACCTCAAGGCAATCAATATGGTGTAACGTTAATGTGTAACCTCACTAAATACTTAGTAACTATACCAGTAAGAAATAAAGAAGCAAAAACTATTGCACGTTCAATATTCGAACACTTTGTTCTAATATATGGCCCAATGAGAAAAATAATTTCTGATTGCGGTACTGAATATATAAATAGTATAACTTCAGAACTTTTCAAACTGTTAGATATAAAACATTCGAAATCGACCCCATACCATCATGAAACAGTTGGTACAATTGAGCGTAATCACAGAGTTTTGAACGAGTATTTGAGATCGTATATAAACGAGAATAAAGATAATTGGGATGAATACTTAAAATATTTCACATATTGCTATAATGTTACTCCTAATATAAATTTCAATTTAAAATATACCCCATATGAACTCATATTCGCTAAGGAACCAAATATTCACGAATTCCTTTTAGATGAGAAAATCGATCCTCTTTATAACTTTGATAACTATATTAAAGAAATAAAATTTCGGTTACAAATTAATCACAAGTTGGCACAACAATTTTTACAAATCGCTAAAGAAAAGTCAAAACAATTTTACGATCAGAAAAGTAAAGTAACTAATTTTAAAGTAAACGAAAAAATTTTAATAAGAAAAGAGAATCGGAATAAATTAGATCCTATGTATTTAGGACCTTTTGTAATCAAAGAAATAAAAGAAAATAATGTAATAGTCATGAATAACAAAAATGAAGAATATACAGTACATAAAAATAGAATTATAAAATGTACTCAGTAATTGAAAATGTAATTTAGAATTTTAGCTTAGGTAAAGTTATGTATAATTTAATAACGAAAATGTTAGAAAAAATAATAATAATAAATAAAAATTATATATAAAAAAAAAAATTATCAAGAATGTAAATAATATAAACATTGTTCAAAAAAAAAATATGAAAATGAAACTTGTACCTATCGAACTTAAGAAAAAAAAAAAAAAAAAAAAAAAAAATATAATTCATAAAATTATTTGGTTAAAGAAATATTTATATAATTAAAATTAACTTAAAATTGAATTCATAAAAATTCATGAAATCATTTTATTAAAACTTGATATTGATAATAAATTCAATTTAGGAATAAAATTTTGAACAAATTAAAAATCATGTAATTAAATAATTTATTACTAAAAAATTCATAAAATTTTAATTAATTCAAGATTCATAAAATTTCACTTAATTCAAAAATTCATAAAATTTTACTTAATTCATAAATTGAATTTATTTTTAAAAAGAAGGGAGGTGTTGTGCTATACGCGCCACCTATGAATATTAATCTTAGGTCATACGATATACTATTACAATTTAAGTAGAGTAGGCTTTAGTGTAGTAATAGTTTAAATAGTTTGTAAGTCTATAAAAATGAGATGTTAGTAATAAGAGAGAAGAATAAATGTTGAACTGTCATTAAGAACGGACGTGTTTATTTTAAAAGTTTGCTTGTCGCATTGCTGATTATAGCATAACAAATCCACTAATTCCTTTTTCATGTCCGTTTAATGAAGCAATTGAACGAAGTGTTCCTAAAGTTTCACAAAAACAGCAATCCAACAAATTACCTACCGAAATCTTACAAATTATAAGCTACAGAAATAGATTACGACGATTATTTTACAGGCACAGACATAGAAATCTCAAAATACATATAAAACTGTTAAATAATGAAATTCAAGAAAAAATCTCCGAATTTCGGAATAATAAGTGGAATACTATGCTCAATTCTTTACAAAAAAGTTCAAAACCTTTTTGGAATATAACAAAAATTATAAAAAACAAAAACAACCAAATTCACCCAATAGTGTTAAATAATAAAAAATACATTACCAACACTGAAAAATCCGAGTTATTTGCAGACAAATTCGAATCAAATAATAATATATCTAAAAATCTAAGTGACCCTGGAACAATTTCCACAGTTTCAAACTCAGTTTCCAATTTTTGTCCCAATTTTCAAGAACCTACAAACTTTCCTTTAATTGACGTCAATGATGTAAAAAATTTGATTGAACAAATTAAACCTCAAAAAGCCTCTGGTCCTGATAATATAAATGGCATCTGTATTAAAGCGCTTCCAAAAATAGCAATAAAATTTCTCACTTTTATTTTTAACTGCTCACTAAAATTATCATATTTCCCAAAAAATTGGAAAAATGCAAAAGTCATCGCAATTCCTAAACCAAATAAGCCCAAAAATAATGTTAACTCCTATCGACCTATTAGCCTTTTACCTATACTTAGTAAAATATTTGAAAAAATAATTAACATAAAACTTCTTGAATTTATCAATGATAATAACATTCTCCCGGATGTCCAATTCGGTTTTCGTAGAGGCCACAATACAAACCATGCACTAATGAGAATCAAAAATCATATTATAAATAATTTTTCACAAAAAAAATCAACGGGTCTAGTGCTTCTGGACGTTCAAGCCGCGTTTGACTCAGTGTGGCATGAAGCTCTTATTCATAAAATGATAGTTTTAAATTTTCCCGCCTATTTAATAGCAATTATTAAAAGTTTCTTAGAGGATAGATTCTTTCAGGTACATGTACAAACGGAATTTTCAACACCTCGAAAAATTGCTGCAGGTGTACCGCAAGGTTCCGTTATATCTCCAACCCTTTATGGCATCTATACAGCTGACATGCCTCTCTTCACAAATTGCGAAACATCAGTTTTTGCTGATGATACCGCCATATTTTACTCAGACATCTATCCTCTTGATATTATAAATAACTTACAAATAGCACTAATCCAAATTCTAAAATATTTCACAAAATGGAAAATTATTATTAATTTTAGCAAATCGCAAGCCATTTATTTCACCAGAAGGCGAAAAGAAGAGTTTCTCCCAGAATCAAACCTTTTGGTCGATGAAGAAGAAATCCCATGGACGGATAATGTTAAATACCTGGGCCTAAATTTAGATCAAAAACTAACATTTAAATACCAATTTTCATATGTAGTAAATAAAATTAATATCACAATTAGAACACTTTACCCACTCATTAACAGAAAATCAAAATTAAATTCGCACAATAAAATTCTAATTTTTAAAGTTATTTTCCAAGCATTCATGCTGTATGCAGCTCCAGTTTGGCAAAGTGCTGCCAAATGTCACATAAAAAAATTACAAACTCAACAAAATAAAGTTTTGAAAATGTTGTTGAACCTGCCTTGGCATTTCTCTACCAAAACACTACACAAACTAACCAAGTCAAAAACAATTAACGAAAAAATAAATGAACTTTCATTAAAATTCCAAACTAGATGTAACTATTCTGAAAATAATATCATAAGGAACCTATACCCTAGCTAGAAAAGAAATAGCACGAACTAAATATGAAAATATAAATTTGTAATTTTTAATTAAACTTTAGTTTAAGTTTTAATGTAAATCTAAGAACTTAGTTTAGGTTTTATTTTTGAAAAAAAATAAGTAAATAAGGTTTTTTTTTTCAAATTTTCCTTAGAAAAAATGTTATAATTTTAAATAGTAAGAATAATATTATAGCTGTACAGATCAATCTAGAATCTAAACTTCTAAGTATAAGAAATTGTAATGTATAATGTTGAAATGAGAAATAAATTGAAATTGAAATATAATCCTTAGGGTGTGCCATTTTTAGACGACTTTTTTTTTTCAACGAAAAAACAGGCTGAAAACTTGCAAGAAGGTAAGAAAAGAAGCCTGTTCAAAGCGGAGCTCTTAATATTAATATTTAGAGGTGTCTGTGTCTAATTTTCCATTTCCCATTTAAATAACATGGGAAAAAAATCTTTAGAACGGCTATCTCTATGATAAAAGTGTAAGAGACCTTTTTTGTAGAGCGTTGAATTCTCTACAAGAATATGCTATTGGCTTATTTATATGAGGTGTGAATGCCAAGCTAGAAAAATAAAAAAAAAATAAAAATTTTTTTCCCATGTTATTTAAATGGGAAATGCAAAATTAGATACAGAAACCTCTAAATATTAATATTAAGAGCTCCGCTTTGAACAGGCTTCTTTTCTTACCTTCTTGCAAGTTTTCAGCCTGTTTTTTCGTTGAAAAAAAAAAGTCGCCTAAAAATGGCACACCCTAATAATCCTTTTTAATTTAATAATTTCAAATTGCCAGAAGGGCTGAATCGTGGGAATGGTCACGTGCCAATTTTTTGAGAGCCCCCACTTCATCAGCTGCGAACTCTTTGAATTTTTTTTTTTACTTTTTTTTTTTTTTACTGTATTCTTAAAACATTAATAAATATCCTATAAAAAAAATGTATAGTAAAAATATTAATTGGTTTTTTTTTACATCACTTCAAAATTTGCATTAAATTCGTGCCTCTAGACTAGAATACCCCCTTAATATTATTGAAAAAAAAAAATTAATTATAAAAATTTTATCATGGATAATGGAACATTTTAGTCATTTCATTATCATTAGTCTTCCATTTCCGCACTCATAGTATGTAATGTATACTTTCTCATTTCGACTTCAAAAAATATTTAATATTTTGAAAGAGCGGAAATTTTTCTATCTAAGAATTATATAAGAAGATTATTCTTGTGAATAATTCAATACCGAAAATATTATTCGTTTTTTAAGTGTACTTTTAATAGTAGGGCCAAAAACAAATTATATAGTAATAATATTATCTAGATATGATGCCATAATTGACTATATTTAAGATAAATACGATTATTTAAAGTTTATTTTTAATTCAAAGTAATTAAATTCGGAGTATAATACACTTTGAAAAAAATTAAAATAAATTGATTTACATTTCAATCTTTAATATAATTATTAACCTCAGCAGTGAAATACCACTCAAAGCCACTAAGTGCATAAATGATAAATATATAATTAAAAATTATATTTGTAACATGGAATGGATTTGTAGTATATTTTAATTTATGTTTTACATTTATTTATATATCGAATTTGGTTGGCAACTACTCTTCAAAAGTTCTGTAACTGGTACAGCTAATGTGTTCTTTAATTGGCAATAAAATAAAAATAATAATTAATCTTATATTAACACATTACAAAAAAATTAAACATTAAAGTAAAAAATTAATACATATGATGTAGATATTTCGAGAACGATTGCTTTTCATTTTGAATTCAAACCTTAAAATACTTGACTTAAATAAACTTTAATATTTGACCTTTATACTTTTCATATTTTTTATTTGATCATTATATTTTTATGAAATTTTACATAATTTATATTTTTAACGATACATAATTAATTAATTATTATTATTATGACGGCATTTCACAATTTTTAACAACATCAACAACATCATTAGGAATCAATTTGAAGGATTTGATTTCAAACTGTCAAAAAAGATAAATATAAATATTTTAATGTTAGTGAAAAAAAAAATTCATTATAAAAATTGTATCTTGAAAAATGGAATATTTTAGTCCTTATCATTAGTCCTCCACTTACAACCTATATATATAGTATGTAATGTACACTTGCTCATACACTTACTCAAACTTCAAAAAATATTTTAGTTTTTTTATAGGGCCAAAATTTTTCTATCTTAGAGTTATGTAAGTAGGTTCTTTTTATGAATAATTCAAGAGCCAAAAGATTTTTAACGTGTACTTTTAAAAGTAGACCGCAATAAATTTGGTATGGTTAAAACTAAATTTTTTAACTGATAAAAAACACGTACGTTGTTCAATTCAGTTGAATCAATCAAGTTTTCTACAATTGTAACATTCTGTTGAACATTTGCAAAATTATGAAAAATTGAACTTGGTTCATCAGAAAGAAATTTGCAATCAACCCAAATTTCATTCAATTGAAATAAACCTGTACCATAAAAAAATGATAATCTGTGCCAATTTCCATCAAATATCTGGAATTACAAAACAATCGTTTATTAATATTAAAAAAAGTAGATGTTAAAGAGTTGCTTTATCCAACAACTGTAATATTATGTTAAACCTTTGATTAAAAATACTCTAATTTCAAATTACTTACTTTCAAATTATTATTTTGTGTTACTAACTTCTTAAAATTTAAAAAGTAATAAAAATCTTATATTTGATAATATAGTATTCTTAATCAATGATAAAACTTAAGAAAACAATATAAAACTGTGCACTAAGAAGAACATAGTATTCATGTTAGTTTAATAAATTTAAACTATGTACTTAGAAGAATATTACAATAATGTTAGTTTTATGGTAGTTTTACTTTAATTTTGTGAGGAACTGATTTCTCAATTATATCACCAAGCCGACTCTCTCTCTTATCCATAATGCTATCTTCAGTTATATATTGAATATTAATGTTATCATGTATTCTATCTCTCATTTGCAGTAATGCGATTTTATGTTTTTCCTCACTTTTCATTCGAAAAATAATGTCAATTGTGTAATTTGAAAAGTCTTCGAACGAAAGGTATACATCTGGTAGTCGTATATTTTTTTGTACAGATTTTGTTATCACTTGTGATTCTGATTTTCCTGTTAATTCTTTTAATAAGTCGACTATTGTGCCATTGACATAATCCGAAATTGTTATGTCTGGTAAATCCTGACAGGTCGAAGACGGTTTAATTAATTCCCCAAAATTTATAACAAGACTTTTAATATCAACCTGTAAGGAAAAAAATTTTAATTGAAATATAAAATATATAATATATATAATAAAATTAATATTTCTTTTTAAAAACTTCAGTTATAGGCATTCATTAATAAAAATAACACTTTACCGATATATCATGTAATTCCTTAGCCTCATGACTTGAACAAACATTTCCCGAGGTAACAGTCATCTCATCACTATCGAAATTAAGTTTCAATTCTGAGATCTCATTAGTGGTATAAAATTGTTTCAGATTTTCGCAATCTACTTTTGCCGATAATTGCCCTTTAGTGAAACATAAATAAATCTTATGCCATCGTCCGTCTCGAATCTAAAAAGTATGAAATTTCAAAAATATATTATACATTTCAATTGTTTTATGTATGTAATCAAAATTTGTTCTTGATTTTTTTTACAGTTGATTTTTGTCTAAAAACTACGACGAATAATTTAAGCAGTTTTAAAAATTTCACTATATAATAAAACCCATTATTAAGCTCTCGAAAATTTTTGATAAAAATATGATCAAAAATATTATTCTCCCCTTAATAGTTTTACATCTATATTCATACATATTATTTTTATAAATTGTTTCAATGACTAGATACAAAATTTTATATAAAAATTAATTATATTTCTGAGAAAAAGAGCCAATTTTAAAACAAGAAACATAAAAATTTTTTTTTTAAATATTATCTATTAATCCTTCATTGAAAAAAGAAAAAACTTTCAAAGTTCGTTGATTTAAAAAAAAAAATTTTCCATCTGGCAAACGATATATTTGTTTATTTAGGAAAAAGTAAAGAATATTTATACCTTTTTAACATTGAAAAGGTAATGAGGCTCGTACTCATTACCTTCCTGATGAATTACCAATTTTAGTATAGAAAAATAGATTAAATTAAAAGAAAATTTAATTGAATTTTTTCCGTCATCCAATTTCAAAAGTTCTAACTCATTTTTTAGTGCGTTGAAACGAAATATGCTTTCAATTTGGAAGTCACTGAACAAGCTTGGAATTTTTTCAAATCTAACTTGTTTGCTTATATTAGAATCTAATCGTTGAAAAGTCTCTCCATTTTCCGTCAATTCATTAGATACATTTATTTTTTCAAGTAAATCCAAAGAATAAGATCCACTCAAAAATATACCAATTAAAAACAAAATTATTTGTACATCTCCCATGCCTTCGGTTACTCTTATAATTTATATTTTCGACTAACTCGATTTCAATGTAAGTAAAAGAATTTGTATTACAAATTTTGTGAAGCTGATGTTATCTTTAAAAAAATTTATTTTTTAACCTTTTAATTTCCGAAATAAAACTAAGTTCAAGAAATGTATACATAGTGTTTGTAATTAAATCAATTTATTGAATGAAAAAAAATCAAAGTTCATAAATACCTGCGCATAAGTGATGAAACTATGAAATTCAATATGATATTATAAATAATTAGTTAATTTAATTAAAAAACTTTCTTAATGTGAACTAAAAGTTTAATAATAACTCAATTAATTATAACACATTTAAAAATTAGATTTTATACATTTAGAATTACAGGGTGACCAGAATCAACTGTCGGGTTAAAAAATGGCTACAAAAACTTTAATTTTACGTCAATTATCAGGAAATTTTATTTATAAGATCCTTATAATATATCGAACAAAATTTAATGTTTCGATTCAATTCTTTCGCCTTACATTTTAAAAATTTCCTTTAAACGTTTCGGAAAAATTTTGCACGCGGCACGCACGACTTTCATAGGAATTTCATCCCTAATCTTTACCAAATGAGCTTTGAATTGCTCCAAACTTATTTTTTTGACATTCTTAACTTTACTGAGCATATATCCCCACGCACGACTTTCATAGGAATTTCATCCCAAATCTTTACCAAATGAGCTTTGAATTGCTCCAAACTTATTTTTTTAACATTCTTTACTTTACTGAGCATATATCCCCATATGCAGAATTCAACTGGATTGAGGTCCGGTGAAGATGCAGGCCACTCTTTAGATGTTACAAAATCTGGCAAATTTTTATAAAATTACAAAATCTGGCAAATTGGGTTCGTTTGCCTTTATGAGCTGGCGCAGAATCATGTTGAAAACAAAAATAGTCTTAGCCAAACATTTTCTTAGCCTGAGGAAGAAAATTTGTCTCTAGAATATTAGTGACGATCAATTTTAACGTTTTTATCAACAAATTACAATGGGAATTCCCCTCTGGCGCAAATGGCTCCCAGACCACCACACGAGACACATTCTGAAATCCTTAAACGCCTAATTTGTTGATTGGGACGTCAGAAAGTGAAATTCCCAAACACGATCATTTTGCTGATTATAAGAATCTTGCAACAGAAGCATTTTCTCATCCGAAAAAATTATTTCGCCTTCTGCGTGCCAGTCAAACAAAAATTTACTTTTTATGTTGTACTTAAAAATTAGCTCTCGTTTGGATTCCATGTTTAATTTTAAATACAAGAATCTTTTTTTAATGAGAACTTAATAAGAATTAAGTTTACAAAAAGTGGAGGTAACAAACATTTTTTTTCGCCCACTTAGACATCATATTTAAATTTTGAAACTTGCCGACAGTTGATTGTGGTCACACTGTAAATGTATTTTTAGTGTCAGGTTATTATAAAACACTATGTATTTCCTCTTTTTCACACAAGATTTCTGCTGAATTTTAATCCATAATTTTCGATTAATTTAAAATTAATTGACCCTTTAAAATACGAAAATAATCGTAAATATTAAATAATGGCCTGGCTGATTAATTTGAGATGATAAAAAATATTTCACTCATATTTTAAAGTTGAAACTATATATTAAAACAATTTTTAATCAAAATGAACTTATAGATACAAGGTAGCTAAACCGTACATTTTCTTCATAACATGAAATAACTGATGAATTCTTATTTATTTAAATAAAGTTCTTAGTTTTAGTTTCAAAGTAACGTTCATAGTTTCAGGACAGGAGTCAGTATTAACTACAGAAAATTGAACGAAATATAACTGAATAATGTTTTGTAGAATTTTATTTATATAAAAGTACGCTTAAATGGGTAGACTATAAAGAAATATCAATTCTTGTTAAAGGTGCAAAATATTAGCCGTGGCTTATAGCTCTGTCTAAAATAAAAAAATTAAAATTAAAACATTAATTTTATTACACGATTTTATTGTTTTATAAATTTTTTCAATGATAATTATCAGTACAGCCATCGGGATGACTCCTAAAAAAAATTAGTTCATTTAATGAATACTTTTTTAAGAAAGAAATTATATAATTTTATTAAAACTTACACAATATAAGTAGCCTTACTGTTCTCGTGACATTCAATGTGTGTGCATCTATCAACTTTGTAAGTTTCACCGGGATCTAATATGACTTCAGAACTTATATAGCATTTATTTGGATACTCTAAAAAAATTAAAATTAAATTGTTAATTATAAGAATAACAATAAGTATGATGTAGTTTTTTGACTTAAATAATTGAGCCCAGATGTCTTATGTACATTATCTTCTATGTATTATTTCATTTATCGAATGTATTTTACAATTTTCAGTCAATATTATATCAAATTAAATTTGCTCTCAGAAATATTGCTCTCAGCTATGGCTTATATGTATCCGCACCTACGCAAGCACGTACAAAAATTGATTTCTTATTTTCCGTGACACGGAGGATTTGTGTTTGTAACGAACCACAGAATTAATATTTGCGTGGAAGACATAGCTTAAGACTTTTCTTTTTTAAGATATTTCAATGCGTCTGCAGGTCAAGTTATTCCCAAGAAAGAATGTTACCTGAATTTTTATATTCCACCATCCTAACATCGCTGGACAACGCAAGAGAAATTAATCCCAAAAGAAGAAGAATTCCAAAACTCAACTTCATTATTATTATTTTTAATTGTAACTGAATTTGAAATTGGAGTTTAAAGCTTTTTATATACAGATAATTTCTTGGCTTATCACGAACAAAATAAAAACAATCTATTTATACTTTATACATTATATTTTGTCTTTCCCATTTTGAACTATGGCAAACATATTTAAGGTTCACGTTTATTAGAAGATTGTTTGAGCACAATTCGGTAAAATAAATACCTACACATTTATTTTTCAATTAAAAGAAATAAAAACATAAAAATAATATAATCCTTTTTAATTTAATCATTATATTTTGATGAAATTTTACATATACATAAAATAATATAAAATAGTTATTATTATGACGGTATTTCACAATTGTTAAAAACATCAATGACATTATTAGGAATCAATTTGAAGGATTTGACTTCAAACTACCAAGAAAAATAAATATAAATAATTTAATATTAATGGAAAAAAAAAATTCATTATATCATGGATAATGTAACATTTTAGTCATAATCGTTAGTCTTCCATTTCCGAACCCATAATATTATGTAATGTATACTTTCTCATTTCGACTTCAAAAAATATTTAATTTTTTGAAAGGGCGGAAATCGTTCTATCTGAGAATTATGTAAGAAGATTTTTCTTGTGAATAATTCAAGACCGAAAATATTATTCGTTTTTAAGTGTACTTTTAATAGTGGGGCCAAAAACAAATTATATAATAAAAATAATATATGTTTTACTATGTTTATTTGTAAGTCTGAATTACCTTTATTTCACCATTATTGTCCGACTTTTCACCATTATCATCCGACTTTTGACAAAAAAGGTTTTTTAAATGCTGTATTGCCACATCAATCTATAAATAAATTACGAATGGTTAAAAGTAAACTTTTTAACTGATTTTAAAGTAAAAAAACCCATACTTTATTCAATTCAGTTGAATCAACGACGTTTTCTATTTCTACAATTGTAACATTCTGTTGAGCACTTGAAAAAAAATGAATAATGGAGCTAGTTTCATTGGAAAGGAATTTGCAATCAACCCAAATTTCATTCAATTGAATTGAACCTGTGCTATAAAAAAATGATAATCTGTGCCAATTTCCATCAAATATCTGGAATTACAAAACGATCATTTAATAATATTTTCTTAATATATTATATGTTTTATAGCATGGTCATTTAAAAAAAAATTATATTATACATAGGTACTTTTACTAATAATAGATTTTTTTTTTTTGCTTTCAGTTTCTTATTTCTGAATTTTCACATGACACATTAAATTTTTTTAATTTATACAATATCTTAACGAGATTGACATTTCAAATGGTTCAACCAATGATCTGGTTGGAAAAAGCATAAATAAAACAATTAGTTTTGGAGTTTTGATAGAAAGATTTTGATACTGAGAATACTGAAATTCTAGTTGTTACAATGGCACTAATTTATTCACTTGATCATTCAATTTTAAACAACCAGACTGTTTGAATTATATAACTAGTACAGTAAGTTCAAAGAACAGTATTTATTAGATTATTAAATTGCAACAACTAGAATTTTCATTTAATTTAACTAGAAAAATCAGTGATTCTTCACCAGAAAATCTTTCAAATATGTTAAAAAAACCATTAAAAATTCCGCTCCATTTTTTACATTCTAAGCCACAAATTTTTGTTTCAGTATTCTTAATTGAATGAATTTAACTCGCTATTAAAAAAATACAAATTTAACTAAAAAAAATTGTTACAACAAAAATTTTGTTAAAGAGTTTCTTTAGGCAAGAACTGTAATATTATATAAAACCTTTGATTAAGAATACTCTAATTAAGAATTACTTATTTCCAAATTATTATTTTGTTTTACTTACATTAAAATAACTATTTTGATAATGTAGTATTCTTAATCAAGATAAAAAAACAAAACTGTGCACTTAGAAGAACATATTATTCATGTTAGTTTATTAATTTTAAACTATTTACTTAGAAAAATATTAGAAGAATATTAGTTTTATGGTAGTTTTACTTTAATTTTGTGAGGAACTGATTTCTCAAGTTTATCACCATATCGAGTTTCTCTTCTATCCGTAATGCTATCTTCAGTTATGTATTGAGTATTAATGCTATCATGTACTCTATCTCTCATTTGCAGTAATGCGATTTTATGTTTTTTCTCACTTTTCATTCGAAAAATAATGTCAATTGTGTAATTTGAAAATTTTTGAAACAAAAGGTATACATCTGGTAGCCGTATATTTTTTTGTACAGATTTTGTTATCACTTGTGATTCTGATTTTCCTGTTAATTCTTTTAATAAGTCGACTATTGTGCCGTTGACATAATCTGAAATTGTTATGTCTGGTATATCCTCACAAGTCGAAGACGGTTTAATCGATTCTCCAAAATTTATAACAATACTTTTAATATCAACCTGTAAGGAAAAAAATTTTAATTGAAACATAAAATATATAATGTATGTATTCTCAAATTCAAAATGAATATTTCTTTTCAAATGGTGTCACTAAAACTTCAGTTATATATAGGCATGCATTAATAAAAATAACACTTTACCGATATATCATACAATTTCTCGGTCGGATAACTTGAAATAATATTTCCCAAGAAAACAGTCATCTCATCACTATCGAAATTAAGTTTCAATTCTGACCTCACATTGGAGGTATAAAATTGTTCCAGATCTTCGCAATCCAATTTTGCCAATAATTGTCCATTAGTGAAGCTTAAAAAAAGCTTATGCCATCGTCCGTCTACAATCTAATAATGAATAAAATTAAAAAAATATATTATTCATGTTAAGTAAGAACTTAAAATAGTATTATGTATGTAATCGAAATTTATTTTTATGTTTCGTTTGTGATTTTTGTCTACAAACTATAATTTGACCAACAATTTTAGCAGTTTTAAAAATTTCATTATCTAATAAAAACTATTATTAAACTGTCGAAAATTTAATAAAAAATTATCAACTTGAAAATTTTAAAAATATGATCAATAATATTATTCATACTTATGATTTTTATAATTTGCTTTAAAGACTAAATAAATTATTGTAGTTCACCAAATTTTTATAAAAATTAATTACATTTCTGAGAAATAGAGTGAATTTTAAATAAAGAAGCATAAAAAATTTAATTAAAAATATTATCTTTTAATCCTTAGAAAACTTCCAAAACTCGTTGATTTAAAAACGAAAAATGTTCTAGCTGGCCAACGATATTTTTGTTTAAAACATTTTTAATTATACCTCTTTAGTATTGTAAAAGTAATGAGGCTCGAACACAGTACCTTCCTGATGAATTGCAAATTTTAGTGTAGAAGAATCTAGTGAATTAAAAACAAATTTCATTGAATTTTTTCCGTCATCCAATTTGAAAAATTCTAACTCATTTTTTACTGCGTTGAAACGAAATATGGTTTCAATTTGGAAGTCACTGAACAAACTGGGAATTTTTTCAAATCTAACTTGTTTGCTTATATTAGATTCCAATCGTTGAAAAGTCTCTCCATTTTCCGTCAATTCATTAGAGACATTTATTTTTTCTAGTAAATCCAAAGAATAAGATCCACTCAAAAATATACCAATTAAAAACAAAATTATTTGTAGTTCTCCCATGCCTTTGGTTACTCTTATAATTTATAATTTCGACTAACTCGATTTTAATGTAAGTAAAAGAATTTATATTGTTACAAATTTTGTGAAGCTGATGTTATCTTAAAAAAAAAATATTTTTTAACCTTTTAATTTCCAAAATAAAACTAAGTTCAAGAAATATATACATAGTGTTTGTAATTAAATCAATTTATTGAGTGAAAAAAATAAAAGTACATAAATACCTGCGTATAAGCTATGAAACTATAAAATTCAATATGATATTATACATAATTAATTAATTTAATTTATTAAAAAACTTTTTGTTCCCATTAAGATCTTAATGAGAACTAAAAGTTTAATAACTCAATTAATTATAAAACATTTAAGAATTAGATAATTTACTTTAGCTTTAGTGTCAAGTTATTATAAAACACTATGTATTTCTAGAAGATAACCCTAGTATTTACCCCTTTTTTACACATGATTTCTGCTGGATTTTAATCCATAATTTTCGATTAATTTAAAATTAATTGACCCTTTGAAGTACGAAAATAATCGTAAAGTATTAAATAATGGGCTGGCTGATTAATTAGAGATGAGAAAAATATTTCACTCATGTTTTAAAGTTGAAACTATTTATTGAAATAATTTTTAATCAAAATACAACTATATCCTTGGTTCATAAAATTAAATAAATGATGAATTCCAATTTATTTTAATAAAGTTTTTAGTTTCATTTTGAAGGTAACATTTATATTGAATGAAATATAACCGTGTTAGAATAATGTTTTGTATAGAATTATATTGATACAAAAGTGTGCATACATTTATGTGTTGACTATAGAGACATATCAATTCTTGTTAAAGGTCGACAACGAAATTTCAAAATATTATCAAATATTTTCAAATCATTAAAGTGTTTTACAAACTACGATATTAGATTTTTAAAAATTATTATCGAATAATTATTTGAAAGAAAGCCTGAAGTCATGCAATATAATTTAAGATTTTTTAATTCAATTTTTATTTCATAAAAAATTAAAAAACAAAAAACTGATAATGAAGCAACACTATCTTTGTATCATTATTTAAATTAACTGAGCATACCTAGATTTTAAACTTAATAACTTAAACCCATCAGTTTGAATTTCCAACATACCATTTAATGTTAATAACGTTATATGAAAATACAAATTAATTGATTTCCAAATATTTCAATTAATCGCGTTTTTCCCTTTTAGGCTTAAAGTTAGTCGAAATGCAAAAACACTCCCTTACGTTATAGTCTTTAAAGTAATCTTTTTTGATAACTATGCAAATAAGAGAAGAATAATAACAAATAGTATAAAATAATGTTACGTTTCAACTCATCTTTCTAAAATGTCAATGTCAATGAACAACTTTCAATTAGTACAAAGTTAAGTGATTTTTAAACACATAAAATGCCAATTTTTAGAGGACTTTCACGCATTACAAAAAAAAACTTAATTAAAATTCAAAATTATGCACATTTTCACAAACTCCCAATAATAATAATAAAATCATTTTAATTTTTTATTATAATTGAAATTACACCCATATAATGTTGGTCATTTTCTAATAATATGATTTTAGAAATCAAAAAGGTTAACGTTTTTTTTTTTTTTTTATATTTTATGTTCATCTTTAGGTCAATTGATACAATATAACAATAATTTATGTTTATTAAGAAATATCTTAAAATACATTATTATACATAATTATATTATATAATAAACAAACAAATATATGCATAGAAAAATTCTCGCTCGTTTATGAATACATATTCAGTATTAAACATTATTTTTGTTATGAGTAAAAATTATGCTGATATAGTAATTCGATGATTTCCTTACAAAAAAATTATAGGTGAATTATAAGACTTTTGATTTTTATTGTGAATCTGTAATTTTCACAAAAGAAAATTTGTTTAAGTTTTGTTGAAAATGAAAATTAAAGAAAATTGTATTAACTGAAAAGTACTACAGAAACTATAATATGAACTTAATAGTGCTTAATACATATTTGTTTACATTAATTTAAATATTGCTTACTCTTAAGTTTGATTTAATTAGAGTTCCGTTTCATAGAACTAATTATGTTGATGAACTAATTGTTTTAGGTTATTTGATTTAAATGTGAATAATATTGATACGGCTAAAAATGAAATAAAAATAAATATTGCTTAAATTTTTTTATAGTGAATAAGTAATAAGAATTCTTTTTCTATAAATTTTCGTAATTAAATAGACGAGTGTAAATTTATACACATTTATAATATATATTTATTGTATTAAGTAGATTCAATTTTTAGATTAATTCGAGATCAATGAAGTTTGTAATCTATAAAATAGAATTGATGAATTAAATAAATAAATAAATTAAATACTATCGCACAAACTATTTTTTACAATAATTTTTAAGCAATTTTTACACAATAAAATCAAAATATAGAGATTAACATAACGATGGACATATAAAAATATCATTAAATTTTGCGGTATTACGTATTTATTAGCTATTTCAATTAAAACTAAAAAATAAAAAAAAAATTTTTTTATCATCATATATTATGATTTTACCAACAAAAAATTAGCATTCAATTTTCGATCGTTAATTGAATTCATACGAAAGTAAATATGAATCAAAAAGTTTTACAAAAAAAATACTTATGTATTATTTTTAATCTTATAGAAATTTCTTCAGAATGACTCATATCAACATTAAGATTAAGTTTACAAAAAAATTAAAATAAATAAATACAAATGAGCTTTTATTGGTACATATAAATGTTAAAAAAAAATTACTCAAGAGTGGTTTTAGTGAAAAAAAAAAAAAAAAATGAATCAAAAACCAACAAGTTAACTCTATATTTTGAAGACGATGGGTATAAATATTAAATAACTAACTTTAAAAATTTAATTTTTTTTTTGTTATTGTATTATTGTGAAGATAATGGATCAGTCATAGCGCCACGCTATTTAATTAAAGAAGATCATAATTCTTATGAAAATAAAATCATTCTGTTGTGATATTTTAACAAGAAATTTTGTATATAAAATTTTTAGTAGGTATTTTGGAAAAAACCGTTGTTGGAATGTAAATAATGTAATTTAAATGGAAAAGGCATGCGGATTCATATATTTGACTTAATTTTTTTAATTTTATAATTTTAGATTTATAAATAAAATGTTCACTGCAAATGATTACTGTGATCTGCTCATGTCAAATGATATTATCCTTCTTTAAATATTTCTGTAAATAAAAAACTATCAATTCACATTGTCACTTTAATTTTATATTATCTAAATTTGTTTCCATTTCTAAAGTTCATAGTTAACCATATACAGTCAGGAATGAATTTGCTAAATAGTTACACATTATATTTAATAGTTTTTTTTTTAAAGTTATTAACATTACGTGCATAGGACGGTCCATATTTGCGCTGAACAAACAAAATTAACAATTAGAACAATTTAAAGTTTAATTTTTATAATAATATATTTTAATAGATTAATTTCATTGTTTTTTTTGCAATACCAGAAATTTTAGCAGTTTTTTCTGTAACTATCTGTTAAATATTATATTACATATAGTAAAAGAATGAATTTTAAGATTACTCAGGTGCAAAAAATTTTTTTTTTTGCAATATTGAATGAATGTAACAAAAGAGAATTTAAAAAAAAAGTGATATTTTGTTATGAAAAAAAAATAAAGTTCTAAAAACAAAATAATAACGTCCATTTGGTGATATTATACAATCCAGTACATAAACTATATATGACTCATTATTGATATGCAATGCGTGTTTTTAAACAAAAGAAAATAAAAAAACTGAACATAAATAAAATAAAATAAAAAAAGAAAAAAAAATTGAATGAAAATTTGAAAACTTTTAATCTTAATTCACGGAATGTATAGGTAGACCTACAACAGTATCTTTTTTTTGTATATATGTATATATATACATAAATATTTCCATAAAACCAATAATAGATAACTCTTTCTTGATAAAATTATGAAATAATATAATGAAACTATATTAGAAAAAAAAACTTTCAATTTTATAGCTACAGACACGATATACTCTCTGGAGTATATTACGGAATTCATTAAAAACAACATCCAACAATGTTCAAGTTAAATCACAATAGCCTCTAGAACAAGTTTTTTGTGAAATTTACAATACAAATTCTACGTAATTTTTTTTTTTTAATTCTGCAGTAAAAATACAACAGATTAATGTAATTAATTATAATTTTCTTACACGAGAATAAATATTATTTTAATATTTTCAATTATTTTTTTAAACCTGAATTTTTAACTTAATTTTGTTGTTTTTTGTTTTGAATAAATTCTTCTGATATAATCATTAAATATTGTCTCAGAGGTGATGAAGTAAAACGAAATTTTTCTACAGCATTAAAGAATGAATCAATCGTTATACGTTAAATCTCTATAAAATTCCCAATTGTAACGTAAAATACAATTTAATTATTAGATTACTATTTGTTATTTATTTAATAAACATTCCCATTATAAATACACAAAGTTCATACAAAATTCTAAATTCGAAAATAATTTTCAATACATGTCTGGTTATACAATAAGTAATAGTTTTTAATTAGAGTATAAATCTTTCTCTTTACGGAAAACAAATTAATTTTCGATTAATATTTTTTATATATAATTATATTTTGATTGGAACTTCTTCTTTTAACTATATGCAAAGTGAAATATTCCTATTTCTGAATCTAAAATGAATTTTTGAAAAGTTATATACACAGAGAAGATATGGAGGATATTTGTCAAAAAAATTTTATACCGAGTCGCTAATCCTTAAAATCCTTTTTTTATTTTTTTTTACAAATATTTTTATCCATAGAAAAATTATTACAAAATAAAATATTAACATACAAAATTGAAAGCATAATTGCTAAATAGGAAAAATTTCAACATATTTCCACATATTTTTATCCTTGTTTTAAATTGAGCATAATATCATTGTCAATTTAATAGTTCACTGATCCAAAAATAACAACAATAAATGATAAATTGTTGAAAATTTAAAATTCTCTTTTACAAGGAATAATATAATACATAATATGTACAGTACATTCGTTTACATATATGTACGATTTAATATAAATGAATTCATATATAGAATGCATTTCTTTTTTTGTTTAACAAATTTTATGCAAATTTGGGTTAATAGGATTTGGTCAAATAACATGAAAATATGTGGTGGCATTACATATTTTTATTATTTCTCATCTAAAAATTATACAACGATAAGGATTTACAAAAAAAAAAATTAGATTTTATGCAATATGATTTTTTGTTATTAGCAGTGAAAGCTGGAAAATAAGAGAATTTACTTATATATCCTTCTAATATCATACACTGAAAATTTTATTTTTAAATCTATAGGTTAAAAACTTTTAAAACAAACAGTTGAATCCGAACCCTACTATATGAAAATAAATATGTATGTATAGGTAAGTATTTCAATTTTCCTGGATCTACCTATGTAAGTGCTTTTATTGTGATCATTGGGGCTTTCAAATTGAAATAGATTCTGTATTTATATATAAATGTTGAAAGAATTTCGCTGCAAAGTATTTTGTTGACTTATTATGGTGAAAATTTGATATAAAACTAGTTAGATGAATTATACAATACTGCAGAATTTTAAATTCTGTCATTGTTTGTCCCTAAATTCAATAATAATATAATAATATATTCGATCACATATATGAATATTATGATTCAAATCAAATTGCAATATTTGAATAATGCAATCATTTATAATAAAAATGATAAATAAATGTATATTATTTATGTGTGAAATAAATAAAATTCATATAATAATAATAATTTTACACCAGCATCTTTGCGACTAAAAGTATGATGACCCTGTTCAACAAATGAATAATCGATTTAATTTATATCCATTCAATAAAATAAATGTGTACATTTTATTTCCTTAAAAAAATTAAATTAGAAATTTTAGTAGCAATTTTTCACTCACATCAGAATAGATTTTCATCTAATCTAGGAGCTATATTATTGAATTATAAGTAACACGAAACAAACAAATTGTTTAGAAAGCAAATCTTGTTTGTTTCAATCTATATATTATAAGTTAGGCATATCGGCCACTATATAATGTAATCATTACGTTGTTGGTAAGTGCTAAATTCTGGATGTATAGTATCAAAATAGAACTCCTGAAATAAAAATATAAATTTTAACTTAACTTAAAATTAAAATAATCGGAACTAGATATACAAAAAAAATAAAATTTCAAACATGGTAGAGCATTTTATGTACTATTTTTGTCTCAAAATACTTCTGTAATTCCACTTTTATTAGAATCTTAATGTATACTGAGCCATATCGTCATTATCATATGAGAATACCACTTTATAGATAAATTTGGTGGCTGATGTTATACACACTTTATTTATATCATATTCCATTGGGAAAATAAAACTATCTGTATAGGGGTTATTTCAATTAAAATATCTCATTTTCACTGAATCGCAATAAATAATTATTAAAATTCTCAAAAAAAAAGGCAGAATTTTCAAAATTACTTAGTTAGTGAGTATAATAATCAATATAACAAAAATAAAGATATTAAAAACAATGAATATTTTTTAATTTTATTTATATAGGGTCAAAAAGAATTATTGTTATAAAGGCACACTAGGCACAATATAAATTTTTCAAAATGAGGGTGAATATAAATGCTACAGCCAACATCATAACATGAAAATACAATCTCGAAATGCATCAGCGTAAATAATGCGATAGCGGGCGGACAATAAAAAAAAAATCTGACATGAAACTTATTAGAACTAATTTTAGTCTTTTATGTACTTTAAATAAAAATAAAAATTGTATATTAATAATAAAAAAAAAATAATGTCTATAACATCAAAACAAAATTTTAGTATTTTTTTATTTTATATTTTTGAAAATAGACAGAGCATCAAGGAAGTATTTCCAGTCAAGTATGTTGAATGTAAAAGAAATTTAAATTATATGTACAAAAATGTATAAAAATAAAGTGAAATTCCGCCAAGAAATTAGCATAATACATGTATGTATATAATTTTTAGCTCGTGCTAAGTTTTATTAAACAAAAAAAAAAAAAAAAAATTAGCCGCCACCAGATAACTTTTTTTTTTAAAAAGTCCACTATAATAAAAATGTATTTTGTTCTGTTTGAGTGGATTATATTTGCGTATAAATGCATGCAGTAATTTAAAGTAAAAAATAAAAAATAAGAAATATTAAAAATAATTTTATATGAGACACTTAAGAATAAAATTTGAATGACTATTTATACTTGATGGTGAAAGTATATATAATAGTGTCTTTAAGGTTCATTGAAATTTTTTTTAAGAAAAAATAAAAAACGGAAATAAATTAAGTGAAGAACGTTAATTGAAATTTTACTACATCAATTCTATTAAAGATTTGAATTGAAATGTTAAAAAGTATACCAAAAGGAATCAATTTTCTTTGTGTGTTAGCTATATATACAAACTATGATCATAATATGTATATTCCTGTAGTTATTAAAGAAGATCTCTAATTGAAATTTTCAGAATATTCAGTTCGGACAATTGTTTTTTTTATAGTATTCTCTCTTAATTTAAATTCTACAGCTTATAGCTTGTTCACACCTAGCTAATTCAACATGTTCGGACGACGAACATGTTCCGTTGGTGTTTTTGATGTTGTTTTTTCATAGTAAAAAAATTAAAACACAAACACGTTCTTCAACATGTTTCTACAAAAACATGTTAATTTTCAGGGATGAATGAGTAATTTTTGAATAATATTTTGTTAGGCAATATTCAGTATGCATTAATTTTTACTTGGTATGCCATTTTTGACTTTAAAATTTTATAAAGGTGGAGATACACTCATGATAAATGACGCGCGAGTTCTTAACCTTGACACGACTTCATATATTTTAACTTTTTTGGGCGCGTCAGTTCCTTTGAGCTTATCTCCGGTATTATTTGAAATTTTTTATTTGACAGAGCTAAACATGTTAACATAAGAAAAACATCGTCTGAACGGTCGATTTTCCAAAGATGTTTAACTCCTTTCGAACATGTTAAATTAGCGAAGTGTGAACATGGCATTAGTGCGATATAAAAATATCTTTTTATTAAGAAACAATTTAAAAAAGAACCTTTTAAAAATGACAGTTCAGGGTGTGTAAAATTTTAAGAAACTTTCATCTTTATGGTATTAGTGCGTTGCGCAAATTTCGTGTTCCTAAAATTCAAGAGTTTCGATTTTGTGTTGATGAGTCAGTCAATCAGAACTTACATATTAGATTAAATTTGTTTTTTTAGATCAAAATGACATTGACCTTCGAGGTATTATATGCATTCAATTTTTTCCTTAAACCGGCATATATGTAACTCATAAAAAAAAATAACGATCAATTTTGATTATTTTGTTTCTTAGAGATAGTAACATAATGGGAAAATAAGAGAAAATATACCCTATGATTCAAAATAAAATCAATTTAAATAAAGTTTATCTGTTAAAAAAAAAGTATGAATTAAATAAATGTGAACCGGCCTGCATCCCAATTTGACCAATTTGTACGTTTTATTTAGTTTAGTTAAAATCTTTTTTTTTGTTTATCAAACGACTATAAAACTTGTTCTTAATAATAATATGCGCACACACTACGTATAAAAGAAAAAATATATACATATATAAATAAACCAGATAGGTACCCTAAATAAAAATAAATATAAAAATATTATTATATCCCGAAATTTAAATTTATATTAAAATATAATTTTTATTTCATATATATGAGGAGATTGTCTGATACTAAATGATATTATTTGACTTTCATTTTGTGTTCAATTGGTTTAACGTTCTTTACAGAAGTCATTCTACGTATTATTTGGAAACCAGTGCTACTGTAGAAAGGTAAGATTTTGTGGTCAAAATATAGATTTTGAAATTATTGATTATTTTGCCTTAATTTGAATTTTAATAAATTAGGCTTACTGCCAATTCAAATAAAATATTAAACAAATTCTGCATTATTACCCAAGAGTCTTTTGCAGTAAATATGTATATAACTAGAAAAAAGCCTGCACAGAAAAAATAGTGCAGGCCTAGCCTAGTAACTATGCGTTGATTTTTGTCATTTCGAAAAGAATGCTTTTATTTTTTTATTGATAAAGTACGCCTTGATTTTTTTTTTATTACATTTTAAATTTTTTATCAAAGTACGCCTTGCATTCAGTGTTGCATAGTCATTCGGTTATTTTATTTATTATTTACGTTTAAAAAAATAAATAGAGGAAAGTGCCAACACTGTCAAGGTCGTTTAAGAGGTGAGTTCACCTTTTATTATATTAGATACTCATGTACGATTTGGTAAACTGCTAAAACTCGAACATAACTTTTATAACAAAATTTCATTCATTTAAGAATTTTACATTTGATCTTTAATGTTTTGTCAAAAACTTTATTATAAACATAAAATTTTACTGAAAAAAAGGATATGAAAATGAGAGAGGTTACATAATAATTAACTGACGTCATGGAATTCTATAAATCATTGTGGTTCACGATATGCAGATATATGAATTTGAAATTCATGAAATTATATTTCTTTGATTATTGAAAATATTTTTTACTTGAAATTATATGGTTAAATTGTTTCTCAGGATTTATCAGAATGATTCACTTCCACTTGATATATATTATCTATTATTTAGGTTTTCCGGAGGTAATCTCACTTCGAGTCATTGCGCACACATTAATTTCGTACTGTTATTGCTTTCTTATAGTATTACTTGTTAATGTTTGTTGGGAGGACTTAAACGAGATTTGGAAGCTGAGAATTAATATTTTTTGTTTTTAGATTATGATGAAACCGGAAAGTGCAATTATAAAATTTTAAATAGGAAGAAACTTTTATTTCTTTCATTAGTAAGCATGAATCATTCTGATAAGTTCTAAACTTGATAGCAGAACGAAAAAATTCAAATAAAATTGCTGTCAGGTTTCATTACTATCTAACGAATAAAAAAGCTCAATTATAAAATTAAAAGGAATCTGGAAATAAAAAATACTAAATTCTAATAAGAAGTTTAGACAACCTTATTAATTTTTATATATCTTACCACAAACAAAACCTCATAACCCCTTTAAAATAAAATATAAATAAATACGAAAAAAAAAGAAGATATTGTATTCAAACAAACAACAAAACTTATTAACTACAACACAGTGAATAACTTGAGTGATTTAGGGTGCAAAAAATAAATAATATAGGTGATGATGACGTTTTCAATGAATTCAATTGACTCAAAATGGATTTTAAATTTTTTTTTTTGTTAACAGATACGGAAATTTTTTTTTATTTTTTATTTTTATTTTATATTCAAATAAAAATAATAACATAAGAAAATATAACGTTTTAACATTTAATTCCGACCCTCATAAAAATACAACATATTATTATTATACCGTACATACAAAATTGTAATTATAAATGAATAAGAATATAAATATGTATATTATATATTTACATATATTAAAGAGAAATATAGTATAAAACTAATTTGAAAAAAAAAAATTAAAATCTACTCACAAGTTTGAGTTAAAAACATATTATTATTATTATTATTATTACTCATTTTAAGTTGTTCGCGCATTATTGATAAAAATTCGTTTTTAGAATTTATTTCAGTCTCGCGTTTGTATCTGACTAAAAAAGTCATAAAAATTAAATGTTAAATGTCAAATGTTACAAAAAAATAAAAATTGTTTTTGTTTGAATAAAAAAAGTATCTTTTGTTTTTGTTTGTAAATTTATATGTTTTATTTGTTCAACTAATAATTAAATAATAATAAAATAATCGATTGAACATAACGCGAATTTTACGCATTTTTTCAATTTTTTATCCGCAGCAAAAAAAAAAGTGTAGGCAAAAAATAATAAACTTTATATAAAAAAAAAAATTATAATATGCGTTGGTTTTTTTTTTAAACAAAATTAATTTAAATATTTTTTTTTTTTGAAAAGTGCAGAAGAAGCTTTTATTTATAAAATATAAAATACAAAAAAAAAAAACGATAAAATTTAATTAAAAATTAATATTATTACGAAATAATTTTTTACTTTATTTGTAAAATAAATGTAATTTTTTTTTTGTTTTCATGGCTCGATGATATCACTTCTATAAAGTCAAAGCTCTGTAAACACAAAAAACAAACAGCAATATGAATTAATCTTTGACATGGTGTAGAAGTTTATATATTTCTAACTACTATGATGTTTTGGCGCCAATTTTAAAACATGTAAATGTAAAATTTATCATATTGCCGCGAGTTTAATCATTGTAGATTTAAAATCTTGCTAATTTCAAATCATGATGATGAGTAGTAGTAAAAGTTTTTATGAATAATAAAATTTTGTAAAAAAAAATGTTTTTTTTTTTCAGTTCGATAGAAAGTGAGATTTTGTGCTTAAAAACTATTTTCTTATACGATTTTTTTTTTGTTTGTCAAAAGGTGTTAAATTGGAAATCACATGTTTATTTTTTTTTTGCATTTTAGATAAAATTATTCACTAAAATGTTGATTCATCGATTTTTACATTGACATTATTTTCGATTCTTTTTTTTACAGACTCTTAACTGCGCATTAGCTGTAAAAATATCCGTGAAATTATGCCTCATCTTCTAACTTTCATTTATTACTTAAATTATTTTCGAAATAAATAAAAAATAAGAACCTGCGCGGCTTCCTAACTTTAAATAATATATATATCTTTTAAAAATTATACCGGTGAAACACAAGAAATATGTAGGTCGAATGCATTGCCAATATTATGCTAAAGTTGATGATGCATCAAAAATACAAAATTAAAGATAAAATCTTAATTGAAAAATTTAAGGGTTCATTAATTTTTTTAATTTTATTTTTCATTTTAACACAAACAATTGTATAGGAATAACATATGCCTTATAGAGAAGTTGTGAAAAAAATATTTTTATTCATTTAGTTTTTCACAAATAGCCATATCGTTATCAATACTGTTTATATTTTAAGTAAATATGACTAAAAATGTTTAATTACATATAATGATTATCTGTCATGTTTTGGTCACTCACAAGGCAAATAAAATACTATGTGTAATACATATATATATTGTTGTTTATAGAAGTGCATTTTCATATAACAAATAATTTTTCGTTTTCATTGCGATAGTGATTAAATAAATAATAAAAACAGAAGGTATTTAATTATCAAATCTATATATAGTAATAATATGATGTTCTTGAAATTAAATTGAATATTTTTCAGAATTAATTTTCCATTTGTTTAAATTGTTTTTAAAGGTCCATATACAAATTGGTATATTGTTTGATATTCTAGTATTTTCCAATATTCAATATTATTTTCTAATATTTTCAATCATATCGGTTATTAAAGATCGCTATATTTGATTTACGTTTAAAAAACAAAATTAATTGATACAGTAGCGATGATAATAAACATATAGTTTCTGTATCACTGTAAAAATATTTCCAACAAATCAGTATACAGTATTATCAGTCGCGCATATTCAGATTAAAATTGTCGTTATAAAATAGATTGATTTAAGAAAATGCACAATTATTTTGTTCAAGATTACAGTTTGTTATAAATTAAAAATAAGTTGTGTTGCAGTCGGAAATTTGATTTACTTAAACAATGAAAAATTTAATACCTACCAAATTTTTACACAATTTTTTTTCTAAATATTCTCACAATATTATTTATAAGTAAAGCGATTTTTAAATATATACTCATATAGTATTCATATAATTATTAAAAAATTAAAAAGGAAAAATCCATTTAATGAAATACACATACCCAAATATAATTCAGAGTGAAATTACTATTTAATAAAAATTTTAATTTATTTATTCACTGTTGTAAGTACAAATGTATAAATGTATATGTATGATAATTAAAAATCCATTAAAATTAAAATATTATATTTTTCATATAAATATACCTTATCTTTATTAAAAATAAATAAATAAATGCAATTTGTAAACATGAATTTATTTCTTTTCCCCCAAAAAAACAGAAATTATTAAAAAAAATACAAAAAATATGGAATTCAATTGGAAATTAATTGCATTATGTTTATTTTATTTTTTCCTGATAAAAATTGCATTAAATTTTTATGAAAAATTCATTTCAAGTGGATAAAAATCGAAGAAAAAAAATATTCCAAACAAAATAATCAAATTTCAGAAGAAAAATAAACTTGAAGAATTTGTTTACAACACAAATAAAAGCAGTTTTGCAATTCAAGCTTTCAAGTTACAAATAAAAAAATAAACATAAGTCGATGAGAAAAATTGTAAAAAAATAATATATATAGATAAATTTCAATGTCAATGAAGCAGCACTTTTCATTTAAATAAATTCAGTAGCCTAAAAAATATTCTTATTTACATTATTAACATATTTTTATATTAATTAACAGAACTCTTCAATTTTTAACAGATACCAAATGGCAGCAGTGCTATAATAGAAATATATTTAAAAAAAAAATTAATAAAACATTATTAGAATTAAAAATAAAAATAAATTAATGAGAAAGCAGAAATTTTAGTCAATTTTTCGTTGACAATAACATATACAATTAAGTATTTTTGGTGATATTTTATGATATTAAGAACGGTAAGTAAAATCTGTAATTAATTTTTTTCAATTGTTCCTATTTCTTATTGACATTATAATAATATTGCATAATTTAATTCTCTTATTAAAGAATCTTAATCTCAATAGTGTTTAAGTGCAAAATACATAAACAAATATTAAATATATGAATATAACCTGAATATAATGAATACAGTATAATATGAAAATTCTTGAAAACTCAACAGTTATTCCTGTTAAAATCTTAGACATTCATTTTATGACTAATAGTTCCGCCACAATATTTATAATCATCATTTTTTTTATATACAAAAATAAACCTTTTTTTTTTGTAGTAAAATTAAAAACATCGTATATTGTTGACAATTTCTTAGTTCGCACAAAATACTGTATTCCCAACCTAATATCTTAACTTAACAGTTTGCATTTATCTCATGTACCATTCAATATAATAGATACAAGATGAATACAAGAGGTGTTATACAATGAATTCCTTTTGATTGATTATTGAATAATATTTACATATTATTCTACGCAAACTAGTTATTCATTTCTAATATCCCTTGATAAAGTTCGCTTACTACAAGTTGATTTCCTACAAAAGATACTTCTTTCATAGTACTTTACAATAAAGGTTACTTTTTTCTATGTTATTTGTAGGAAAATTTACTGTCTAAGAAATAACATACCTCTACAATAATGTGGTCAAACAAAAATAATACAATTTTTTTCTTTTTTTTTTATACTAATCTGTCTGTATATTGTAAAACACTATTATTATTATTATTATTATTATTTTTAAAACAAAAAGCTTAAAATTTTACGTTATTATACCTATATAAAGTTTGTTTTGAGCTGTTTAACATATCGCGAAATTCCAATAAAGATAAATTCCAGTGAATAAAACGTGAGTAAGATTAATAATTATAAGTAATTTTATTTAAAGTATTTTTTTATAGTTTTTTTTTTTTAATGCTCACTACTGATATGTTATATATGTAAATTCGTATAATGCACCTTACAAGACAAGCAATAAAAATTATTATATTCTTTGAATTTTTATGTTAGTTTTTTAATAAAAATTTAAAACGGATGCCTGTTTATAAGTTTTTAAGTGCAACAAAATAAGTTATAGAGTATATAAACAAAAATTGAAAAAAAAATCGAGGCATAATAAATTAATTTTATTTATTATGTTTAGTAATGAAAAATTTCCAACATATAAGATTGTTGACTTGAATTCGCAATAAGTTCTCAAAGAATAATCTTAACAAAATTTTTGAGTAGCTTACTTATTTTGTTAGTGATACTGTACTAAAAATTAATTAAATTCGTCTAATTCCCAAATTCAAAATAGGAAAATCTTATTCTTCAATCGAGGTGAAAAAATCAAAATATTTCGCTTTTGGCATTCAATTAGACAGTTCATTAGTTATAAAATTTTAGTTGAAACGAAAGGACGGACTTTTAATGAAAGCATTATAGTTCATCTTTTCATTTTTCATGGAAAATTTGCTAAAAATTACAACATGATAAAACAGAAAAAAAAATGTAATTGATGTTCCCTTCCAAACATGGATTAAATTCCAACTTTAAATATAGTTGAAGAGTCTAGACTAGACTAATAGCCAATAAATTACCAAATTTTATTCAAAACCTCCTTTTTTATGACAAACGTATAAGTAAAGAAGGGCTAAATGTCATCGTAATTATTTAACAATTGCAATATTGTTTATTATATATGTATAGTATATATAGTAAATTCTAAAATATTTTTCTTATTTTATTAATAAATGCATTTTCTAAATTTATTTATTCCTTAATTAAGAAATTGCTTTATGATTTCAAGTAATTCTGCTTCTTATGCATATAAAAATATATTTAGAAAAAAATATCCATATGATTACAGGGTGTTGCACTTAAGTTCCAGCAATATATGAAATTTTATATAATAATTACAATTCGGAAAATAAAATTATATAAATGAGTAATTTTTCATAAAAGTTTAATATTTGTTTTCTTCCGTTTAAAATAAGAACTATTCTTCCAAGAAAAGAATTAAATCGGATGTAACTATTAATAACTTTCAAAATAAATAAATCTACTTTATTTATAACAAGAAAATATATATTCAGTGAGTTAGAAAAAAAAAACAATATTTCTCTAAATCAACATTTTTGATTCACACACTACTCTACAAGTTTTATTTTGAATCTGTTATAAAAATAAAATATACCTACCAAATTTTTTACAATAATCACCCTGTAGTAGGTAGTTATATTTCGTTTTAAATTTTTATAATGCACATAATTTTTCAAAAGTAATGTGACTCTAAGTAATTAGTGATGACATTGGAATAAAGAAATAATAAAAACTAAAATAGAATTACTAACAATTCATATAATAATAAAAATTTAAAAATAAATGTACGTATATAACTAAAATTAACGTTTCAATGGAGAAAAGATTTTATAATTTAAGGAAATCAAGTTAGTAAGTAATATTCAGGCTGACATTATGTATTTATATATACCATCATCAACAAGTAATAAGTATCTCTAGAAGTGGCTTTATTTTATTTATTTAGCAAGAGCTACTAGGACAAACCTGCTGCGGAGTTTGTAATATACTTTAAAAGTTATTCAATAGTTCTGCATACATTTAAGATTATTGCGCCACTATAAATCAAACTTAAAAATCATATCTTATTTTCATATATAGTACAAAATAAAACATAACTCATACTTATTCTATCAAATTAACCTTAAAATGATGACCTTACCCTTGCGCATAATATCTAAATTTTCGTCACAATAATCGAAATAAAGTTTATTTATGAACTAACTATACATGCAAAATTTTTTAATCAAGGCCGCCATATTATTGAACACGATATTAATATAAGTGTGTGTATATATTGTATTATATTGGTTGTTTAACGAATTTATATAGTGAAATCATTCATTAAAACTTTATTAATTGAATTTTCATAATTTAATTAAAATAAATTTTATATAATATGAGCAAAAAAAAATTTTTTTTTTTAATGAATGGAATGTGCTCTAATTAAAGGTTCTAATAAATTACATTTTATATTACAATTACCTACAGTTTGAATGCGAATAAGTTATTCGGATTTATGATAAGATGGTTTGGTAATGTATCTGAAATGACTTAAACCGTACTATTAACAAGGACAGAAAATAACCGCTAGTATCAGAATAAGGTTTCTTTACCCTGGAATTAATTTGAGAGGCATTTGTCTAATTAACTCTATTACTTATATTGTATAACATTTGGTCTTAGCTTTCACTGAAGCGTTAATCTGCAACATAACTTCTAATCAAGTTAATATTCAAAAAAACTAGAAACCACTAACAACTAAATTTATTGATAATTTATTACCATAATTATTTGGTCGTTGATTCTTCTAACACGCTCTTTCAATTTTTATCTGATTATATTCTGAAAAAATAAGTTATGATTAAAAATACTACTTTATATGAAAAAAACTTCTTTATTTTCTATATCTTCGTGCGTTATCGTTACAATTAAAATCAATTTTGTTTTTTTTTTTAATTTTATACATCGTTAAAACTTATACAAATCCTCTGAAATCTTATGTAAAAATTAAATAATTTTTAACCCCTCGAATAATTAAAATTGACTCCCATACGTTATTGATCATCAACTTAAAATAAATTTACACTTATCATAAATATACTTATTTTATATAAATTGAATAATGAATGACTACACAGTCTGATGCTTTTATATATATGAAATAATTTATAGTTGACCTTTTTTAATAAAATTAATTGACACTAATTTAAAAAAAAAATAAAAAAAAAACAGAAGTTTTATAAATTTAACAAGAATTTATACGAATTAAATTTTTCTTCCTCCTTTTTTATCCCTATCTCGAATTCGTCTTTTTTTAGCAAAATATTTCCCTTCTTTCGAGATTAAGGCCTAAGTTATTAGAAAACCCATATTTTGGATCCGATTGCATCAATCTTACATTAATATCAAAAAAAAATGTATGAGGCGCGTAAGACTCTAAACTTTTATCCTCATATATCACGGTTAAAATGAATAATTTTTATCTCGACTTAACATTAATTACGATGATATGAGTTCTTAAAAAACTGTACCATAATTCGTGATAATAAGAACATCGTGAAATTAATTACGTAAAACAAATTTTTTTTTAAATAAACAAAAATCTATATTTATAAAATATGTATTTACTAAAAATGTGCTAAATATAGCCAATTAAATAGGTCTTATCAAACTTGTCATCTCTTTGTTATAAAATTTTTTGCCCAAAAGCATATGAGAGACATACTCAACGGCTTATTAATTTTGATTAAAAACAAGATTTTATCAGTTTTATTCCTTTTACTTTAAAAGAAATATGATTTCCTTCAATTGAAGTATTTTTTTTGTTTGAAGATATGAATTTTTGGTATTGTTATAACCAGCAACGGACTGACGCGATAATATTGAGAAATATCGCAAAAAGAAGGAAATAAAATAGAAGGGTAAAATACAATCACTATATACAAATAAACTATGCCTATAAACAGGAATGCAAACTATGGATTTATTCTACATTTACATAGTTTCGGCGGCTATGTAATCAAAAATAATAAATTTTAACTAACTTAAATTATTTCTAAAGGACTAATATAATATGTTCTGACAACAGCATAGTGTAATTTTCTGTTTTTCTGTATAATAATAGTAAAAATAAGATAATTATAAAATAAACATTGAAATTTGGTATATGGCAGAGCTACTTTATAGGCTAAGAAGGCCTTCTGGTATTTTTTCTTATTACTAACAAAAGCATTAAAAAGAGTGATATGCTTTTATTTTTATTTATAATTTATAAAAAAATTAATAAAAAAAAAAATTTTTGTAGAAAGTAAACTAAAATTATATTTATTGGCAATTATTTATTTTATAAAAATTATTATCATAAAATATTGCCAGATATATATTATGCATTTGACCATGGCATGAGAATAAAAGTCCAATGTACTTTTCTTCATTTATGCAAAATTACAGTATATTCAAAATTTACAATAAATCTAAATTATCTTCATTGATATTTTCAAAAAGACCTTCTTTTAAGTAAACACAAGAATTAACTTAAAGAATTCTAATAAAATTTAATTTTTGCTCTTAATGAAACCAAAAATAAATATTAATATCAATTTATAATAAACAACAAAGAATGATTATTATTATTTTATGGAATTTTATTATAAAATTATCAATTGCCTATTACTAACAATTTGACTTGTACTTATCTTCTAACCAGTTACAAATATTGAAATCAAATCCTCAGAAAATTTTGAAAAATTTCTTTATCATTATCAGTACAAAATGCCGCAAAATTTGTCAATCCATCAATATCACTAAAATTCCCAACTGAATGATGAATTTCACAAAGCCTCTTTTATTATTTTTATGAAATGTAATGGATTTCACAAAGAGATTACAATTATTGGAATTTAATGATTTTCGCTATAATGCATATTCTGAATATGGAAACGTAAAGCGAGATTCGCCTTATCACTTAAAACTTCATTGTTAGAAAACTTATTTATAAGAAAATAATAAAGCTCAATCTTACTTGGACCGAAGTTCAATTGCATTTCAAAAGATAATAAAAAAGTGATATAAAACAAATATTTATTAATAATGTTGGTTCTTTATGAATTGGTATATTTATTCATCTGAACAGAGCATATTACAAAGAATTTATACAAACTTAATAACATATATGTTATGTATGTGTAGTATGTACACAATAAATTAAAATTGTTTTCTGGAAATTGTAATTTCTCTTTTCTTAAATATATAACAAAATATATATATATGAGTATTATGTATATTGAATATTGATAAATATACCTACATAATACGTATGCATGATAAAAATAATTCATTTTTTGTTTGTTATTAAAAAGGATGTACCAATCAATTCTATTCATTCTAATTGATTGACTTTATTGAGTATATTATTTTACAAAATTATTATACTTTATGTTTTATTTACAAAAAAATAAACAAATTATAATATGCATATGCATTTCTAATGCATTATATGCTTCAACGGCAAATATACAAAGAATATGCTGCTTATACTTATCAATGTCTATCAAAAAAAAAAAAATTTATATAACAAAATTCTGGAAAATTAAAGCTATGCTAACATAAAAAGACTGGGGAGCTCGAAAAGGTAAAGGCTTCACATCTAAGCCCGCGGCTATTAATATTAAGTAGTACATAACTATTATTAGTATAATTAATTGAAAGTTCTCACTGACACAATAAAAACTAGCTTAGTTCTTAATTTCTAGAACTAAAGTTTTGATCATTATTCTACTGTACTATGTGAATATCTGACCAGATAGGAGAAATAAGATGACGGAAATTTTTAGCCAATCAATAACAATTCAATTAAAATAAATATAGATGCACTAAATTTAAGAAAATGCTATTTTTCTTTCAGAGAATCATAAATAAATGCAATTTCATAGCTTTTTTTTTTTTGGCGAACCGAACTAAATTAATTCATTAATCTATAAATTTTATATTTTCTGTAACAAAAATATCTATTAATGATGCAATTAAAAAAAAATTTATATAATGCAACATATTCTCAAGTCAATGCGATCATAAAACATTATATTGTTACAATATAATTTTAATTCAGAATATTAATAAAAATTAATGGTCACCAAAAGAAATGTGCAGAGATTTTCACACTTCCAATTTAAAAAAAAAAAAAATGAAATAAAATAAATAGCTCTGTTGGTGTTCTTCCATAAATATTCTTATCATACAACAACGGAAGTGATATTCTATTTGCAATATAAAAAAAAAAGAACTTAACACATTTTCTAAAAAACACTTTCATCATCATATACTATGCATAATACAATATTTTTTTTGTTATGACAACTCCATGTAAATAACTTATAAATAAATATGTTATTTTTATGCGGTGATAGCATTTTAATTTTAATATTATTAGTTTAATAGATATCAGCCCTAATCAATCACATATTCAAATAGAATACATAATGTACATGTATATATGCATACTTTATGTAAATATAGAGCGATTTATTATTAAATGTTTAGTATGTAAATACTACTAAGTGAAATATGTGAATGTACATAATGCGTTTAAATGTTAAGTTTTCATGTTAAAAAAAGCGATATTAATATTATGTTAATCAAACTAATCAAATTTTATGGCCTGTGAATGTAGTGCAACAGCATGTTTTTTAACAAATTTGATTTCGGACTTCTAGTTACTGCAAACCACTACGAGCTTTCAGAAACGATAATCACTTAATAATTTTCAAGTAAAATATAAAATACTTAATCTCTAGGATTGTATGATTTCATAAACATTTACTTTGTAATTTAAAAGTAATTACACTGATGCACTAATCAAAAAATATAACATTAAAATAATGATATTAACCATTATATTGTTATGAATTGGTTTAAAAGAAAAACACTCAGTACAAAATTTAATTTCTATATTTACCTGTTCGTTTTGAGGAAAAAAAATCATTTGTAAAACATAAATATTATTATAATAAAAATTTATGATTTTAATGTCAGGTATAAGAAATGTATGTTGCTCATGTTAATGTAATTATGATTAAATTCTTATATCTGCAATGATTTCTATATTATACTCATCGTTTACTATATAAATAAGAAACCCAATATTTGATGAACGTGACTTTTCAAGAAATGCCTAATTTTACAATAAGTATTTTTCTTTCTATACATAAAAATATATCACAAATGCAGTATATATGAGTTTCAAAATTTTTACTCTAGACAAACATTATACTGGTACTTATGTTCATGCTACACGTTCAGGTTATTTTATTTTCATTTTATTACAATGTTAATTTTTAACAAAGTTTCGCATCATTAAACTGTAAAATCGAAGTACAGAAGATAAGAAGCTGTAATAAAATTTATCAGAAACAAAGTGGAATTTCTTTGCTTATCAACGTTACGTTTTATTGGATCATAATCGTTACACTCATATGCATAATATTATGAAAACAATAAAATTGAAAGATTGATATTTTAGATAAAAAGACTTGTTATTTTTCAACACTAAAATCTATAACTGAACATGGCAAACTAATCGACCCTCTATCGATTCTTTGCTGTGCAATAACTCCACTTAAATATATATAAATATGATTGTATTTTCGTGCTACGAAGGTATATATTGCATATATAATAAATACACTATATTAAAAATGTAGTTTTGAACGATGAAACATTGATTAAATTCAAATTGATTATCATTTGTTGCATAAAAATATTGCTTATTCAAAAATTGTAATTTGATCGTAGTGTGGGAATATAATAATTATTGTAAACATCATAGTCAGAATATAATAGATATAATTTAATGACTTTCAATAAAAATTTGATAAATGATTGTTAGCTATAAAATTATGTTTAAATATATTAATTTGAATATAATGAAAATTAAAAATAACATTAAAAAAATTGTAATTAAAGGTATTGTTAAATTGTTAACGAATAAAACTATTTTGTTTGGCATTTGAATTCTTTGTCGCTCATATAGAAATTTCTAAACATTTCAGGAAGATTAAGATTTTAATTTCTAAAAGTTTTTTTTTTAATAACCTAAAGTGTAGTGAGACGTACTACAAATAGGAAATATTTTTAGCAATATTTTTAAATTCAAAAAAGACATGCATAATACCTAATTAATATAACTAATCTTTCTTCACTTTTTTTTTTCACATAAAAAACGGGCCAAGCAATTTTATTTATATTTTATTTATAAATTATGCATATTATACATACTTATTATGTATATATTTATTTATGCTACATAAATATTTTTAGCACTCAAAATTAAAATAAACTTATAAGAAAATACAAAATACTCAAAAATAATATTCTTATACCTACATAAAATATTTGATAAGAAAAATAATATATATATATTATTGAAATTCGAAGAATATTGAAACAAGATAATTTTTGTTAAGGTCAGTTACATGAAAGACAGAAATGTCACCTATTAACCAGAATAAATTTAAATTTTATTGTGTATTCTTTTTATTATCAGTGAAAACACTGAAAACTATTATTTTTGAATTTTTTTTGTACATTTTAATTTTGTTCTTATTGAGCAGTCTTTCACTCTTATCAATTTCTTGTGAAAAAAAAACTCAAAACATTAATTTTTGCTTCATTTTTACATTTTGTACATTGAGGTTGTTACCAAGATAGTTTTGATTAAGCGCTTAAAACCATACCAGGCTGCGAAATATTGGATCATGCAATGTGTTGAATGCTCTTTTGATTTAACTTCTAATTAATTATGTTTTTGTCACGGAAATTTACTGAAAACATAATAAAATATAGTACGGTTCATTAAATCTTGTCATCGTTTCTTTAATGTATAATCTTGTCATCTTTGTAACGAACATAAACATTTCAATCTGTGTACGAGCATAAACATTTTAATTTTTTATTTTTTTTAATTTTTTGATAAATTGTGTGAAATTTCTTATTTTCTTCTAAAATGCTAATAGTTCATATCATTTAGTTAATAATGATGCCTTTTAAAAAAGCAAGGATGCATAAAATTTATATGTATGTACAAAAATCAGATTTCTCGCTTCGTCTTTGATTAAAAATTATGATTGACTTTTTTACCCTTTTTTTTTTCTTAAAAAAAGAAAAACAGATAAACAAGTGCTGAAAGAAGCATCAATTTTATAGAATATTGTGAATAATTTATATACATACATATATTTTTATTATGAGAATAGAAAATTTTATTTCAAAGAAAACACAACATAATAATTTTTAATTATGTTTTCTATTCTTAAAAAACATATAAATATTATTTTTGTTTGAATATTACTACACATACAGATTTGAATTTTTTTTAATGTTATTATTTTTCACACAACACATAATAAATATAAATTCATAAACTATTTAATAATAAAAACAATAATGCACACATTGTGCATGAATATGAATATGTTTTTGGATACAAAAAGGAAAATTTTTCTAGGAAATGTGCATTTTTGAGTCTTCTATTTTATTATGTATGTTAAGAAATATTATGTTTTATTATTAACTACAAAATTTAAAAACATATAAGATCTATCTATGTTTAGAAAATTATATTAACTTAGTATGTTTTTTTTCGATTAAGTTCGACGTCTGAGATGTTTAGCTTAAAAACACTGTGTCTTCGCTATAATCTGTGAAATTTTTCCATAAGTGACTCGAGAACTTTAATTAAATAGAACTTGATGTGATTGATGTACTAGAATACTATCTGCATCATGAATTTAAATTTCAAATTGATAAGATTCTAAAGAGCAGAAATTTAACGTATTATTCAGACTTTTAAACTCAATTTACTTGAATCGTAATAAATAATTTTAGAGATCAATTCTCTTATTCCCCAAGCAAATGAAATTTAAAAGTTTTATTAATATACTAAATGTAAGAACAAACAAATATATTATATATGTTTCTACCTATATATATATATATATATATAAAAAAAATAAGTGTGCTCCCAAAGTTCTTCCGCTTTAAACGAAACTAATCACTTAATGGATCGTTTTTCTAATAAATATAGAAACCATAAAATCAAATTACAATTTTAATAGTCACATTTTCATAAAAATAAAATATTAGAAACAGAAGAATAAAGGAAAACAGAATGCATCAATAAGCATAAAAATGAACTAAAATTTGATATAATGTACATCTATGTTATTTGTTTTTATTTTTTCCTTTTTATATATATATATATTCTTCAAATATTGCATCCATTTGGGAATTGAAATTTATAAATTTTTTTGAGATGAAGCCAAATGAATTTTATGTGTTTTTTTTTTTTTATGTTAAAGAGTTGTGTTTTGATAACAAAGTGCTATTAAAAATTGAATGTGAAAGGGTTTATTATAGCCTTCTTTCATTTATTTTTTATTTTTATATTTTTTTTTTGCGGTTATCATTATTTAGTATAACAAATTATTTTTATTATTGAGTGATATTTCATTTTTTGAAGAATTACCACAAGCCGCTTTTTTGAATATAAAGAAATCAGATAGAATAATAATAATTATTATGCTTGTCAAAGAAGAAAGACCCAATTAATCTGAACTTTTGTGTATACAGATAAAAACTACCGGATTTGAACTGGGAAGTAAATGAAATGATAAAGCAATTGAATTAGTTTTTAATTATTTCAGAAATTCATATAAAAATTAATTCATGAACAATGAATTGGTTTATTAATTTTTTCTAATTATTTGACTTAGAAAATTGTATTTTATATTGTGAATAGTTGAGATTTTAAAGTTATAAATTGACGAGAAATTAAAAATCAAAATTTAATATACTATTCTATTTCCAAAGTTTCATCAAGCAATATATAGATATTCTTTTTGGTAGATTTCTCAAAAGGAGTATAATATTTAATAATAAAAAAAAAAAAAAAATTAATGCTTTCATTTTAGCATATATTTTTTTGTTTTACAAATTAAACGCTTCATTAAGAATATTATGTTTAATTTGTTTTTTTTTTTTTTTTTTGTAAATATTGAGAAAATTCTATACAGCTTACTCTATAGCTCAATAATAAAAATTCAGCACAATGAACTTTCATTTATAATATGTATAGTAAAAGAACAAAAAAAAATAAATAAATTACAGCGAACAGTTTACAACGCAATTTTTTTTACAAATTCAGATATTTTTATTTAAAAAAAAAAAAAAAAACAAAATTTACAATCATTAAAAATGAGAGAATTCTTTAGAAATTTTCATTTATAAAACCAGTACCAGAAAAAAATATAATTTTTTTTTAATAATAATTTATTGATGTAGATCAGTGTACAATTATGAATAAACAACAAAAAATTTCATAAAAGCTGTGTTAAATGAAGACTGAAATATATTTTTTATAATAAAAAATAGATATACTTTTATTTTTATTCATTTTATGCTTAATTGAGACCCAATTAAGAGAAATTAATATTGAAATTTGTATTTTAACAAAAAATCATTAGTTTTAATATTTTATTTTTCTATATATAACTTTTTGGATAATTCAAATGGAAATTTTATGTAATGAATCAAAAAATTAAATTAAAAATTATAATTTGTAAAAAATATATTAAAATACTTAAAAGTAAATGAAATCAATAATTTATTCTATTTATTAATAATGCAAAATACCCAGAATTTATTTTTTTTGTAGTGTTCAAAATTAAAACATTTTATAACTTGATGCAACTATACTATACATAGTGGTGCCCTTAAAACTACTTATCTGGTAATATATTGAATCTCTTCTTATTGTGTTCTTTTTTCTCTGAATATTTAACCCAACTTTGATTTTCTAAGTTTCATGAAATAAAACCTTAAACGCAGCCATGAAGAATATTCATAAGAGAATTATTTAAATATTAAAGTTTTATTTATTTTTAGATTGAACAAATTCGATCTCTTTTGCCATTGTCATTATTTATACAGTGTAGGTACAGAGTGCATATATATATAACATTTTCCTGACAATATAATTAAATATCTCTATAAGTTTACAATGAATTAAAAACAAAATGAATTCATAATGCATTCTCAAATATTGAACTAAATTTCATGATAAAATGATAAAAATATATAAAAAATTATATTTATATATAATTTTTTATCCTTTAATAAACTTTTGAATCATTTTTCTATTTTATCACCACAGAATAATAAAAAAAAACAAACTTTTCTAATCCCCACAAATGACTCAATTATGTACGTAAGATAATTTAAATTTATAATTAAAAAAAATAAAAAATTGGAAAAACGTTAAAATGAAATTACTTTTGATAATAATTATTGTTAATACTTTTTTATAATGAAATGCCAGCAAAAATATTATTGGAATTATTTTTCCAAAGTTTTTGCGATTAAAAACGTGACATTTTTTATTTTATATTAAATTTTTGTAATTTTCGCGTTTTTGTTCATATTTCACATATTTTTTTTTTTTACACATAATTATATATACGACATATTTTTTTTTTTTACATACAAATAAATGCAAAATTATAATACGGTTATGCAAAATTTATCTAAAAACAAAATTAAAATTGCGAAAATGCATGCAATCACACACGTAAATTCAACAAATTTTTATTTTCTAGAATATAGTTAAATTTGTCCGGTTAAGGTTCAATCAGTTCATGTATACTTTTCCGTCAAAATTTTTGTACAGAAAAGTTAAAGTACCTACCGTGTTGCAATTACGATTTTCTTAAAAAAAAAAACGATAATAAATCTTGTTCCAAAAAAAATATATAAATTCATTTGCCCGCCATATGCCAAATATAAAATTGTTTACAACTCATTAACATTTGGAAAAAAAAAATTTTTTGACCGGGCTAATGATTCTCAGAAGCATTGGTATGTCGTTAAAGGCTCAGAATTATGATTCGCAAATGCAATTCAAATAATTTTTTATTTTCATAATATTTGCTTGAAAATAACATCCTTTTTTTTTGTGCTCTAACTTTAATCCACTTATGCTACTTGATGTATGCTTAACTTCTGCATAATACTTTTTTTTTAATATTATGCTCCCATGTAGAACATTATATTTAGTTTTCATTTCACATAAATTTATTTGTTTATTGTTATTCCTTATTCTTATATTCTGTTCTCTAATATAATATTATATAAACAAACTCATATATAATAGGATGTGAAAGAAATCTAATTTTATGTTTTTTTTTGGTTTCTTTTACAGAAAAAATTATTTTATTAATATGGATGTTGAGACTAGAACAATAAAACCATTAGCTGCTGCATCTCAATTACTAGCATCTACAGCAGCTAGTTTAATAGCCGATAACTCAGCAGATTATCCAAATGAAGTTGATAGTGATGAAACACACAAGTAAGTTTTCATATTAATTTAAAAATTATTATAATTAGCATAGATTAAGAAAATATAAAGTATTTAAATTATGTGTATATAATTACTATTTTATGTTTTATATTTCCAACCTATTTTAGAAGGAAATCTTTTTTTTTGAGATATTTTTGATGGTTGTTGATTCTAAATGTATATAGCAAAAAATCAGTGAATGCACTAATTCTTTGAGGAACTATAAGTATTTTTTTATGTTTTAAAACACTGTACACACAAATATTTTTTTTTTGTATTTTATGACATAGTACCAATATGCAAAGTACAACATAAAAATATTATCTGTATATATTTTATGCTTGAAATTCTACAACTAGACCTTAAAAATGTTTTTGTAGATATTTTCGTTGGTACTATACATTATACGTGCCAAATCAATTTTTTTTTATTAAATCTAAAATAGGGCAATGACAATTTTAATTTTTTATTTGCTTTCATGCTAAACTTATTAAATACAATAATAGACCACAGGTAATCAATTAAAAATAACTCAGTATGAATTAGTAAGAAATAGCAAAATATAATTGTTATTATGAAAAATTAATACATTAAAAATGTGAATTCATATTAATTCATATTAATGCACACTTTTATTATAATAATATAAACATATAAATAAGAATTAACTTTACTTTTAAAAGATATGGACAAAAATGTTGTTGCAAACCATCGTTTTATTAATATCATTGTTTTTTTATAATTTATAAATTCGTCCCGCAATAATTGGAAATAATGACAATCCATTAAATTTAGGTTGGAATATGATAACGCGTTCTCATTTCGCACAACTATAAATTTTGAATTAAATTGTGTTTTAAGAAGACCGGAAATTACAATAAATTTATAATAACAAAAAAAAAATACAAAACAAAAACAAATAAATACTTCCACTATACAATTTTATATCCAGAATCAAAATTAAATTTTCTCTATTCTAGTATGATTAAAATGTTTGTTTCATTTTTATAATATTTTCCCTTTCCCCCTTTTAATTTAGTTTTAATAAAATCAATTTAGAAATGTTTTCCTAATAAAAATTTATAATTTATAATGGAAACATTAAATGAAGCTAAAACAAATAGAAATCGATTAACCAAGGTCAAAATAGGGTGTTAATTTTATTTATTTTTTTATATTATATGTTCTCTAGAGAAATCATAAGTATAGTGTTTATGTGATGAGATACAATTTTTTTATAATAATTTCATAAAACAAAATATTCAATGAATTAACCTTTTGACTCGAAATATTGTATATTTTAATTAATGAAATATTAAACGACATTTTTAGATATAAGTAATTTCAAAAATTATATAATTTTAATGAAAGAATTGGAAACTCTGTTAAAAACCGCTATAAGATAATGTACTTTTTGTTTTTTACTTTTTCGAATCTATAAGGCAAATTTGGTAATTTCGATTTAACAGCAACATTTTAAAGTCTTTGGTTTTTTTTTCAAGAAGAATTAAGAAAGATTAATAAAAATACCCAGCAAACATTTTCATAATCCTATAATAATAATATCATGTACATGTTGTGAAATGAATTTAAATATAAAAATTTTCTTTACTTTTCTTTAGTTCAATTCAAACTTTAAAAATAGAAAAATCGATATTAATATGTATATTTTAAACAAAAAAACACAAACCATGTACAATGTTCTTTATTCCCAATTGTGGTTTTATAAATTGAAAATTCAAGAAACATAAATAATCCAGCAACTGATCTTGTAAACAATCAATAAACGCAATGTACATAACATTATAAAAATATTTTCGAAGTTCTTATTTGTAACAGGATTGATTATAAAGTAGAATATTCTGACAGCAAGTGCATATCTCGTTTTAATTTTAGTTGTCAAATATCTGTGCAGGCTGTTTATTGTTTTTAGATTAAGATAATAATTCTTTTTCGCATAATTTTAATCTTTTGAAGTCCACAACGGCAGACCACTATTAAATTATTGAATTCAAAAATGAACATTTCTTCTTTGGTTTATATAAACTTATAAACCATATTTCAATTTTAAACATTAATTAGTTATCACAATGACAAAAATCCTAAAATTACATATTGTAAAATTATATATTATGTACTTATGTATCTATTCAATCGATTGGTACTTTGTTACACAAATGAATGCCAACGAATATTCTTTCTAAATATAAGGATATACCGAGAAATATAAAACAGCCTTTTGTTATCCTTGGAGTCCAATTAAAAATTATCAAGATTTTATGTTATGATGACCTCTAGAGAATAAGGTTGTAACATATAATATTTTGTACGTTGTTATATCATATTTTTTGTCATTTTTTACACTTTATTATTTGACTAAAAATTTGTTCCAAGTCAAATATACTTATTAATGAAAAACCGAAAATATGAAACTAAAGAAACTGATGTTGTTCAACGTATTATTCATTTTTTATTCTTATTTATACTATATATACCTTAATCCGAGTTATGAAAAATAAAAGTTAAAAAAAAATGAATCAAATTAGTGATAAATGATAGGCATATACCAACTGGTCGCACTCAACAGAAAAAGTTTGGTTGAAATCGTGTAATTTTAATATAGTACAGATATTATAGTAGTACAGAAGACGCTGTACTACACTCTATTAATGATTTTCAAATTTTTTACTTCGAAAAAAAATATTCCAAAAATTTAAATTTTGTTTCAGTTTCTATTTTTCATCTTTTTTGTTTTTTTTTTATGTAATGTTGTTATGCACTTAAACATCAACTTTATGTTTTATCAACACTAAGCATACACAATTTTGTTTTTTTTTTTTTTTTCATATTTTGTTGGAAAATTGCATAAAAGTTTACAGGAACATATTTTCACATAAAAATACGCTCAAAGGACAGATAAAATAAAATTATTAAAATATAGCTTTCCTTTTTTTTTTTGTACAAAAGACAAAAATTATTCAATTTCAAATATTGAAAACTATTTAGGGATTCTGGATGCAATTTAAAATATATAGGTATATATATTTTTTTATAAAAAATTAAAATTAAATTTCTTGATAAAAGAAAAAAAAAGTTTTTCATTTTAAAAAAAAAAATATACAAAAAAATTAGTAACATTTTTGAAACTTATTTTTTTTTTTTTTTCATCTAATCTAAAAAAGGAATATTTTATATTTTTGAGTGCCAAATTTGTTCCAAGTTTTTTAAATCTTAAATTGATTTTTTAAATAAAGTTAATCAAAAAGGAGAATTATAACTTTGAAGAAAATTGTAAAAACTTTTAGATTATATAAATTTTTTAAAAATAAATTTGAAGTAATTTATAGATATATGTATATATTTTATATTATTATAAATGTTACATTATAGTATAAATTTAATATAAATGTAATCGGAAATTTTCTTCTAGCTTTAGTTCTAGCTTTAGTTATAGCTATTATGTAATTCGTAAAAATATTTGTTTCAATTTGTTATTTTTTTTAATTAAGGAGGAGGTTATAAAGAATAGGTTCCTATTTGCAGAACTAATAATTAGTTCAAATTTACATATAATTCGTTATAAAAAATTTATAATTTCAATAAATTTAAATATTAACTTGAAAATTGAAATTTTTTTTTCATTATAGATTTTCACGATCACTTCTGACGTTTGCTGCTGTTATAACAATTATCATAATGATTGTTGGAATATTTGGTAATATTTTAACAACAGTGGCGTTATTGAAATGTCCTAAAGTGAGGAATGTAGCTGCAGCATTTATAATTAGGTATATTTTCCTAAAAATTTAATTTATTGAAGCATCGACTAATAAAACATAATAAATTTTCAGTTTATGTATAGCCGATTGTATATTTTGTGTTGTTGTTCTGCCTTTTAATGCATTTCGATTTATACAAGGAACATGGACACACGGTGACTTTCTATGCAAATTGATTCCTTTCATTCAATATGGAAATATAGGAGTATCACTGCTATGCATTGCAATGATAACTATTAATAGGTACAGTTTATATTATACTAGTGTTCCTTCTCGAGAGAAAAAAAAAATACAAATCTTAATTAATTTCAGATCAGTGACTTATTCATATTTTCCCCTAAAAACTTTAAAATGAATAAGTTTAGTTTGATAAGTTTTCTTTTATTCAAAAGTGGCCTAAATTGTTCATCAAACAATTAATTCGAATAAGTTTAATCTTATGAAATTTGTATTTAAGATATGTAATGATAGCTCATCATACTGCTTACGCTAAAATATATAAACGATTTTGGATTGGTGCGATGATTGTCTTTTGTTGGACATTTTCATATGGAATGCAGTTGCCAACATTATTTGGAGTGTGGGGACAATTTGCGTATGACAAAAAATTAGGCACTTGTTCAATTACAATTGATCGATACGGCAGAAGCAGTAAAACGTCATTATTTGTTATTGCATTTATTGTACCATGTATTATTATTATTGCATGCTATGCAAGAATTTTTTGGGTTGTTCACGAGTCCGAAGTACGAATGAGAAAACATGCTCACAAACAAAATACCATTCCTAATAATATGAGAAAAATGCCAACCACAACAGATCCCAGTCGAGTATCAGCTGGAGTCTCTTCCAGTTCGTTTGACACGAGTTTGGCAGACACCAAAGGAACTACATCATCTCAAAAAGCAATGCGAATAAAAGATCAGCGAGACGCAAAAGCAAAACGAAACGAATGGCGTATAACAAAAATGGTTCTAGCAATTTTCTTGTCATTTTTAGCCTGTTATTTACCAATTACAATAGTTAAAGTCTTGGACTCGGATGCTAATTCACCAGGCTTTCATATATTTGGATATTTAATGTTATATTTATCAGCATGTATTAATCCAATAATTTATGTGATAATGAATAAACAATATCGTCAAGCATATAAAACTGTAGTCATGTGTAAGGCATCAAACTTATTACGTTTTGGGAATGGTGGCAGTTCTATTGGTGGTAAGTTGAAAATAATAATTTCTTTTAATGCTTAGCATGTGTTGTCTATTTTTTTGTTTTTGCACATATAGATTCAAATTCCAAAGCCAAAGGTATGACAATATATTGAGAGGACGAGGAAATATTGTTGTGTTATAATGGGTTATTTGAAGAGTATATACAATGCAGCATTATTTACTTCCTTCCATTTAAGTTGAATACTTTCGGTAACCAACTACAGTGGCCTCAACAGGCATAACTTAAAAAATCAATTGTTGTGATATGAATTTTAATAAGTTAATAACAATTTTATGTACACATCTATAAACACTACACATACATATATTTCTTTATTACTATGAATATCTCTTTCATTCAAAACTGACTATATAATATGTATCCTTTTTATGTTCTAAATTTTTTTGGAAACGTACTTAAATAAATGTGATATTATCAAAAACATTAAAAAAGGGTTTTTAATTGAACTTTTCTTTAAATCAAAGAAGGATAAAGCTATATATATTCAAATATTTATTTTTGCACTGCCTGATTTCTTGTGATGCACGTCATCGTTTATGACTTTATAACATTTCGTTGTTTTTAAAAAAAAAAAAACATTAACTTAGATATGAATGTTTGTCATTCGATTCGTTTTAGAGAAATGGAAAGACATCGGATTCAATTACAACCACAGTCGTACCATGGTATCCCAAGTATCAATGGCCGACCAGAACAGCACAAGTACAAATCCTCAAGCCTCAGTGGAATTAACAAGTACAACTGCCAAATACCATTCACCGGCCAGCAAAAACAATACCATCAACAACAATCAAAGTGGAATGCAGAACAACAACGCCAACGCCAGAAAGAGTTGGCTGATGAATTCAACCAACGACGTCGTTACCAACAATATTTTCCCAAATTCAACAGCGGCGACAAATGTGACTTTATCTCAGCCAATTTCGGAAATTGTATTGAGCGAGAACAACAACAACAACAACAACAACAACAACAATTATCCAATGATCAATCCGACCATCGTACCAGTCTACAATCCCATTACTCGTTCCCCGGTTACAGGCCAACACCAACAACAACAACAGCTGCAGGGAAAACAGAACCTTACTATGCCGTACCAAGAAATGTCAGCACAAATAGAACTTCCGCCCCCACAGCCGCTACCAGAAACAGCCCAACAGCAACGATTTATTCTACGCCAAGATTTTCAGCGTCCCGCTATTCGCATTACATTGGACGAGGATGTAATAATGGAAGTGGACGAGGAAGATACGATGATATCGAAAGACAACAAGAAATCTTACCAACAAGATTCTATTCCGAAGCAATTAAAATCCGAGACGATGAAAAATTTGAAAGACATTCCAGATAAAATTATTAATACTAATAATAATATAAATATAAGCAATGGTAGTACTAGCGGCAGCAGCATAAAAAAATTAACCTAATTACGCTTTGGATGCTTTAATTTTACACGATTTTAATAAATGCAATGCATTTTATATTTGTATAACTATTAGTCGGAATAGAATCTTATTTAGTGATTATAATAATTATTTTTATAATGTGTATTTTTAAAACTTAATTTAATGATAAAAATTAATTTAAGATAATTATTATTTTAATTTATAGCTCATATATACTCAACCCTTAAAAAATATCAAAAAATATCTAACTAATAATACCACAATCGTTTGGAAAATCAATCATACTTGAATCCTATTAATACATATCCTATGATATCAAACCCGGGAAATTTTATTTAAAAAAAAGTACAACTAACTGAATGAAAGAAAAATATTTATAAATATTAGTTTAAAACGAGTTTTCACAATCGAATAAAAAAGTTAATTTCGAAAGAAAAAAAACAGATACCTATCCATTAAAATTCATACTCAAAATTAATTATTGACATCTTTTAAGTTATCGTTAAGAACAAAAACAAAATCCACAATATTAAAACCTGGAATTATACAATGCAAGGTCTTGAGTATACCAAAAAAAAAATTTAATTATATTATTGTAGGAAATCAACTAATATTGACTGCAAAATATGCAATTATATTGCCATTTTAGAACATTATATTTTTTTAATAAAACTAAATAAAAAAAGGAAACAAAATACCTAAGGTCATAGAGTTAGGAACTCATAATTTAAATTAATCGATAATTATTATTAAGAATTAGGTATTATTAAAAGAAATATTTATGCACATTGCATTAGCAGCTATACATGATCAAAACCATTTTAATTTAAATTAGAATTAATCAATTGCTAGACATGAATTACAACATTGAATAAATGACAGAAGGTGAAATGTAAAAATAATTATTTACGATAACATAATAATTAATATTTTATAAATTTATCTTGTGTTTCTGATTACCATAAATATGTATAACCATAACAAGTTTTAATGTAAACTACCCAGTGGTAGATTGAAATTCTTTATTTTTTGCAATGTTTTAATTTTATATTGTCTATGGGAAAATAAAATTCAATAATTTTAATTTGTAAGTTGTAAATTATTTATTGTACGTATACATAGAATAGGAATCAGTTTTTTTTAAGTCTGTACTGTATGCAGTATTTATATTATTTTATCTTAGTTTGAACAAAAAACCAAATATATTCAAAAATTAATATAAAAATTAATTTATAATGTAAGAAAATTTAGGAACGTATCGTTTAATGAGACGCACAAACAAATTATAAAAATAAAATGCTAATTAGTATTTAATTTTGTTTTATTGTTTTTTCTAATCATAATTTTTCATGGCACAATTAGGTACTTTCCTTTATAACTAAATAATAGATTTTCTACAAATTTTGTTCCAAATTTTATTGGTCCTAAACTTTTATTTATCCACGGAGATTTGAGAATTATTTTCTGGATGTCAAAATAATTTATTTCGAATAAAAACTGAATAAATTTTTAGAAATATTTTATTGCTATATTATTTTTATTTATAATATTTTTATTTACATTTTAGCATGTTATAATTAAATATATAAATGTAAGTAAAATTTATATAATGCAAGAAAAAAATATTTTTTCAAAAAACAAAAACAAAATTCCGAAATTACAATCGTCTTAAATAATAAAAATATAATTCTTTTCTTTTTTTTTTTTTTTTCAAAAAATAATAAAAAAAAATTCTTGTACTTTTTATCCGTAATCTTTTAGTAGCAATCCAACTTTGTTTACATAATTTTTTATAAACATATTTTTTATAAAATATTTTCATAACAATTTGTTTTTATTTCTATTTATTTATTTATTTTTATTTTTGCTTTTGTACATATTTAAACTCTTTATTTTATTTTTTTTTCAATATTTCTTTCAGTGTATTTTAATTATATATCTTCATCTTATATAAATTCATTAAATAGTTTTCAACAATTATTTGCCGACTAGTGAGTTTTAATTCTTGAGTGAAATTCAAAATGGGATTCTTTATTTATGAGAAACATAGCATAAATTCTTCTTTTCTATACTTTTTACCAATTGAAAGAGTAAACATGCTAAAAGTAACTATGCGATACATTTAAAATCGATAGAACATCCTTTAATATTAAAAGCCGAAACGCTTAAATCAATCATCAAAAAATTGTAAAAAAAAAGATAATTCTGTAAAAAAAAAAAAAAAATTTACTAAATAAAAATATAAAATCTTAAAAAGAATTCATCATATAACATGTTTTTTTTTATATAATGGCAAAATAATTTGTTTGCTTGGAAGAAATTTTGATTATTTTATATAAATTTTAGTATAAAGCGACCGACACACAAAAAAAATAATTAAAATATGAGTATTTAGAATATATTTGTTTTATTATTTTGTAGAAATTTATTAGTTTATGAAAATAAAAATTAGTATTTTTTTTTTTGCAACAAATGAGATTATATATGAGTTAGTAGTACCCAAAATTTTTAAATAATGCGAAAATAATTTTTATTTATCAATTTCATTGGTTAGAGCCAGGAAGGATAAGATAAACGTAGATTAAATTGAATTCTTCTATAACAACAAAAAAAAAAAAACAATAAAATCAATAACAAACAAAAATAAAATCTACATACATATAAGTTCAGATAAAACTTAATATTAAATAATATCAATCTTAAACTAAAAATTAAATATAATTGTTTTTTTTTTTAGTTAAAAATTAAAAAAGTTTACATTTTATTGAAACAAAATGAAAAAAAAGTTTATGCAAGCCACATTCACAATACATCAGTTTTAAGTTTAGTTATTATTCAATAATTTTTTATGCTTTTGAGAAATTATTAAAATAATTCATGGGGTCTATTCAAGACATATTGGCAGAAATATATTGTAAGAATTTCTATGTAAACTTAATTTTTAAATTTACAAAACGATATTTTCTCTTTCTTAAATAATTTAAAGCTTAACCAGAGTGTACTTAAGACGATGGGACTCGTCTTTGATATTTATATCAAAGCATTTTCCCCTCCATTTCGCATCTCATTTTCTTGATATATATGGCTTTGCTTATATTATAAGAAAACTTAATACGTACATAAGTTTTACGCATAGGGATAAACGATGCGGCGAGCCTTTATTTTAGCTACTTACTTCCAACTATTTTGGATAGAATTGATTCAATTGAATTAGACAGAATTAGATCAGATTTGAAGTTTAAAATTATTAAATTGGATGATATAAAAAAATAATTTTTATATTTAAACAAACGGAATTAATTTCCTCCGTCAACAAGAGAGCATTGTTTGATTATTAAAATTTAAATTGATCACACAAAGTTCAGGGAAGATTTCTAATTTTGAAGTTGTATTGAAATTATAATTTCAAATAATTTGTTGTTATAAATGTTTCGTATCTTAATTTCAGTTTCATAAATTTGTTTTATGTTATAGTTACTTTCTATTATTTTTCAGAATGTATTGGATTTTAATACAAAATGGCATCAGAAATGATTGTTAATGATTGAGAAATATAAAAATCTTTGATTTTAATCATGCTATTCGTATTTAAATATTAATTAAACAAACCCTAGTAATTACTCAAGAATTTAGGTTTTTAAAATAAAAATTATATATTTTTTGTAATGAAAAATATGATTGCGAAAAAAATAACGTCTTATGCAATTAGCGAGTTTAATAAATAAAACTATATAATACCAAGATATTAATTTTGACGACATCTAATTATATGTCGTTCAAAAAATGTTTTTCGAGAAAGATTTTTTTATAAAACATAGTTATATAATTTCGCTCCTGAAATAACTAACCTTAGAATAAATGATCGAAACCTTCCACTCTGTAATGATCCTTGATAAAACGTTTTGAAATAAATTACCTCTATTTTTGATTTCAAAATTTTTTGGACACATACATTTTTTTTAGCTAAAATTTTACCTAAAAAATTTTTTCTTTCCTAAAAATTTGAAAAAAAAAAAAAAAAAAATTATTTAGATACCTTACCAAAGGTGTAAATCATTACCTCGAAGTTTAAGTATTATCTATTTAATCCTAAATTAAAAGTGTATAATAATTCAATAAATTGGTATTATACAGTTTTTAATAATGCTTAAACTAAATTTTTTAACTTTTTAATGTTTCTTATTAAATAAACTAGATTTTTTTCAGAATATTATTGCCATAGTTAACAAAATTATTTATCGCAAGATAACATGTTAACTTAACTTTTCAAAAAAAGTTCAATTTTTGTTTTTAATGCTACTTAATTAATAAAAATGTGAACACGCATTTATGAAATAACATAATTTCGAATATTATAAACATTCGAATTCTAACTGGTCATATGTTGTTGACTAGTTGTAGAAGTAGTTGTCTGCAATAAACCAGTTCGTATTATTTCTTCATCGTCTTCTAATTCATTATTAATGCAGTCAATTAAGCTGTTATTTGTGTCGCCACTACAACTAATAATGCTGCCAATACTACTACCGATACTGCTGTTACGATCATCATAACATCTTCGTTTGAAGTCACTTAAAAAAAATCTATTATTAAATTGATGTTGATCAACTTTAACTGACTGAGTTGTGTTGCTAAAATAGAATTTAAGAAATTTAGATAATATTAATGACAATTCTGGAAGTTTCAGTTCATTTACATGAGTAAAATTATTAAAAACCATCTAATTTCTCTTTGAAAATATTGTTTTTATAAAAATTACCTGGTTTTTGTTAACACCGTGCAGCCAACATTATCTACTACCATGTGTAATGAGTACAGTTTCGCTAAATTGACTAGTGCGTCATGTTCACTTAGCTCCATGTCTGGTAAACGAATATAATTTTGTCTTGCATCTTGCAAAAATCGTGCCAATCTTTCATTTACACTAGTTTTTATGCAAAAACCGGGTCTCTCATCTTTTATTCTTCGACAACCAGCCCGAATTTCTCGAATCTCGTCCATTTGGCATGGTGGTGATGCCAAAAATGGATTAGACGTTTCCCCAGACATTTCACTTTCTATCTGTTTAACAGGAAATCTAAAAGCACTATTTCCACTACTAGCAAAAGGTCCGCCACTGCTACTGCTTACAAATTTTGTGGCATTAATATTAAGTCCAGCTCCGCTAATATCTATTGGTTGACTTGGTGTTATTTGACTAAGTGTTGAAGACTTTAATTGTATTGGAGCTGGTGACAAAACTTCATCTCCACTCATTAAGGTATCATCAAGATAATCATCCGATTTTATTTGTGGTAGTTTTTTTGTAACGCGTCTTTTAAAATCATTTTTTGATGCAAAATTTATCATCGCTTCATTACCAGGCCAGTCAGTTAACTCATCATCACCTTCTCTATCAGACTCATTTGTCTCATCAGCTTCAGAATCTGAAGAACTAAGAGAACTGGAACTCAAAAAATCATTAAATGTTGATGCAGCTGTGCATTCCATAGAATGTGGATCATCAAATTGAAGTTGAGCTCTAATTTGTTCCCTCTTCAAGCGATGATTTTTCTTTCTGCGTCCACTTCTTTCTGATTTCAAATGCTTTTTATCTGATTGTTGAGAGACTGCAACATTTTCAGGGATTTGACTCAAGTGCTTCGTAGTTGTTGAAATTGGAATTGCTGGATTTGGCGCTCTTGCCGGAAGGATTTGAGACTCAAATTTCAATTCTAATTTCGGAGGTGTTGGCGGTTTTTCAATTAGTGATTTATTTAGAGAAGATTCCGGAGCTATTGGCTTAAAAGTGAATGCTGAACTTGATTTATTTAATTCCACAGCTATTGATTCCGATTGCACTTGTTGTTGAGAAATTTTTTCAATTTTTGATATTAGGCCCTTATTTAATGGTAGAATTTTATCCAAATTAGGCTTAGATGTCGAAGAAAAAGATCTTGTCCGCTGTTTATGCTCTGCATACGATGTATTCTTATGAGCATAGATATACGATTGACGAGGCACACTGGATGAATGCAATTTCCCGCCATAATATTCATGATGATCATATCGATCACGATGTGATCGTTTTCTTTTACCGCAAAAAAATAAGTTTGCTCGATAATTATCGGGACATTTTAGAGCACGCTTTTTTATTGCTCCGGATGAATTACCATTTCCACTGGATAAATTTCCAATTATTGGATTATCATCATCTACAGTATTTGTTTCATTCGAGGTAAAATCATCGGCAGCAGCAGCAGCAGTAATGGCTACTACCTCTGCAATTCCAGCACCTGGGGTTGATGGTGTTGTTTCATATTCAACAGCCATACGTTTAAATTTTCTTTTACGACGTGTATTTGGTCGAAAAAACCTAAAAAAAAAAATAATTAAATTAAAGTCTAAAATAGGAAAAAAAAAAAAAAAAAGAATAATAACAAAAATGCTCACCTTGCAGGACTGAAATTTTCATTCAACGAATCTGATTCAAAATTACCAACATGTCTGGATTTCTGAAATGATAATCTCAAATCAATTCTGTCATCTGAATCACTGTGAATTGAATTTAATCCATCTGGATTCTGATTCGATTGGTGTTCATGCGGTGCATCAGTGGGACTACTAGATGAATCTTCTGTTGGCTGTGGTGCACAAGCTGAAATCATGAAAACATAAAATAAAATAAAATAAATAAATTTTCTTAAAAATTTTTAACATTATTTGTTTTTGTTTTTTTTTTTAATTTTGATAGTAGGTATTAGTTCCACAGGTATTTTTGTAATTCAATTCATGTAGATAACTACCTACCTAGGTATTTTCTTTTTCTTTTTTTTAATCAAAAATTTTTATGATCAAATCGATTTGTGATAAAACCAGTTTACCAAAAAAAATCAAATTCTAATTATAAAAAAAAAAAAATGTAAATTAAAAAATAATAAAATCTATATAATTATGCAGTTTCGAAACTGCTAATAAGCAGTGAAATAATTTTTTTTTTTTTTAGCAGCAGTCTTTATTTCTTTTAGCAGTTTTGTATTTTTTTGAGCAGTGAAATAAAAGAAAAATGTTTTGTGACACGAATGCGATATTGCGATTAGAACTTTTTTTCTTTTTTTTTAATTTAAATTTTTTATTTATCTAATTGATTAATAAATTTAATTTTTGGGCGAAAAAAAAAAGACAACTGCAAAAATAGAATTTCCAGAGAATAAAATTCTCAAACTTACGCAAATTTCCAGTAGAAAGTGTTCTTCGTCGTCCCCAGCGACCAATTTTTACGCATTTTGAAGTTTCTTCGAGTGCTCGGCTTAAATCATGAGAAAATTTATCCATTGTTTGCATTATTTTTCAAAATTCGGTTTTATTTATTATTATTATTTTTTTTTTTTTTAATGAAATTTAAATAAATAAATTTATTATCGACATTTTATTTTTTTTTGCTTCACTTTCTGTTTTAAAAAATAAAGAGAAAAAATAATAAAAAAATTTTATTTGAAATTTTTTTATCAATTGAATGAAATTTTTTTTTATCCAATTTCTCTTTTTTCCATTTTTTTCTTTTTTGCTAATTTTTTTTTGAATTTATTTGAAAATTTTTTTTTTTAGGAGGAAACTTTTTTTTTTCGTATTTATTTTTAGCAAAACTGTTTTTGAAATTTAATTGTTTTGTTAATTTTAAAATAAAACAATATTAAAATAAAAGAAATAAATTTGAAATTAATAAATTTCTTCTTTTTTTTTTAAAATGATTTCAGTTTTTCAATAAAGTTTATCAGAGGAAAAAAAAAGGTATTTCTGACAACCTTGATGTGTAAGCGACCAAAAGAAAAAAGTGAAAACAATTTTTAACCGATTGAAAGTAAAAACAAAAAAATTCAGCGAAGTGAAGATTTTGACTTAAAACTTTGTTCGCACTGGAAAAAGACTGGTGGCAAAAATTTTAAACTTTATTTTGTCCGAAACGATGTTTTTTTTTTTGCGCCCTATCGTAATAATAAGTAATTACGAAAATTATTTCTGCTCGAAATGAAAGTTTTTAGTTGGAATTATTTTAGGATTTTCAGCTGAAGAAATAGATTTATAAAAATCCAATGTTCTATTCTAGTTAGTAGTTGAGTTCCTACATCAATAGATTGACAATGGACTTAAGTTTCGAATGGATCCAAAAAATATTAATTTTGATTTCGGTATTCTAGTAAGTTGTAAAGTTCAATATAGCCATACAATCATTTAGAAAATTCTGATTCAAAATTGTCTTTCTTTGAACGAAAAAAAATCTAATTTAAATTTTAAAAAAATTATAATTTTATTCAAAATTAATAAATCATAACAAAAATATTCTTCTGAAAATTGTTTTTTTTTAAAAGCCGAAAGTCATATTTATATTGCATACCTTTAGGTGAAAAGAAAAAATTTAAAACAAAAACTCTTGAACCATACTCCGTAACAGTTGCTAAACATTTTGAATATCCCAATGGGCTTATTAAATCCATTGCTACAGTAGGTTGTGTACATTCTTTTTTTTATTGCATCTACCCTCTATATCTATTCCTGTACATACTTACATATGTATACAATTTATGTAAAATATTTTTCAATAAAGCTTAGTATGCTATTTGTATGTTACTCGAGAAAAATGATATTTTGTATTCTAAGCTTTAAACAAACAGACTTTTTCTTGATTTTATCTACCCGGGTCACAGCCTGGCAATTGAATTTTTTTTCCTTAAGAAAAGGAAAACAATAAGGAAGTCAAAGTTGTTGTTGTTTAACTGTCAAAATTTACCCCCCCAAGTTTTCATCACTCACTTTCACCACGAAAAACCCTTATCATAGTTTTCCGTTTATACAAAAAAAGTTTTAACAAAAAAGGAATATTGCAATCGGAAACTAATTTTAGTTCTAGGGGGGTACATTTTTGATTTTCAACACTTACTTCTTACCACACCATTAATAGCCTTTCTTTATACTAATTATTCTATGACCCGGGTAGATAACGCAGAGATTAGACTGGATAGTAAACTGGATAGTAAACTGATCATTGTATGTGTTTTTTATCTGTGTTTGTAAGAAGATAGTTGATTGAGTGTCTTTTTACTATCCTGATTTCTATCAAGATTTTTATCATGTTTTCATTTTTTTGTATTAAATTTTTTTGTTTTTTTTTTTAGTACAGTGATAAAAAAAAAAACAAGGCATACAATTTTTAATTTTGTATTGTTAAAGTAAAAAAAAAATATTTGTTCTTTTTTTCTGACTGTGACTATCCAGTCAACTATCTTCTCAGCTGTCTTGATTTAAATCCTGCTAGTAGAGAAGATAGTAAATTGACAATTAATAAAGTAATAAAATTTCACCAATACATTCAACTACTATCTTCGGGAAGATAGTAAAAAAATCCAGTCTAACCTGGGGGTAAAACTCAGAAAAAACTACGAAAAAACAGCGGTTTCACAATGAAAGCAGCTGACAATATAAAGTTATGCTAGAGATAGAGTCGACGTAATTCACGCGCGTGTACGCACGTAAAAAATCAAATTGTATGAAAATGTATGAGACCGGCTATACGCAACGACGTAAAACGTAGCTTACGCGCGTAAAAGTTGAAATATTTTAACTTTCCCAGTATTTTACGCCGTACATTGTGGAAATCATTTGTTTATAATTGTGTTGTTTATTTTGTTGTAATTAGAAAAAAAAATTGTGTTGTTTATTTTGTTGTATTTAGAAAAAAAAAATTTTACAAACAAATAATTATTTAATAAAATAAAAAAGTTCATAAATATAATTATATTCAAAAATAAAAATTAAATAATTATTTATTGCAAATTTATTAAAATTTTTTATGTTTTATTAAGTTATAAATAAATTAAAAAGCATTATAAAAATATTACAAACAGAATTTCGGGAATTAGGAATTTAATTTTATTTTTTTTAATTTTTATAAAAATTTGCTTTTTTATTAAAAATTATAAAATTGTAATTATTGTTGTATTTTATTTAATTTATAACTTTATTTTTATTAATTCTTTAACAAGAAGATCAAATTAAAATTAATCAAAAGAAATTAAAATTGAATTAGATTTTTTTTTGAATTTATTTTTCTTTTATTTTATTGTTGACATTTTTCTCTTTTGTTTTTCGCATGTGAACGGGGTTGAGCATAATGCTAGAGATAGAGTCGACGTAATTCACGCGCGTATGCGCGCGTAAAAAAAATAAAAAAAACCTGTTTTTTTTACCTGTTATGCTCAACGCCGTTCACATGCAAAAAACAAAAGAGAAAAATGTCAACAATAAAATAAAAGAAAAATAAATTCAAAAAAAAAACTAATTCAATTTTAATTTCTTTTGATTAATTTTAATTTGATCTTCTTGTTAAAGAATTAATAAAAATAAAGTTATAAATTAAATAAAATACAACAATAATTACAATTTTATAATTTTTAATAAAAAAGTAAATTTTTATAAAAATTTAAAAAAATAAAAAAATAAATTCCTAATTCCCGAAATTCTGTTTGTAATATTTTTATAATGCTTTTTAATAAAACATAAAAAATTTTAATAAATTTGCAATAAATAATTATTTAATTTTTATTTTTGAATATAATTATATTTATGAACTTTTTTATTTTATTAAATAATTATTTGTTTGTAAAATTTTTTTTTTTCTAAATACAACAAAATAAACAACACAATTTTTTTTTCTAATTACAACCAGAGCTCGAAGTCGCTGACCTCAGTCGGTCAAACACAACGGTCGCCGAAGAAATTGGCAAAAAATTAATTGGTCGCCGTCGATCCAAAAAATCAACTGCAATCGGCTGTGAAATTTTTCTATATTTTTGATTTTTTTTTCAATAATTAAAAAAATAAAGTGAAAAAAATTTTTTTTTTATAAATTTTTTAGTATGGAGCCGATTTGAGTCGCTCCAGTCGCGGTCGTTGGTAATTTTCTTTTAGCAGAGTGGTCGGTAAAAGTCATCGACTTCGAGCTCTTTACAACAAAATAAACAACTCAATTATAAACAAATGATTTCCACAATGTACGGCGTAAAATACTGGGAAAGTTAAAATATTTCAACTTTTACGCGCGTAAGCTACGTTTTACGTCGTTGCGTATAGCCGGTCTCATACATTTTCATACAATTTGATTTTTTACGTGCGTACACGCGCGTGAATTACGTCGACTCTATCTCTAGCATAACAGGTAAAAAAAACAGGTTTTTTTTATTTTTTTTACGCGCGCATACGCGCGTGAATTACGTCGACTCTATCTCTAGCATTATTTTAAATAAAAGCAGCTGCCAATACAGCGGTAGATAAAATCAAGAAAAAGTCTGTTTGTTTAAATAATTTAAAAAAGAAAAAAAAAAATGTACGTACTATTTTTTTTTTTGAATGATTAATAATATCATTTGAATTTGAATGATTAGACATATTAATAAAAATAAAAAAAAAATTAATAATAAATAAATATAGACAATGACAATAAAGACATTACATTTTTCCTAACTTTTTTGTAGGAATTTTTTCCATAAATTTTCTCGTAATTTTTTCCTGAGCAACATACAAATAGCATTCTAAGCTTTAACCTTAAAAAACACATTAATAAATAAATAAAAACAATTTTTTTCTTTTTATATTTTAGTAAACATTCTTTTTTTTATTTAAACTTTTTTATTACAATTTTTTTTTTTTTTGTTGTTTAAAGAATAATTATGTACTAATTATCGTCATATTTTATTATTTTATAAATTAATATTTCAATTTTAACTAAAAATTTTCTATTTTTTTAATTATTATTATTTATAAAATTTTTCGTGATTAGTTTTAGTTTTCCTTTATTATAAGTTTTGGTGTCTTTTTAGTTTAAAAAGAGATAAATAAAAACAAGGTAGTTAAAGATAATATAGAAAAATAAAAATAAAAAATTCAAATTAATATTGTAAACATTTATAGAATTTGATTTTAATATATTTTCTAAACAAAAAAAAAAAACAATTTATAGTTTGATAGAATGACTGACTACAAAAGTGATTAGATCAGATCCTTTTTTAATTGTCTTATTTTGTTTGTAAGGATGAAATTTTAACTGAAAGAACTTATAATCCAGAAAAAAACTGGGATGGAATTATGTAAATTTTGTCGAGTTGATTCATGCAATTTGTTCTTCTATATTCTATATTATCAAATTTTTTGTCAATTGTCGAGCGGTCGACAAAATTAACATTATTTAACCACTGGTCGTGAAGAAGAATTGGGAAGTTCATACTTTCTCCAATGAAATTACGATAAACTTTTGAAAAAAAAAAAGAAAAGGAATATAAGTATATATTATAAGTATTTAATGATGCATATTTAAAAAAATTGTTCAACCTAAATTTTTTTCGCATTTAGGGGATACATTTCACAATAATAGGCAAAGGACAAATTTTAGACTGAGAAGAAAAATCTGAATCGTTTTGTTCCAACACTATTGATATTAAAAGATGAAAATATTTCTTGCAGCACAAATAGATTTCTTGCCAATGTTTTTTTTAGAGAGATAAAGGCAAAGTGCTCTAAAAAAGGTTTTTATTATATGATTCACTAGGTAAAGGCAGTTTTTATTATTGCTTATGTCTGTAATAAATTAAAAGTAACTGAAGCGTTTTATATAGAAGGTTAATCCCCCTAAAAATTCAAGAATTAAAACGTGCGTCAGTTATGTTGAGGTTTTCTCCGGGTTTTTAGATTTCTTTTTTCATAATTTAAAAAAAATATACAAATCGGACAATAATTTTACCACTCAGAGTAAAATATTAAACTTGTTTGAATGGAATAATAATAAATTATATGAACTAAAACTGAAAATTATAGCCTACATGTAATTTAACCAGAATATCAAATGTTTGAATTCCGCCTAATTTATTTGATTTCTTTATTTATAACAATTTGTAATTATTATTATTAAAATGTTATTTAATATATTGATGGCAGACTTAATATGCCAATAAACAGCTTAAAATAAAAAGCTGTATATTATATATTGTTATTATATGTCAAAAACGGACTATTTTATAAATGTTTTCCAGTATCTCTTTTGTAACTTATTGTTTTTTTATAATTTATATAATAAATTAATGACTAAATTATTACAAAAAAATTTATTTCATATACATTAATATTTTTTAATTTAACTTTTAATAATACATTTTTACTAAATCCTTATAATTATTATTTGTCTAGAACGTTTTTTAAGTATTTTCTAAATTATAAAACAATGCAAAATTGTTTTTTTTTATATATATTTATTTGGATTGTAAAAGTTATTTTTTTTTTTATTTTAATTAATTGATTTTTAATATATAAATTTTGTAAATTTATTTTTAATTTTTTTCACGTATTTACGATAATGATATAAAATTTTCTACAATAATGTAAATATTGTTTATCATTAATAATTATTTATTTACCACATTAATTTTGCGAAACACTCAGAAAAGGTCTAAACTTCATCATTAAAAAGAAAAAAGTACCTGCTTTATTGTTTTATTTCAAAATAATTTTGTTTTTTGGATGGGGTGAATATAAAAAAAAAAAGAGAACACTAACATAAACTCAATTTGGTTCCAATACGTATTTTGTTGATAATACAATAATATAGGGAAAAGATGCAGTATACAATGTACATTTATAGTAAGTAAAGACATAATGCCATGAGCTTGACCCTTAATTATTCGTTCTAATTTCATTCTAAGTTACAGACCCAAATTTCCGCTAAATATAATATCAATATCTAAGTCTAAGATATGTTTTTAATTTTTTTTTTTAACAATACTAAACTATAATCATTAACCGATTTGTAAAATTTTCAAATAGGAATTAAAATTTTTGAAAAAAAACATTTCTGAGTGTTTTATTATTAAAATTGAAAAAATTATGTAATTGCATATCAGCTATAATTTCTATAATATAAAATATTAATATTTCCATACAATATTATAAATTGTTATAATTATATGAATTTATTGTGTGTATACATTTACATAATATATGTATGTACGTTAATGTAATGATTATCAAATTAATAGTTTATAATAAACTTAAACAGTTCATTTTAGGAACATATCATAATTTTTTTAAAGAAAATTTTCGTCATCTTCGAATATAATTTTCTTCTGAAGAGACTTCATTCAATTTGGTTTGTTGAGTAAAATGTTTTAGTTATGTTATGAATGGATGAGATGCTGCGACCACAAGGCATATTCCCTTAAATCGAATTATGTTGTTATGATCTTATGATGCTATACGACGTTTCTTAGCTTAAAAAATTAAACTTTTTTATAGTTCCAAAACATAGTAGACTCAGTAATTTTTATATGCAATCTCTTGAAAATTGTCGAAATATACTTAAAGGCGAATATGCTTTGTGTTCACAGAATTATTGAAACATTAGAGCGTTTGTTTTTTTTTTAATACTCTACTAACGTTTTTTTTAAATTATAAATAAAATTCGATTTTTGTTTAAACGTTAATTCATATCATATTTTTAAACCTTTTCTTATGTTTTTTCTGTCTAAAAAATCTACTGTTTGTAAGTTTAATTACAAATTTTCATACGATCACATAAACATGTGAATGAAGAAAAGAATTACAATTTTAGATAGAAAAGTAGTTCTAGTTTTTTATTGAAAATAATTTTCTAAAATACCAGAACAAGTAATTTTTTAAAATGTGTTAAATCCTCTTCTATCAATATTCAGAGTTTATACTAATGTAAAGAAAATAAATAGGACTTCGCAAGTTGGGAATGTATTCTAAAAAAAAAATAAAATCAAGATTAGAGGATTTTCTAAGGTCGAATTTTCAAACACGTTAATTTCAAATTTCCGATTCTTAAATATTTCATGCTTTTGAAAATTGGTATATTTTTTGGATTTTCCGTATTTTATAAATTAAAAAAAAAATAAAGTCATGTCTTGAATATTTAAAGTTAGAAAAGTTTCAAATTAGTTTTTTTTATTATTTATTAATTAACTTACATTAATTTTTTTTTTTAAACTTTGAATTGACTTAAACACCAGTCTTATTTCATACTAAATAAATTTTTCATCAATTTTATAAATATATGATTGAATTGATTAATATTTATTTAAATTCAAGTCAATTATAATAATATTATATCTCTACTTCGTAAATTGATTCTGTTAGCTCGTCCGTTTTATTATTGCGAGAATCATAGAAAACTATTTGTAATTTGTAACAATATGCACACAAAGTTGGTTCTAACGAAATCGTTCTTTTTTTTAAATTAAATTATTATTTTATTATAAATTTTGCGTCAAGATAATTTACTTTTAACAAGTAATTATGACTATAAAAGATACTAAAAAGATACTATTAGAACATTCCTTATTACGATAATAAAGTATTTATGAGAAATTCGATTTCTAACATTTTCTAAACAATATACATTTATCTTATGCGAACAATAGTTGTAATTTTAAAAGTTTATTCGAAGCAAACTTTTGGAACAATAGAATATTTGTTAGAAATTTTTTTTTCAAATATTGAATAAATAATATCGGTGTAACCAAATCCTTTTTCTATCAACAACAACTTTGATTATGGAAATATAATTTTTATTCAAGTGATTTAGCCTTAAATGAATTTTTGATTAATCCTTAAAATATTTTATCACTTTAACAAAATTTAATATTTCACTTTCTAAATGACAATTCTTAAAAATATAATCCATTAATTTTAAATTTTTACTTAATAAATGATTTCATTGTAATATTTTTGTTAGTTGAACCAAAATGTTTATTGTGTTTTAAAGTCATTTTTGAGACTAAACTAATTTTCGAATGTCTCATCTAAAATACTGATACAATACAAAAAATGTGTTTTCACTGGGTACCTTATGTGTACAAATGCATAATAACAAAAAAAATTGTTTACATTCGTGTTCAAAAATACTCTTCAGGATTTGGGCGTTCTGAATCATACATTACTAATTAAATTAGTATGATGAGCATTGCACTCTCAAATGTATGAGTTTTCTCCCTCTTTTTTTGTGTATATTCAAAACGTACTAATAGATTTAATCTGATCATTATGATTCTTCTTCAGTTAGCGGTTGCATTGGCGACGACAGTTGATGACTAATGTGTGACCATGATGGGGCATATAAGTTAGTAGAATTCTGCAAAAATTTGTTTTTTTCTCGATTTAGATTTAAAATTCTTTTTTTTTTCTTTTTTTTTTGAAATATCTTATTAGCTTTGAAAATAAAAACACGTATAAAAAACTTAACATAAATTTAGATATAGATATAGTCGTATATAGTTAATTAAAATGAAATTAAAAAAAAACAATAAATCATTTAAAAAAGAAAACACTTTCTGTTAGTTTTTTTTTTTTTAATTTATACTTTTAATTATTAATCAATAGAATAATTTATTTCAAATAAGTGCAAAAATAAAATATAATTAAAAAAAAAATTTCTAAATTATTTTACATGGTAAAATAAAATTAAACAAAAATTTTATTAAAAATCAATCGAAAATAATGTTTTAATTAATATAATATTATATTTTGTATATTATTGGATTAAAAAAACACACTGAACTAAAATCAGAGCCATTATTTATACATTATATCCGGCTCTAATAAGTAAAATGTAAATATATCTCATATGAAGAAAACATAATAAAATATTAATACTATTATATATTATATATATATTTAGATATTTTAATTATAGGCTATTTATTTAATAAATAATGGCTTATTTTGTTAAAATTTTTTTTTTTTGGATTTTCATTTAATATTTTATGATCCTTTAAAAGAATCTTAAAAAAAAAATCTAGATAGAAAGCATATGAAATGGTGATTAGTTTAATAAAAGCAACTAATTTATTAATTTAATAAATACAATATTATTATTAATTCTTCAATATTGGTATATTCAGTTTTCAGATATATCCAGTTTCAAAATATAGGTCTTAATTTGTAGTTGATCTATCAGAAAATGATGAATAATAAAAATTCATACTAATTGTTAAATTATAACGCAAAAAAAAAAAAAAAACGATAAGAAAATATACACTAGTAATCATTATAAAATATACATAAATTTTATATTATTATGATCCTGAACACATACAACATTTAAAAGCTTCTTTTTACTACAGCAGTTCGCAATTTTAGCAACACATTTTTTCCTATCATTTTCTGGATAATTTTGTTAGTTTTTAGTATCATACATTAAAATATTATAAATATAATTTTCAAACAGCTTAATTTTGTAAGCATTTATAATAATTTTTTTTTTTTTTTAATTAATATATATAGAGGATAATTTATTATATTAAAATAAAAGAAAAAACAGAAAATTATGCTTCGAAATTTAGATAATGTAGAATAATTATAATAAATTTAATACAATTTAATAAAACTAAAATTCTAATTTTCTAGATTATAAAAACTGACAAAATTTAACAAAGGAATTGCAGTTGATGTGCGTTCACAAAGTTTTGATCAGATATTTTCGCTTTTGAGCAATAAAAGTTATTGTGAATTTGTCAGATTTCATTTTCAATAGGAAATTGTTTAAAAATTTTTTATCTCCTCTAAGAATTGTTAAAAAAAAAATTAAAGTCTGAATATTTTTTGTATAATAATCATAACTGATTTGTTTAGTATCTTGCAAATTTTCGTTTTATGAAAAAAAAAAAAAATATATAATACTATATAAAATTACGAAAAATAAATAAAATCTAAATAAAGTAGTAAAGCATACTTGAAGCAAAGAGTATAGATATATAGAAAGCTGCTTAATAATTTGTTTATTTTCTGTCATCTATTTAGTTATAATAATTTTTAATAAGTTGTTCAGTCTATTATTAAAATTTACCAAAATTCTAACATCAACATTTTCTCTCCATTTTTGGTTTTTATTCGGGCTTTTTTTTTTTATAGTTTTTAAATTTATTTTAAGAAGATTTAAATTTGATAAATAAAATAATGAAAATTTTTATACACTATTGCCTAAAAAAAAAAAATAATTATGATAATTTTAAATTTTTTTTTTTTATATAAATTTTTACTAAAATGAATTGCAAAATAAAGTACATTTTTATTTCTAAAGCAATATTCATTATTATGATCTATTTAATGTATTTTTTTTTTTTAACTTAATTTCTAAAAACTAATTAGGCTAAATTTATATTCTTGCAATAATAAATTGACTACATTTTTGATTATTATTATTCACAAAACAAATTTTAATTTTCTCTAAATTCAATCTCAGTATTAAAACTATTATAAAATATATAGATTATATCAAAATACCGAATCACAAGCCTTTTTTTTTCTGTTTGTTCAAACACTTCACTGTGGACAGAGACTTTTCAGAAAATCTATTTCCCAAAAATTTGTATTTCGATTGAATTCATATGCACTCTTATTTTCTTTCCAATTAAATAAAAAATAAGATTTTTCGGATTTATACATATCATGTCATACAGTGAGTTCCGTAATTTTAATATTTTAAAACGAATTATAGAATTATTCAAATAACGTTTAGAATCAGGAAAGCATTCTTTGTTGCCTTCTTGTAGCCGGAGCAAAAGAAATTGATTAACTACAAAATAGTAACAGACTAATTATAGTACAGATTAGAATAATAAAATACAAATTCTCAAAGTAGGTATTAAGATCACGATAATACTGAAATTCAGTGGTAAGCAATTATGTAGTTTCATAAATTAATATGATTTCTTTTTATTAATTTTTTTTTGTGATTCGAAATTTTAGAAAAAATAAAATAAAAAAATAAAACAATAAAACAAACAATGTACAACCAAAAAATTAACATAAAAAAATTAATATAATAATTATCCAAAACAACAAACTTTGTGTTTTTGTGTTAAAACAGCGAGCTCTATATATTATAGTTTAGTTTGCATCCTATTGACTTGTTGTTGTAAATACCTGAAATAATGGTGAATGTGAAGGCTGCCAATCTAAGGCAGAATTTGACATTCCTGGTGTTAAACCAATATTGCCTTCACTTATTTGGCAGGAATTTTTAAGTGATCCAGGTAATGTATTCCAACAATCACCGGATTTTCCAGATGAGGATAAGGATTGAATACCACTTAAATTTGCCAATGATAAATTCTGTTGTTGAATATGTGAAGTTTTCATGATTTTTGGAGAACCAGAAGCAGAAGGTGTTGGTGATTGGTTCGTTGAATTACCCCCGCTACTGCCTGCACTACTACCACCACTTCTTCTTGCTTCGTCAATAGAAATTATTGAGTTACCCTCAACAATAGCTTGGAATGCTAATAAATCTTCAGATTCAACTTCATTTAATGGTAGTGGTGGCAAAATTTGCTGTTGTTGCGCCATTTTATAACTTTGTTGTCGCAACATTTGCCTTCGACTAAGACTAGATTCAAGAGCTACTTGTTTTTGGAAAATTTGTCTTTTTTGTTGCAACAGACGGTGTTGCATTAATTGCTGTTGTAATGGGGGTTTTTGTAATGCTGCCGTTGATTCAACGGAACTTCCAGTCGATAAAGGAATAGGGCTTGACGCCTCCAATCGCATGTAATTTACATACTGAGATATATCTTGATTTTTTAAACAAACCCCACCAATTCCAATTGCTGTTGCTGTTGGGGTATTTAATACACTATTATAATAGTCCGAGGCTTTCAAATGATAAGTGGGTACTAAATCAATGGCAGTTGTACCTCCAGGCTTATTTGGATTTATTGTGTGAAATTGACTATGCTGCATTTGTCTTACAGACATTTCATCAGGTGGTAAATTTGATTGATATTGTGTTTTTAATTGAGCTGCTTCTTTTTGAAGAGCATGTAATTCTAATACCCCTTTTGCTTTGTATGCCTCATGCAAACGTTGGCTATTAAATGCAACACCAGAATTTAAAGATGGATCATCAACTGAATGTGATGAATTCAAAATACCTTGGGCAACTAAACCATCACTGGCACGCCGACCCTCTCTGTAAAACAAGAGAGCTAATATTAAGAATTTAATTTTCAGAAAATTGAAAAACTTATTGATGTAATGAAATTAATGAAGGATTATAAAATGATATTTTAATAAATAAATTGACGAAAATTTGAAGGGAATATGAAAATGGAGGATGGCATCGAAAGCTTTACATAAGTCGGCAAAAAAATTTCGAATTTTTTAATACTAAAATCTAAAAGAAAATTAGTAAAAAAGTTTTTACATTTTTACACTATAGAAATAAAGGTTTCACATATTTTAGTTTTCGTGAATTGTAGATGTTCTTCACCAAACATTCAAACTCTCACATCCACATAATCCAAAAATATTTTTTTTACTGTACTCTGTTGATTAGTTTTCATGTCCACTAAAAATGTAAATCATCCTTTTATGCATACTTCAAACTAAAATTGAGAATATTTTATGCTTTCGTAAAGTCTTTGACTTTTGTGATAATAAATGTAGTACAGTAAGTAGCTTTTGCCTTTGCATAAATATGATAATTTTTTTTATAGCTTTATACATGTTATTTATGAAGCGCACTATCATTGCTTGTCGGTTATTAAATGATGAAATATAAAATGATTGAACATCTTACCGAAAATCTACCGGTGATCTTGTGATTGCTCGACACCTTTTCTGACCATTTCCACCATGATGACTTCCATTATGATGCGCCGAAATATGGCCACCAATTGGATTATGTCTTGTGAAGCTACATGGTGATTTGGCTGACATAGAAACATAAACACACGGATGTAATGCTGACGAACTTATTATAGTAGCTGAATCTATTGAAGCTGTAGCATTTGTGGCAACACATGATGGCAAACTACCAGCCAAATCTGAGCCAGACAAATTTAAGTCTAAACTTTCAAATGTTGAAAAATTACTACGCGATGATTCACAGCTTAAATTTTGGCTTAAAGATTTTGAATGAAAATTTGTAACAACACCACTGGATGATGAGCTACTAGCATATGAGTTGAGGCGTTGTATTGGCGTTGGAACTGTGGAAGGTGTATCGTCCATTTCTTCAGTTATTTTATAAATTTCAAATGTTTTTTTTTACATAATTTTGTGGGTTTTCAAAATAATTTTTTTTTGGTGGAACCGAAATAAAAATAAAATAAATGAAAAAAAAAAAAAAAATTAGAAATTAAAAAAAATTAAATAAATAAGGGATAAATAAATTATATTTAAATTTAAAGTGTATTATAGTATAATTGATTTTATTTTGATGTGTTTTGCAGTTAATGTTTTTTTTAGCATATAAATATGATTATATTATGTATGTACAAAATATGTACATAAATGTACATAAGCAATATAATAGAGTATATATATAGCAACAAAAATATTCGAATAAAGTAGTGTAAGAAATCAAATATTTTATATCTAATCAAAATATTATTTTCTAATAATATTCTAAATATTCTTCTTAACTACTAATTAATTTTCATCATCTACTTACATAAATTCTGAAAATTTCCTATATTTTCGTATATTTAAATTGCTATATTGCTGTTAAAAATGATTTATTTAATGAGAATTTAATGAAAATGTTAAAAATGTGTTAGTGATGTTAGTTGAAGGAGATGAAAATAACAATTTATTTAACTAATTAAACCTTTAACTAATTAAATGCAAGAATTTGAACTTCATAAAACCGAATCATATTATTTTATTTTTATGTATTTTATTTTAAACGATATTATTTATATATGAAGGATTTGATATAATGGACGGATTCATACAGAAGTGAGATAAACACAGGCATTGCCTCCATTACATTTATGAGATAAATAATTAGATTCCTTAAAAATTATAAAAAAAAATATTTCCGAGCCTAACAAAATTTTTCACATTTCAATATTTGTCGTCGTATACGAATTATTATACTTTGATAAATACTTATGATTGAGTATCTATCTATCTTTTAAAGCTAACAAACATTCTGCTGAAGCAATAATTGTTTTTAGAACGGCTACTATGTATATTTTTGAAATTAATATTAAAAAAAAAAAAAAAACAAATTCATGTATATCAAGAAAATTTACATCAATCATACTTGAATGACATTAATTTATAAGTGGGTGAGAAATGCAAGATGACAAGTTGGTAAGAGCGTTGTTTATGAGTTCACGATTATAAATTTTACTAACTGTATAAATTGTTGAATACGAATGTATCTATATAATATTTTGAAAATGAAAATTGTTATAAAATCTTTTGAATATGCAATTGTTTAACAGCACTCTTGTTTTACTCTTTTTGTTGGTGGTTAGAGAAATAATAAACTTTTATCCACAGTTTCACCACAAACACAATTTTTCAATGCTGATTCGTTTGCAAATTAAATTTTAAGGAAAAAAGATATTAAGATGAGGTGTCGGATTATGAACCATTGATAAATGTGCAGATGCACTTTATAGTTATTAAGAGTGGTTATGCGCGACGCTTAGTTCAAACTTTTGTATTAATTTATGTCCAACTTTCTTAACATCATATCAATATCTAGCACAAACTCATTCACAACACTCTTAATGCAAGATTACTTGTGTTAATAATGAAAATTATAATAAATTATAAATTTTACTTTTATAAATTTAAATTTTTTTTTTTTTTGATTATATATGTTATAATATATAATATGGAGAGATTGAATGTTGTTGTATATATATATATATATTAATTTTTTGACTATATTTATATAATATTATTGAAAAATTAAATGAATCAAAATGTTATGTTTTTAGTGCAGCCAAAATTAAAAAAAAAAAAAAAATTAATAAATTAAATTAAATTGAAAAAAATAAAAATAAAATAAAAACAAATTATGGGTAATAAAAGAAGCTACAGGCTATAGATTACTAATTCTACAAATTACATATATATTTAAAAAAAAAAAAATTATAAACAAAATATAGTAGAATATATTATTTATTATTGCTAATTTTGTCCCTTAATTTTTTTTTAATATATTAAATTATTTATATGCAGCTAGCTAGATCCTAATATTTGATTATTTAAACTTACCTCCGTGATCTGTGTCACAACCTTCATCTGTACTGGAACTATGTTGAATAATTTGTGCATAACGTGGATGTAAACTACTATTAGTAGTACCAGATGTTGTGGTTGTTGTTATCGTATCATCAAATGATGATGCATGTAAATAATTATTATAAGTAGTTGTTGTGAGATTATTATAGTATTCTTTATAAGGTGTTGAATTGCGAGGATATTCGCTGTTTGAAATATAAAATTGTTTTTTGAATTTATTAGCTACTGATTTATTATTAAGGTCTTTTTACTTTTTTTAGTATTTTATAAATTATTTTCGAATTTTATAATTTCTTGAATTAATTTTTTTTTATTAATTTCTTTTGTGATTCTAAAAGAACTCTTTAAAAGTTGAAGACATTAATTATGTTTTAAAAAGATGTTCGTGCCGAAAATGAAATATTCATTAAGATTGTGAGAATTTTGACATAGCGAAATGTTTCATTTAAACAGCTTTAAATTGTGTTACCTGAGATTTGTTAATTTTTCTTTTCCACAGCCAATGGTATCACAATTTCTTAGATCTGCTAAACCACCATTATTAACACCAGAATTGACGGAATTATTATATAAATGACTTCCTTGGTTTAAATATCTTGATGATTCGTTTCCTCGGTTCTAAAAAGATAAAAAAAAAATTTAATTAATAATAATTAATAATTTTGAAATTTTTTCATTTTTCGAAGATTGTTAAATGTAATTATATTTAAATCTGAATGTTCAAATGGTAGAAGAAGAAAAAATAAAAAAAAAAATTACATCAACTGATAACGGCAAAGGACTCTGTTGTAATGTGTAAAATAATTTTGATGCTTCAAAAGGCATATGAAAACCAGGTGGTACTAAGGGATTAATTGGTAATGGTGCTCCGGGGCTAGAAGAATTATTCACATTTGGCCCGCCTGGCAAACTTGATTTAGAATCGAAGCTATTTGATGATGTTAAACTTCGAGGGTGATGTGATTGTCCGACAACTAGTAAATTTCCGCTATTATTTCCTGTATTGGATAAATGATTTCCAATTTCCATTGGATTAAGTAATGTTGAACCAAGATGTCTAGTTGGATCTGATATAGCGGTTGCCTATAATAATTTACAATTTAAATTTTTATAAATATAAATATAAAAATTTTTATAAATATAAAGAACTAATAAATCATTTACTTTCTGTTAGTAATATAAATGGAAATGATAAAAGCAAATAGCAGAACTGTTTTATCAGTTCTTAGTTTATAAATTTAAGCTGAGCATATACATAAACCTATGCTTTTTTAAAATTAAAATAATTGAGGAAATAAAAAAATTAGCTAGTATACTTTTCTTTTTTTTTTTTAGTTAGTATACTTTTATCAAAATCGATTCACGCAAACATAGAATTTTCGGAATGGTTTTGAAGTTTATGTTGTTTCTTGGGATATGAAATGTTCATAAAAATGTTTTAGTGTAAATTTCCGTAAAATATTTCATAAATATAATCCAATAATACTGAACTACCAAACTAATTTGTTTGAAAATATCATTTCATTAAATTTCTTTGAAATCGAAAAAAATTTAATTCTAGGCATTTTAAAAAGTCGACTTATTTAATTATTCAGGAATAGTATGTTACGTAGAATTTTACGTAAAAAATTAACTCATTAAACAAATAATTCACCTAAGCACAATACTGAAACTAAACAATGTTGATTTAAGTTTTCTAGCAATGTAAGCAAGTGCGAATTTTTAAATGTAATAAAGCATGTTATAAAAAAATCATTATAATTTTTATAATTTTAAATTTCTTAAGTTAAAAGACAAGGTTCAAACGTTTTCAAATTGCTTCGTTTTCGAAATTTTCTCTTAGGATTTTCCGGCTATTAAAACTGATAAAACAATTTTTTCTTCCATATCCAAATTAATTATTTTTACCTGCTGCAATAGCCTACGACAATCTTCAGAACTTTGTTTTAAAATTCTTTGATCTAGACCACTTGTTAATAAACGACTAGATGGAATTCTATGCGATGACATATCTCTAGAAATATATACGTTGCTTTCGCGCAACATTGGCGTACCAGAATATGGTGAGTTACATTCGCGTTCACGTGAAGATAAGAAAGCTGTTGATGGCATGGCACATAGCTTATTACTACTTGTACAAGTACTACTACTATTTTGGCTATTATAAATTGATGAACCACGAAAATATTGTTGATTTGTATTGTCTCTCAGTACATTTTGTTCTCGTCCAATATTAGTATCACGTAATGGAATCATTGTTGCAGGCATCATATGATCATAACCACCACCAGTAAGTAAAACACTACCAACGCATGAACCTCGATCTATTGATGTATGATGATTCTGGTGATGTTGATGATGATGATGATGATGCCGTGGTGATAAGGATGATTCACGACCATCACGATGATGTGTAAGGCCTAATTTTCTCATTGCTTGTTCTGCTATTGTACTTGGCCTTCGACGTTGAGAATCTAATGAATGTGGATGCTTTGGAACAATTTGATGAGGTGCACCCGATAAATTAGTTGTAGACGATAATGGTGTATTGGGTACAACACCTTGATTATCTTGTGACATTGAACGAATTTTAACTCGATCATGAAGAAGTAAATAAATTGCAGCAATATGATCATAACTATTTTTCTTTAAACTTTCCCTGGTTTTAATAGGATCTATACCAACAAATTCAGCCATTATTCGTAATATATCTTCATTGGGTTCTATTAATGAGGTTCCGCCTGGATGATTTGGTGATATTTCTGAAACAACTGGTGTTTCCATTACTTCTGCCATCATCCAACGATGATGTTTAATTTGTTCAATTGTATAGCGGCGGGTAGGATCTAATACTAACATTTTACGTATTAAATTTTCACAGTCTGCAAAAAAGAAAAAAATATGTAAATTTTTTTATAATAATGCAATTACAATTTTTTTTTTATTTCGTAAAAAAGGTTTTGACGGTCTTAATGGACCTTGTAATTTAATTTTAGGGAAAAAATTATAATTTCTTACAAAAATATCTACCTACTAATATAGTGGTTCAAAAAATAATAACGAATTATATTTTCAAACTCTTTAATCTTATAATATCAATTGAAAAATCTAATCCTTAAAATTTAAAATTGTGGAAATAATTTAATCCTTCTAAGGACATTATAAAAATAAATCCTTATCCCTATCCAATATAGAATTAAAATTAAGAATTTTTTTATTCACTAAATTTGGAATGTGAAAACTTGTTTATAGTTCTTGGTGCTGAAACCTTAGAAATTTTGTAAAAATAAACAAATGATAACTGAGAGTTCGTCATTAACTACTTTTAAAAAGTTAAAGAACCTTAATGCATAGAATAAGACGATCCTACTTGATTGCCAAAATAATTATATATCGTAGTTAAACACTATCTGCAATTTATAAGGTACATTTAATTTTTGACCCACAAATTAAAAAAAAAGCTTAAATAGTAAAACCATACACCAAAATTTATTATCAACTTAAATTCAAAAAATTTATAATTTGTAGAACATCATACAATTGAAAACATAAATAATTTATAGTTTGATGATAAATATAAAACCTGTATAATATCGATAATGAATTGAAATCTTCTTAGGAAAGATAATTTTGGTATTTTCTTTACTAAAATAATAAATTAATAATAATTTATTTTTCTTTTATAATTAGAAAATAAATTCTATAACGAATCGATTTATCTGAAAGAAGTGTTTTTTTTTTATAATAGTTAAAAAAAAACTTAATTACCAATAAAACTTATATTTTCTATTTAGTTTTAGTTTTTTTTTATTGGAAAATATTAACAATGTAGTGCCGGGGTTGAAAAAAAGGTCAATGGCATTTTCATTAAATTAAAAAGAATATATAATAGTATATTGTATAGAAAACTCCCTATATCTTAATAACATCGTAAAACTTTAGGCACATGAACAAAAAACAGAAAGCTTTTTATTCACAAAGCTTTTTCTTTTTTGTTCATTTTTTTTTTCCTTTTCTTCCGTATATTTCATGTCCTTATTTTTCACATTTTCTATTTATTCCTTATACGAAAAGTTATTATTATTTTAATTTTTTTTTTTTTGTTTAATGTACACATGAAAGAAAAATATTTATTTTTCCCAAAGGGTTTCCTTCTGCGTTTTTGTTTTTCCTTTATTGCTTCTGTTTTTTGAGTGTTTTGTCTAGCAGTTTGATTTTTCTCTTAACACTAATTATGTTTAAACATTAAATTTTCCGTATAAATCTATAAATCTAGAGATAGATAAATCATAGTGCAGTTGAAAACAGGCCTAGAATATGTAATTAATATAACAAATTGGAAAAAATTGCGATTTATATTTAAATACAAAATTACTTCGAAGCGTTCTGTAGTACCCTCAATCGTCAAAATTGTAACTAAAACTTCAACACACTTATGGTTGATGTTTACAGAGCTACTTGAAATCAACATCCTAAAAACCACATAAACGATGACATTCTTCGAGAGAAAAATTGTGATAATTGATCGAGTGAACCTGAAACGCAAGACACAAATTAGTATTTAACAAATTATGTTTGTCAAGGCCTAGAGAATGTTTGTTCTGGAATGAATATAAAGCATTTTATGAATTAATCCTCTGGATAGGATCTATAGTTTACAAATCACTCCTGTTAACATAATTTATGAATTTAAAGGATGAGTATTTTTATTTCCACCTATATTTTATATTATTTTGAAGAATATCTCATGAAATTATGAAAACAATATTTAGTTAAAAAGGTATTTTTTTTTTATTATTTAATTTTATGATAATTTTTATTACAAATATAAAAAACAATGGGATACAAAGTTTATTGGTTTAAATATTTTTTCTCTGAAATATAAAATATCCAATTCAATAATAATATATACTTTAGTCACTTAAAGAGAAATTTTTTTTTCAGTTTTTTTATGAGAAAATATATGGATTTTTCTGTTCGATTTTTTATACAGAATTTAGATTACTTAAAGAACATAAGTAGATATTGGTTATGAAATAAGATAAATATTGGAATATTAAGTTAATATTTATACAAATCCAAAACATAAAAAAATTAAAGTAGATGTATAATTCAAGCTTATAGAAGAGCATAAAAGTTGAAAATTAAAGTTGTTTTCATTAAAATTGCTGAAAATTAAGCGAAATTTCTTAAAGAAACTTACCAACAATAAATCATAAAAATGTTCTTTAATAAAGTGGATATATTTATATTGAAAAGAAAATGTAATATTTTTTTGTATCAATTTTAGGTCATCATACAAATGAATAAATAATTTATTATTTCAAGCATCCGCACAACAATACTTGCGATTCTAATAAATTAAAAAAAACTAAAATAAAAATTGTGGATAATGAATTAAAAAAAAGCAAAAATTGTGTTTACAATGTCTTTATTTATTGCATGTTACAAAAGTTTAATTTTGTAAGGATTTTTTTAACAAACTTGGACAGTGTATTGTTTTTTTTTTTTTTTTAATTTTTTCGATGGGAGAATTAAGACAAAATTTTAGACATGAAATCAATCCATCTAGCTAGTTTCGATTCGAAATCAATAAATATACGTCCATTTGCATTTTGTTTCTTAAGTCGTGAAAAAATGGAGACTAAATTTGTCGGATTAATAAAGGAGTTTTTGTACGTCTGAAAAACTAGCTTCCTTTTATTATATATCGTGATAAATATTATATAAAAACAGTAATAAATCTAGAAGACCATCTTATTAAAATGTTTGATATATCAAAAATACAATATACTTTGCAATAACTCAAGTTATTTTATTCATTTGATGTTTTCTTAAATTCAAAGTTCCATACAATTGATTTTTCACCTTATCCGATTTATATGTCTTTCAATAAATTTATATAGCTTTTAAGTAATAAATTTCTATAATAGTATGTGTATAGAGTTTTGTAATGACATTGTGTAAATAACAAATGCATGCATTTTATAAGAATCCTGAAATCACTTAAAAATATTAGAAAAAAAAAAATAACCTACATTCATAAAATTCTCACATAATATTTAAAAATGTAATATGAGAAAGTTGAATAGGATGAACTACATTATTCTGCCAATGACATTTTTGTAATTATCTACACACTACACTATAAGAATACATAAATATATAAAATTGTAACAACAATCTGATTAAGACGGTAAATATGAGTATATACTACTATTTTTAAATAATAAAAAAAAATTTTAAAATTAAATTTTCCTTCTAATATTAACATAATAGTTTTCAGTAAGCTCACTCGACAGCATTAAATTTACAAATAATTTGTAGCTTCTTTGCTAAAGGAAATTAGTCTTATTTAATTAACTCAGTGTAGACAAAGGTTTAGTGAAGTTCAATTCATTATTTAACAAAATCATTGCTTCGATCATTGATCGATAAATAAACTTATAGATACAGGTACTTTATTTTATAGATTTTCTGCAACAATTCTAGCTGGATGAAATGATATCCAGGATTTTTCTCAGATAATAAGAAAATATTAAACTCTCAAAGAAAAAAAAAACCAAAATTAATCTTAAAATAAATTTGATTCAATGGTTTTTTTTTAACTAATTGCATTAAAATAAAATCTTAAAACTAAGGTTGTTAACCGCATAAGTGTCGGAAAACAAACTGGATGCAAAGTCTTTCATGAATAAAAATTAAAAAAAAAAAAAGTGTTTAATTAAAAGTTAAAAACATAAAACATTATACCTAGGTATACATATTCATTTATGATTTCCATCATTGCAGAAATTTCATATTATGTGCACGGAAAAATATTTTAGTCAGGAGAAGTATATAATTATATATTTACAAGAATATTTTATACAAGCAACAGATGAACATTTTCCAGTTTTTCTATTCAATTAAAAAAAAAATCATTATTTGGTTGTTATATGTAATTCCCTGTGATTGCTTTCATAATCTACCCTGTGTGATTATTTTAAAAATATATTTTTTTATTCAGAAAAAAAAATTTTTTTTTTCAAGTCTATAACACAATATTTTTTATTGAAATCTGGTTCTACTATCCTTATTTAATATTTTCAATTTTAGTGAAGTAAAATTTTCTGAAGTATTAAGTATATTTTGATTTTCCAAGGATGAGATCAAAATAAAAAAAGTAATCATTATGTTTATTGATCTTTATCACATACATATTATTAAATCGGTATTCGGGCTTTCCATCCGCATAAATCTTTGTATACATTAAATCTTTGTATGCATTAAATGAAGTCAAAATTTAGTTTAGTGCATTTTTTTTGTATGAACATCAATTCATCGAATACATTTCTTAAATTTTATAACAACAAATATAATATCGTTTAACAAATTCAAATAAAAGGAATTTTCATTGGAATTTCTAATATTTTCACAAAAGCTTAAAATGTCACTTAAGTTGAAGATGAATATTTCATATTTTATAATAAATACATAGTTTGTTTTAAATATAATTTTATAAATATGAAGAGATTTATTCTTGCATTTTATGATTATGATTTTTAAGAGGTATATGAAAAACTTGTACCCTGTTAAATTAAGTTATACTGCTTAATATGAATTTAATAAATAAATAAATATGATTTTATACTAATTATTTCTTTAGTTTAAAGACACGTAGTAAAGTATAACAAAACTCAAATGAATATAAACTTCAAACGAATGTGATGCTAGTAAGTATTGTATATTTTAAATTTTAGTGAAAATACCAGAATGATGTTATTAAAAATGGGGTTGCATGTAAATATTATTTTTTTTTTTTTTCAATAAATTCAATTATCATTTTCGTCATGGAAAATGTTGATAAAAATACGTAATCAAATTTGAATAAAAATAATCGATTATTATTTTTAATATAATTGACATGAAAATGTTCGGTTGAGTTTGTTGTCCTTTACAAACATATCTTATCGCTTATGAAGTTGTTTTTTTTTTTAAATGACATTAATGGGAATAACACCTACAGATTTCTTCACGAATAAAATAAAAATATAGATTGAAATATGTATTATTTTTTATTTTACGTTTTAAAAAAAAATATAAATTTTTTTTTTGTTTGGAAATAGATTTAATAAAAATTTGTACATAGCTATATAATGTTTACTCAACTTTCTTGGTTTTGTTGGGGTAAAACCTATAAAAAATTTTCTTTTTTATTTTCTTCTTTTGCAAATATACATACACGTCGCGTTACAGAATAAAATAGACAGTGTATAGTATTGTAATATTTAAAAATATGAAGTATATTAAATCAAAATACGCTGATTACAGTGTATATAAAGCATGATCAAACTATTACTTAAATTAGAACTAAACTAAGACTCGGAAAAAATAGTGTAACTTGAACTTTGACAATAATTTGTTAAAACGTTATACTGCTGGCTGATTTTATAATCAAATTAAGAAAATGTTGTGAGTGATAATGAGAATAAAAATGACATTTAAAAATAATTGGCATAATATGTATTCATAGTTAAATGACATGCAAATTTAATATCACTATATATCAATATGTATTTTAAACCTAGTTATCGAACTATCTCGAACCTTTATTTTATTTTTAAAATATATAAGTAATTTAATTTTATTTTTTTAGGGTATAAAAATAAATATAAAATTTTTTCTTTGATACTATCTCTATCTACTTATTATGTAAAGAGAAAATGTTATTCCTACAGCACAATATTAGCGCATCATAAATTCAAGTGTATCGTTCGCAATAGAAAGAATGAAGAAAGACAGAAAAGAGATTTATAAAAAAAAAAAAAAAATTTCAAAAAAAATAAAGGATCACTTTCCAAAAGGAAAAATAAAGGAAGATATTGATATGTATATCAAGCCACAGATGTTTGCTTGAATTTTATAATATAAAATAAAAGCTGTAAAATTCCGTTTAAATGTTTGTTCTTCGATTTATTCAAAAATTTGGGTTTTTCTTTTTGTTCACAAAAAATAAATAAAATCTTTTTGACAGGATTCTTAAGATCTATAATCTATAATACGATTCAGATTATTTCTTTTTAAGCACTATGTCTAATTACGAATTTCGCTTGAATAGAAGTTCGACATCACCCAATGAGCCTTGTTCACAATTCTACTATAGTAAATATTTCATATATTCTTATCTTCTGTTACACCATATTCTACAGATCATCTCTAATACTATTATCCAGGTTCAAGTATAAGATTATGTCTACGTTTAAAATAATTTTAATGAGAATCATATATTAAAAATATAGAATTTTAAGATTACAATTATATGTGGGGATTATTTGATTTATGAAAAATTAAAATTAAACACTTGTAGGCACAAATCTGTATTTATATAAACAATAAATTTTAATTAAATTTAAATCTAATTATTACCATGATTTTATAATTAAAATGAATTAAATACATGAAAAGAAAATCATTTTGAATTAAATTAAAAAAGAAAAAAAAAAGCTAATAGAAAAACGAAATGAAATTAAATTAAATTATGAACAGGAAAGTTTAAAAATGATATTTAAATTCTTTATTGTAATAATTTTTTTTGTAGAATTTTTTTTTCTAATATTTCCATTCAAATTAAGGGTATATTTTGATAAAAAAGTTATATATATAAATATAAACAAAAACCATATTACAAGAGTAAAAAAAGATTACCCTAAAAGTACATCCTTGTGACTATCAATTACATTTTGTAATAAAATACCGTTTTTTTTTTAATAATAAATAAATTTCTACATTGTGGGCTTGTAAAGTACTACTTTATTTAAACAGTGCAAACAATTCCACATTGTACGTCGAATTTGCTTTTAACCTTTTTTACTATCATTATTAGATTATGTGAATAAGACTACTGGCCGCAGCAATGTTCTGATATATGTATTAAAATCTTAGAATTCAAAATAGGAATATTATTTCTCCAGACACTATTAATTACGAAAATTTTACTGTTTTGTCACAAAAAAAATTAATTCTAAATTTGTTATTTAAAGTACTTTAACATCAAGAAAACTATATTATGTTCGGGTAAAATCATTAGATTTTATACCTACCCATAATAATGTTTTCGATATGTCTGAAAAAAAAATACATAATTTTTCGGCTTGTTTTTCAAAAAAAAAAAATTATATAGGTACATATGTTTATTCATACGGATATATGCATGTATATTTAAGTGAACCTTATATTGTTTAAATTTAGGACACAATCTGCTGATATTGAGTTTTTTTTTTTTTTTTGTTTTCTATACAATTTTTTTTTTCATTTTATAAAATTTCGAAATGTTTGTTTAAAAAAAAAAAAAAACGAAATTCTTATTGAGACAACAAGCAAGGACATTTCGATATTTTTGCACTATTTTTTAAGAAGAGAAACTTATTTGTTGAAAATTATATATTTTTTTAGTTAAATTTTTTGCTAAAAAAAAAAAAACAAAAAAACGACAAGATAATATTATGAATAATAAAATTTTTAAGTTTACCAAAAAATAAATATTTACCCCCTATAGAATTTCTTATTATTATTATTTTTTTTTTAATGAATTTTATTTGCTCACAAACAATTTCATAAAGTTGAAAATTTGTTTACTTTTCAAAAACTGGAATAACTGAGGGAGTGTTTACCAATTACATTTAGCATTTAAACTTATTGTTTTTTAAAACCTCATGATGTCCTTTTAATTTGAATTTGATGGAGTTTTCTATATTTGTTTCTATAAAAATGTTTCACATCGACAAAAAAAATATGTTAAAAATAAAATAAGGGCTTTTCCAACTTAATTTTTGTCTTTACTTTTCCAAAATTTCCAAAATTATTAATTGTTTATCAAAATTTATAGACTTTGACTTTTTTGTTGTTACAATCCTTCATTGAAAAAAGAACATATTCAAGTGATGTAACAATAAATAATTTTCATAAATCTCAACCCAATATAAATTTTATTGAATATACATAACGACATAGTCCTATGTGTGAAAATTAAATTATATATTTTAGTGAAAACACCCTCAAGGACCAATTATAATAAAAGTTAAATGTATTAAATTACTTAATTAAATTTTATTTTTTTTCCTTCTTTAATAAAATTTTGTAATTTCTGTCTTTTAAATGGATTTATGTTATTTTTGCCTTAATGCAATAAAACGATAATTACATATTAACATGATATTACGGAAATTAATTTAAATTTTTCTTCATTTCATATTCTTTTTATTTTCATATCCTTTTCATATTCATTAAGTAAAATTTACGGTGTGGATACTCCTTATTTCTAAATAAAATTTAGTTGGGGACATTCTTTTAAAAAATACATAATGGAGTGAACCAAATAAGTTTTTGTTATGGTAACTTAAAATATTTTTGAATTTACATTCATTATGTCTGCATTCCAGCTATTAAAAACTCTTAATTATTATAATATGTAAAAATTTGAGGTAGACAATTGTTTTGAAAAATTAGTTTTGAGAAGATAGTTTTCACTTTGAGACATAATTTTGATTTAATTTTATAATACCAATAATTATATATTTATTTGACTTACCTGATGACATAAAAAATGGAATTCTAAAACGTCCTGATAGGACACGATCACGTAATGATTGTAAAGTGGAACCATCGAACGGGAGGGCACCACATACTAAAACATATAAAACAACGCCAAGTGACTATATTTATTTTAAAAATAATTTATCAATAATTTTATGTTATATGATTAAACAATTTTTTTTTAATATATAATAAGATTTTTTTTAGGATTATTAATTTTCCGAAAAAAAAGAAAATATAATTAAAATTATCCGGAAATAAAAAAAGATTAAGTTTCACATTATTTAAATTAATTATTATAATTTGTTGGAAAAAATGTGAAAATAAATTATTATAAAATTTTCCATCGTTAATAAAATATATTTTTTTTTAACGTGGGAAGGGAATGTTTTTGATTAGTAGTACGAGGAAATGGTAGAGAATGCAGTATGGAAAATACGTATTAAAGGACAGCAAAAAAAATCAAAAAATTTTACCGAATTCGTTATGTTGAAAAATATGCATGACAATATTTTTTAAAAATCGAGAAAAAAAAATTCAATAAAATTCATTAATTGACAAAAAAAAAGAAAAAACGTTTCCAACAACAGGAGTAGGAAAATCAAATAAAAAATTAATATTGGAACAAAAATTTCAATTAAACGACGAAAAAAAAGGAAGGAAATGTTTTATATTTCATTTTCATAAGGAATTCAAATGAAAAAGCCAATATTTTAAACGGAAATGACATTTTATTTTTTTCAATTTAGATTTTTAAATATTTTTTTTTAAGCAAAGATTTGTTTTTTATTTATGGTGAAACGAGATCCAATTTTTAGTTTTTTATTTTAGGATTTATAAATTTAAGAGGTGGTGACAGACATTGATGGCATTGTATCGTGTTATTTTATTATTATTATTTTTTAAATTAAAATTGAATTTTTTATATTATTATTATTATTATTATTATTTTAGTTTAAGATCACATTGTTATTTCCATGGTAATTGTTGTTATATAAGTTGATGCAATTACGACACCATGTTGCAATTTTCATTTTGTCGCATCAAAACATGAAACGAAAGAAAGAAAATATGTTCTAAGATTAGTTGGGAAAACTTTTATGTAATTTTTTTTTTGTTCTGTCTAAACAACGTTATTTCATTTTAATTTTTTTTTTTTTTTTCCTCATCATTTTCAACAATTTGCAGAAGAAAAAGTTGAGCAATTTTATTTTATGTATATACACAAAATTATATGTATATAAATATAATGTTAAATAATTTTTTTTCTTCTTGTTTTTATGGAAAATTTTAATATCATTTTGAAAAACTTTTTAATAAAAAAAAAAAAAACAGTGAAAATTTTCTTGGCAAGTAGAAAAAACTTTAATAAAAATAAAATTATAGCAGAGAAAGAAAATGCAATTCGATGTAAAAAAAAAAAGAAGAAAAAAAGAACCATGCAACATTAATATGCAAATCGTGTGACCGGATTAGATTGGTTTTATGAAAGCAGTTTTTCGAAAAATCATTCGCACCTTAACTGAGTTATAGATACCGGTTTCGGTTGAAGGCAAGGTTCAATTTGTTCTTTTTTTAAACAAGAATGTGTTAAGATGAACAAATTAAAGAATCGTGAAAAAACATTTGTAAACAACTTGAACTCTAATTTTTTGAAAACAGAAAAATGCAAATACCGTAGAAAAAAATGTATTTGAATGTCTTAAGACCGTCATAACTTTGAGTGACTTTTGGCGAACACATGTTGCTTTCAAATAATTGAAATTTTTATTTTCTTTAAGTCGAAAACAAGAAAAACCGAACTGTTTAACCCTCGTCAAGAACATGAATGTATACATTTCTTTTTTTTACTAAATTTATCAATAGACAACATAATATTTTTCAAAATTAAATAAAATTATCATAAAATTGAAAAAGTTGCTCATTATATATTAGTTGGCATTTGGCAGTATATAAAATTTAAGGATTCTAAGAATAAGAAATTAGTTTTATTTTTTAAATTAGAAATACTTATTGGTAGAAAAAATAAATAAATAAATATTAGGTGGGAATGACGCATTAAAATAAAGAAAATTGCTTATTTTCATATTATACTAGTCAGATTGTTATGGTGTTTTTCTTTTTGTTGATTATACTATATATATATATAATACCAAAAGTTGTATTAAAATCTATGGTGAAAAGAAATAATAGCAAAAGTTATACTACGAAGAGAATTATATATAGAGATTTCTTATTAGTATTTTATTAGTATACTAACTCATAATATTGAAATAAAAAGATTCAAAAATATGTTAACTTTAGAAAACGATTAAAAAAATTTGTCTTTAAAAGTTAAATGGGTGTAAAAATTTGCTAAAAATTATATTAAAATTCGGATAATTTTTTCTTTTGACCACAGAAATAATATTTAAAATATTCACACTTTTTTTTTTTAATACACAGCCTTTTTGGTTTCTAAATAAAATATTTCTGTCTGGCTTATAGAAGCAAAATGATGGTTAGTTAATACACAATACTTTTTATAAACATAGTTAAATAATTTTGTCCGCTGTAGGGTTATTTTTGTTATTGTAGTACTCTTATTCTTTATTCCCCACTACTAAGGAATATTGATTGTAAAAATTTAAATTAATTATGGGGTTTTGGTACGTGACTTGATCTTAATTGAATAAAAGGAAAATTTATCGCTCTTCGTACTATATACCATAACATTAAATGATAATATACATATTTATGTTATAAGATTAAAATTTCTTTGAATTACAAAATTAGCCTCGAAATTTTATTTTGTTTACAAGAATTTGGTTATATTTAAAAAAGTATAATATTTGTTTAGCAAATTTTTTTTTTAGTTACATAGATGGAAAACGAAACGTGGGAAGAAGATTTTTTATTTTAATAATTATGTATTGTTTTTCCTTTAATTTTTTTTTTTTGGTTTAAATTTTGTTAAGGGGATACTTCTTTTTTTCAAAACTGCTTGGTTGAGCAACCATTTTTTTTTTTATGTAAACTCTTTCGCAAAATCACACTCATACTCTCGACAACTAATTATAATTGGCGAAAGCTGTTGTTCAATACAAAATTGGAAAATACAAACGCAAATAGATTTGCCAATTATACAACCAACACAAAAAATATTTTTTATACTTAAATTATAGAAAATTAAACCCTAGCAATTTATTAACAGCAGCAAAAAAAGTATATATATTTTTAATACAATTTTGTTTTCAACTATAATTTCACATTTAGTTTTAAATGTTACGACTGGTCAAGATTTAACACTTTCAAAGTTATTTTTTTTGTTTTATATCTTTTATATACATAGTTTGTTGTTTCATCATGTTTTCGAAATTTACACAAAATCTATTGATAATTTTCATTTTACTTAAAGAGAAACGTGACAAGAATTTCCTTTTTTTTTCATCTTTTTTTTTTATTTGAATTAAGAAGAATATATTTTTAAACATAAATGTAAGAAGAAAAAAAAAATAAAACAAAAATATGTTTGTACAACATAATTTTATTTTTTCCTGAAGATATAAAACGTAGGTCGGCTAAAAATCTTTTGGCGTAGGTAGAATACTAATAAAATATTCTTGTGCTTATACAGAGTTCCCTGAAGTACATTTTATTTTTAGCTTTTATTTTGAAGTCAGCTTGAAAAAAAAAAAAAAATTAGTTAATTTCGCCTTACGTTAACTGGAAAAATAAATAAATATAAATTTTAATTAAATAAAAATATAAAAAAATAAGAAGTAAATTGAACGCATTTGGAATATTCTGAGGAAAATCTATTTTTCACATATATATATTTAACTTATGTCAAATTGCATTATTGTGTAATAACAAGATATGATTATTTATATAATAAAATCCAACAAAGAAATATTGAGCTTTAAGAATGTTTTCACGAAGATTTTTTTTTTCCTGAAAACTGAAACCTTTTTAATAAAAATTAAATGAAAGATAAAAATAATATTTAATAAGAAAAATCAGTTTAAAAAATAATGAAAGAAAGAAAAAAAAAACAGTAGATATATGTTAATCGCTGTTGTGTGGAGCAGGTGCAGCAGAAAATCTATTATAGTCAATATTACACATTTAACTAAAGAATTATTTTCTCTAGGGTAACTAGCTATCTTTAACAAAATGTATAGTATGTGTGTTGTATAATAAAAACTTTTCCAAACAATCAGTATATTGATAATATGTACAAAGTAAGTGGAATAAAGTTTTTTTTGAAAATATAATGAAAAAGTTTTTAGTTCTCATTAACCCAATCTATTATGGAACAAAAAATATATATTTGATCCTTATTATTTTCATTTTTTTTATTTTCATGAAAAGTCTGAAGAAAACAATGAAGGACAAGGTCAATTTAAATAAAATTAACTTTTAGAAAAAATATTATATATAATATTATAATAATGATATTTTGTGTTTTCAAAGTTAAATTGAAATCTTAATATATTAATTTGATTATCACCCACAACCATAAGATAGTCAAATCTTATTATAATAAATTTGAAATATTGTACTTATTTTTTTTTTGTTTTTTTCGTAAAGAAAATACATTTTTAAATTAAAAATAAACCTTCTGAAAAAAAAAAATAACCTTCTTTACTCAATAATGCGAAATAAAGAAGACTTTAATTCATAATAATTTAATTTAATTCCCAAAAGTATCTTCGCTCATCAGACATTTAAATAAGAACTCAGTCATGTATAATATTAAAGCTATATAATTTATTTTTTTTTTGGTTCAAAATTTTATTGTAATTCACAATAGAATAATATTATTATGGATTTTGTTAAAAAATAATTAAAATTTTTACGATTTTATTCGTAGCTGCTACTATCCAATTATCATGACTGTTCTCAAAATTTATTCGATGGAAATTGTCAAAAAAATTCAAAATTATGGAATAATTCATAATTCGACGATGATGACAGTAGCTGTTTGCAGCCTTGATCACCTTAATTATCTCTTAAATACAAGTCCTTTAACCTGCGTGGATTGAAAATAAATTTAATTTATTTATTATTCATGTCAAATTAATTCGTGAACTTGGTTTTCGAAGTACTATTTCACCTTCTTTTTACCTTTAAAGCTATATTTTGTTATGCAGTGTGTATTATGACGAAACGTATATGTGTCTGATATATAATTTTTTTTTTTTTAAATAATTTGTAGAGAAAAAGCTAAGTGGAAATCCCTTAGAGAGTACGCAGTAAGACAAAAACCAGAACAAGTAGTATTTTTTAAATAAAAAAAAAAATGTATTCTACATATTTTTGATATTGCTGCAAAATTTCCACACATAAGAACTATTTTCTTCTTTTTTTTTAACGTTTTTGTTAACAAGGCCAATTGTTGTCTTGAAATGAAAATTGCATAAAAAAATTTTTCTATATCGTGCAAAATATGTTAAGTATTTTTTCCTAATTTTCATTAAAAAAAAACAAATGAAAAACGAAAAATTACGAAAAGCACAAAAAAGAAAAAAGTCTTTGAAGGTGAACCAAAACTATGTATGGTATTTTGTTAAAAAAAAAAATAAAATAAATATTAGAATTTTAATATAAAATATACATATTATATTTATATTTATATATTTTTAAACATAGTATTCTTTTGTGGAAGGTCAAGGATATTTTAGTTTTTTTTTTGAGGGTAGATCAGAATGAATTCCATGAATTTCTTATAATACTATGTGTATGTGTGACAACATTTTTTTTTTGCACATATTTGCTAAAATTCTGGTTCATGTTTTATGGTTTTTATTATTAATCCTGAATTGAATCATAGTTTTTGTATTCTTTAGTCAAATGTATGTATAATGTATTGGATAAAATTTTTTTTATGATATTATCATACATTATGTATGTAGTTAGATACTATGAGTATAATTTATATGAAAATATTTGAAAATTGAAAAAATTTTGGAAATAAAAATAATAAAATTTTGATTAAGTTTTTCCACAGAGATGGTTATGTTCAGAAAATTTCAAACTTACAAAATGAATTAAAATGGTTTTAATTTCTTTTGAACAACAGTTGCAACAGGAAACGAAAAATGTAACTGTTGAGTCGTGGAATAGAATATACATAAGTGTAAATAATATATCAAATAAAAATATTCCACACTTTTGAAGTAAATTTTTTTTGTACAGATACATTTATTTTAAGCTATGAGTTAAATGAATATTTTAAAAAATTGTTTTTCATTTTAAAATATGCAGAAAAAAGGTAAAAAAAAAAACATAAGCATACATCCAATATTATGCAATTTTATTAATTTTTATGTTCTGAATTTTTTTTTTTTTTAATTTTTAACAATATTCTCTTGTGTTAGTATTTAAAAAAGGATATACATACATAGGTATATATAAACTGAATATTTGGCATAAAATAAATGAAAAGAAAACAATATTCAAATATTGGAATAACTTTAAAAAAATATTATTTTTTATTTAACATCAGAACGATTATTTTGCTAAATTTTTTCTTGTGCGGTGAGAAACAAAAAAAAAAAAAATAAAAATAAAAATTAAATAAAAAATTGTAAAAATATTTATCTTACCCAAATATCAATTTCTGGTCCTGTATATTTTTTTCCTTCAAATACTTCTGGTGCTGCATACGGTGGTGAACCACACCATGTTGCTAACAATTCACCACGTTTATACATATTTGAAAAACCAAAATCAGCAATTTTAATATTCATATTTGAGTCTAATAGAAGATTTTCAGCCTAAAAATAAATAATAGAAAGAAAAAAAAAATTATAAATAAAAATAAAATTTATTTTTATATTTATAGTGGCTGGCCAAATGGAAGAGAAAAGAGAGTTCAAAGAATTAGAAATTAATATGACAAAAAAGTTAAAAACTGTGTTGTATTCCAATAACTTATCTTTCACATACATTTGATACTTAATAAATATAGATGTATAATTTGTTTTCTTACAAGATTATGCTGAGTAGCCCTGTTAATAAGAGTATCAGATTTATAAATTTAGGACCATGCGATAATGTCATAATTTTGTTTTTTTTTTTAATAGCTATTCAGGTCAGGTTAGACTCTTGTGTAGGTTATATTATTTTCAAATACCATTTTGTGGTCCACAATTTTTCTTACATTTATAGTCAATTAATTTAGAAAAATATATGAAAGAATTTTTCACTGATCTTTTGAATAATCCATTGCACATTTAAATTTTCTTTCACATTAATAATTTACTTTATTTTTGAACTAAAATATACACACTACTTCATAGGTCGTATACATGAATATTCCATCGAAATGCAAAAATAAAGTAAACTAAAATAAAAAATTGTGGTTAAAGGATGAAAAAAAAAAAAGAAAAAGTAACCTATTTAAACAGCCTTTTTCAGGTTTTCTTCTTTTTTTCTTTTTTTTTTAATTAAAGGATTTTGGTTTTTCACAAAAAAAGGAAACAAATTTTATTTAAAATATATAATAATAATGTTCCAAAAATTTTGTAAGGACGATGACGTAGCTTCTTCATGTGCACTACAAAAAATTAATTACCTAACTAACCTAATTCTTATTTTTGTTTCTTCCCAAGTTTTCTACATCTTTTATTTTATTTTTTTATAAAATACTTACAAAACCTACAAAACCATATAAAGTTTAAATAATTTTCTATTTTAATTATTTAGGAACATTTTTAAGTAAATAACCTTTAATGACTCACGTCGATTATGAAAAGAAATGAAATTAGAATTAGAATGAAAAAGAAAAAAAAAGAAACGATCAAAAACTAAACCTCATTACATATTTAATAAGAGTTTTATGGTTGAAATGAAATTCTTAAAAATTCAACCAAACCTTATTATTAATGTTTAACTTTTTTGTTGTTACTAACATTCGTCCTTAATACATATTAATAGTGAAAAACAGAACTAGCTTTTTGCTTTCTAGAGAGATCTACAAACTGATTAAATAATCGTGTCATCATCCTACAAGGAAGTTTCGTTAAAAGCCTTTCTTCTTATACATATTTTATGCTGTGCAAATTAATCTACAGTTTCGCTTTTTTAACGACGCGTCGGATTGCATAAATTTACCAATATTTGAAGACAAAATATCATAATTTTTCATATATGTAAATAATAAAAAATATTCTGCAAGATTTTATTTTATGTATGTACTTTTTCTAAGAATGAATATCAATTTTATATACACAATATAATAATATTGATTTTTGATATCAAATATCACAGAAATAATAAAGATATTTTTTTTTAACAGTGTATTTAACAACCACTTGATATTATTAGACTTCATTCATTAAAAACCCATTAAAATGTACTTTTAGAAAAATTCTTTTGAGATTATGCATATACGAGAGAACAACGTATAGAGAATAATAATTTTCCTTAATTATCCTTTTGATTTTATTTTAGCTTCATTGAATGAAATGTTACACGGGAAATGAAAAACAAAATATTTATTTTTTATTTATTTATTTATCATATTCTTAAATATTTTTTCCCGCATATTTTCTTATAGTATTATAGGTGTATTATACAATAAATAACACTTGTTCTGCTGATTGTCGATAACCTATATATAATAACTCATTTCAGACTGCGTATACACATGTCAGAAATAGTGTGGAAAATATATCGGCCTTAATAAAATGTTACTCGTTGATTTATAATTTTTTTTTTTTTTTTATTCATTACAGAACCTAATATTTTTTCGAAGCCTTCGAGAACTTATATAATTCAGAATTACAAAAAAAAATATTGTACTTTAAGGTACAACAAAACATTTTTAAACTTCGCAAAAGAGTTTTTCAAGTTTTCTTTTTAAGGTTTACTTTTTCTTAAAGAAATAAAAGAACTATTTTTGGGTTAAATATTTTCATCCAATTTTTTTTTTAACCTTTTCTAAAATTTGTTTAACGAAGAAAAAAAAATAGATTCATTTTAAATTATAAAAAATAAAAATAAAATGAAAACTTTTTATGGATAATTTTTGTTCAAAATGAAATTTGCTGATATAAGCACGTATAAATGTAATGTATCAGTTATACTTTATGTATTATTTTATTTTTAAGATTTTTCATGAAAATCCTTTCAAAGCAAAAAAAAATTTCTTCTTCAAAATAATAAAATTCCCAGGTATATAAAACAAAATATTTATGGTTTTTAGTTTCTACTTTGTGCTGTACATGTTTAAGTTTTTATCATTACACTATAAACGAATTAAATCGACTAAAAGTTTACTTTGACTGAGGTACGATTATCTTGAAGCTGCATGCGATAAATGATCTGTGATAAAAGCTAACTTTATTTTCTTCGTAGATCGTATAATGATAGTACACGGTGTAAAAAAAAAACCTTTATCGTTATCTTATGTGAGAGATTCATTTTAAAAGTTATAGTTAATGATAAATTTTATAATAATAATAAGATAATACCACGGTTAAAAAGTTTTGATCAGAAGATCAGAATATACAACATAACTAAGCTCAACATGAAAAACTTTTAACTTAAAGAACTAATTTAGAACTAACTCTACCTTCGCAGCAGTGGCGGCTCGTGGAAGTTTTGAAAAAGGGTGCTGCAAAAACATAAAACATAAAAGCCTCATTTTTTTAATTATAAAAATTTTATGATATATACCCATACACATTATGTATATGAAAATCAGTTTCGAAAATTCAAAACAAACAAAAACCATCCCATATGAAAATTGTGCTGCTTCTGAAGCAGTGCATTTTTCAATACATTCAAAAATCCCATAACAAAAAAAATTTCCCATATTTGTTTTTAAATTTTTCAGAAAGTATAATACAGCCGCACTGCTTCTGTGGCAGTGCATTTTTCCTTATATTGAAGTCATAGAAAAAAACTTAACAGCAATAATAATGTATTAAATTATTCATGAAAATAAAAATCCCTGCACTGCGAAATTCGCAGTTCCAAAAATTCTGTTAAATTGATTTCTGCACCTATTTTTGAAAAGTATTTTCAAAAGCCTGAAAGTAGGCTACTGTTGTTTATTAAAATTTTAGAGACAATTGCATAGCATAGCAATTTCATTTAAAAATAATTTTAAACTAAGAAAAATTCAGAGCTAACAAAAATTTTTTTTATGAGTTCAATTTTTTGAAATTTCTTGAGGGTGCTGCAGTGTCGCAGCACCTATGTACGAGCCGCGGCTGCTTCGCAGCATGAAAAAGTTATATTGATCACAAGAAGATTAAACTATTTTTTTTTATTCTTGTCTTGAATTAACTATTTTTTATTATTTTATTCTGAAATATTTTTTTTTATTACTTTTTCTATTTCTATTTATTTTTCTTCAGAATCGTTATTATTTCATTATCATCACATAAAAAAAAAAAATACAAAAAAAAAACATCACCGCACAAACTAATACGAAGGTCATGGTGAAAATTAATTCTGTTCTTCAAAAATTTTTTTGATTGTTTTCGAAATTTTCTTTCTGAATATTTTTTTATATATACCTATGTATATGATGAATAGAAAAAATAATTCTCTTAGATATTTTTTTTTTTGTTTAAATTATTATTTTATTTTCAGTAAAAAAAAAATTTATAAATTTTTTGTCTTGTTACTATCTCTATCATAAAGTTTAGGAATTTTTTTTTTTATGTTTTTTTGTGGGAAATTCATGAAAGTTTTGTAATCAAAATGAATTATGATATTTGAAATTTTGAAAAAAAAAAAAAAATTCAATTTTTGTTTTTTCAATAAAGTATAGCATTCCATTGGGGACATTGACGATGGGTTGAGAACATAATAAAATTTAAATATATTGGCAACACAGAAACTTTCAATAGAAGATTTTTTTAAATAGCTAGATTAAAATTAGAATTAAAAATTGAGATTTTTTTTTAGTAATTATTACTTTATGTAAACTTGAAAGCTTATAAAAATGTTTCAATTTTGATATTTTGCTATTAGTTTTGTTCTCAGACTCTAGCTGGACCATTTTATCAAATTGTTTAATAATTCAAACAAGGACAAACATAATAAAGGACTTCAAACTCTCATATTTTAACCCTTGAAAAATATTCCTATCTAAAATTGTATCGAAAAAAAAAAATTATTTTGCAATTTAGATAGATAGAATTTCATACAACGTATTATAATGTTGAAAAATCTAACACATAAGGTGTATATTAAAAGTTGATTAGGCCGTCCCGCCCGAATTTAGGAATATACTTGCAACAACTTTTGCTGTTTTTTTTTTTATTTGAATAGTTATACAGTTTTTCTGTAGACCTATTTACACATAGAAAATTACCGGGTTATTATTTGATTTTAATTATTTTTCATTTATGTATAGGCATAATATTATATTGAGACGAAATTCAAAACCCAGATCAAATTATTCTATGATGGTGTCTTTATTATTATAAACTTAAGTGTTTTTTCTACAAATTGCTTTTTTTTTCTATATTTTTATTTTTAAGCAATTTTATCATTTTACAAAATGGGGTAAAAAAAAAAGAATTTTTTTTTTTTAAGATTTTAATTTCTGCTATCACAATCAAAAATTTTTGTTCTTCTGCATTGCGATGTTATAATATTTGTCTGGTTTTTGATTTCATTCCATGTTTTTTGAAAATAAAAATAAAAAAAAAAAGAAACCTTTGTAGGTAGAAATTTATTATCTTTTTTCATGATAAAAAAAAATTATGAAAATCTTTCTAGGGATAAAAAAAAAAAATAAAAAAAATATTTGAAAAAAACTTTCATCTTAAAAAAAAAAAATAAAAATAAAATTTAATCGGTTAAATTTCTTCTTTTTTTTTTTTATGATATGGCGCCAGACTAAATAAAAATTTTTACCAACCCATTTTTTTATTATTTTCAATTTAATAATATCTCAATGTGAAATTGTTACAAGTATAAATTACTCGAAATTTAATAGAAGTCTTATGTATTTACTTTTTGATAGCATCCCTATGGTTTCTTTTCTATATATAACTTTTTACGATTAAACCTTAAAATTAACATAAATTCGTGTAGCTTCAAATAATCTTAATCGCAGAGCCATTTTTAATAAATATCCGATACCTAACTGAAGTTGGTAATGGCATCTCTATATATCTAAAATTTTGGAAATTTATAAAAAAATAAAAATATACGATTCTAAAATTTATTCTGGTAATTTTTCTATTTTTATGTCACTGGTTTTTGTTGTAATAAATTATGATTATTCATTATAAAAATTGTTCAAAAACTTAATAAAATTTCAATTTTGTATTTTATTGAATTTAAAACAATTTGATTTCGATAATTATTTTTTATACATTTTTATACATATTTAAAAGTCTATAAAAATATATTTATATAGAGTTTATTTTTTAAAATAAAGTTGGCAAAGTGTAAATATTTCAAAGTTTTTCTTCTTAAAAAGCATTTATTTGCAAATAATTTAAAAAAAATGAGTATATAGGTACTGGTAGTCTTAAGTTAGAGTTATTTACAAAATGCATTAAACATTTTTTTTCAATATATATATATATATATATTTATGTAATATATAAAATTTAGCTTCGTTATTATGTCACGTTTGTATTCCCAAATTCATGGGATAAGTACATTCGTCAAAGCATAAAAAAGTCTGCATTTAATAAAGTTGTTATTCAATACATATATTTTGTATATATGTATACTTCTTGAAAGAGATTTATTTACAAAAAAAAAAAAAAAAAAAAACGAAAAAAAAAAATAAGATAAAATGTTAGAAAACATCTTATAAAAATAACCAAAAAGATTTTTTGAAAACAGATTGTTTATTTTTTCTTTTAATTTAATCTCTTTAAAATATATTTATAATCTCTTTTAGTATTTTAATATTAGTAGAAGCAAAGAATTTGGCAATAGAAAAATAGAATATATTCTTACGATTGTTATGTTTTTTTTTCGAGGAATACGAATTTCTGATTCCTACTGAGTCGAGTGGCAATAACATATAACTTTAAATTTGGCAATATCCTTAATATTTTTAAATTAATATTGCAATTAATTTTCCAAATTATTATACATGTTTTTATTTTTTTTGCTGATCCGCTTGTTGGTTGAAACTTTAGATTTAGTTTAAGATTTTAATCTGCCTGCGCATTCATATGTTTTAATTGAAAATCTGCAAATGAATTTTCTTCGGAATGCATCTATTTTGTTTCTACTACTTACAATTTCCTTATTTTTCATTAAACTAAGTAGATAACAATAAACATAAATTATAAGTTTTCTTGGAAAAATGTATGTTAATACGTATAGTTGTTTGCCAAAATAAAAATTTTATGATAAATTGATAAAATTAGGTTTTAATTCAGATTATCTTGCGGCAAAAGAATATTTATTGATCTGGTATATATATTATATTTTAAAATATGTATTTTGAAAGACCTTATTCAATATAAATGTACTAACCAGCATTTTAAAGAAAATAAAATCTCATTATTATGAAATTAAATATTCTACAGACCGTTAAATTAAATTTTATTTCATTTTAATAATAATCGCTTTAGGTATTTTCAAAAAAAAAAAAATATTAAAACTTTTATTGTCTATTAACCTAATATTAAGAAAATAAATTTATGTATATGAATTTGATGAGAAGTGGTCAAACTGATTTTAATAGTATCATCATTTTTTTTATTATTGAAATCAGTTAGAATTTATTTGAAATGAAAATATTACTTTTGCATATAAAATATTTGTATCTGTATCTAAATTTAAATTATTAACTAATTTAACCAGTAACTTGGCATGGCATACATTTAATATGTTAATTTAAGGATTTTGACAAATTCTGAGAAAAATAAAATTTTGTGGGTAAAGCTTTATATATGTATTTTCAATGTATGTAGAAATTAATTAAAAAAATTATCTAGAAAAGCAACCAAAAATGCCAAATTTCATATTTACTTTGAAAATTAAAGTATAACTACATCTACCTGCATATATTTATATATTTATTTTGCAAAATAAACTTACTTTATCTTCCATAAAAACCTAAGTTTCTATTATTTAAAATACCGCCGAAAACAACAGCTGTTATGCAAACCATAATTTTTGAATTAAAAAAACCACATATGGGTGACTTTAAGATATTAAAATTATATGGTGAAACTTCAATAAGTATAAATATAAATGTATAATCCTAAATGATCAAAAATAAAAAATAATGGATATTTTTATCAATTTTCCGAAACATCATAGTTCTATATTTTATTTTATTTTTCTGGAGCGCGACATGATGAACTTTAATTAGTTTCTTTTTTTTTTTGTTTCATTTTTATATGTACATAATATGTATATATGTATTACAAAAATCCATTAAAAGTGACCGGAATATTTTTTTGTATAAATTTTATTCGTTTTGATTGCAACAAAAAAATATATTTGTACAGCCAATTACAGAATTAAAATATTTTTTAGTTTTTTTTTTTTGCATTGAAATCTGTTCCAAATACCTAGTTCTATCTCTGATGTGTCAGAAAATTATAAAAAATTTATTTTTTCTCCCGTTCATTGCATAGATTTTTTTTCCCATCACTATTCATTCAATATGCTTAATATATAACAAATGTTCATTCATATTTTTTAGTTTAATGTTTTAGGAACGAACCGTAACATTTAATTAAAAATTAAATGGGATCTGTTAATCTTAGAACAATTCCACACATCAAGTGATTCATTCTGTTATTTAGACATTACATTACGAAGATTCTGTAAAATTAATACATTACATTACGAAAATGTGACGTATACGGCAAAATAAAGCAATTTTTGTTATTATTAAGACATCAGAATTTTTAAAGTTTTTGATTGCTAAAATCTAAAATAAATAAAAAATTAATGAAAAAATTCTTCAATTTTGCCTTAAGCTAAATTTAAATTTTTATTATCTATTTAAAATGTTTTTAGATAATGTTTTTTTAGTGAATACCCCAGGGTCTTCGTATAATAGCAGCAAATTTCAATATATGTGTACATTTAGCTTAATGAGTTTTTTTTAAAAACGAGATATAATTAATTGGAGTTCACGAAAAGTGTTTTTAACTTTTCATAACTATTATTATATATACTTTTCAAACTTTTAATTGGAATTTTCTTCTACACCCAAGATGAATTGAATGCCCGATGAGAATAAGATATAAACACATATATAAAAAAAAATTTCAAATATTTTCATATTAACACATAACATATATATTTTTAATTAATTCATAATTTTCCGAAAAAATCAAATAAAACAAAAAAATATACATAGATAATATACCTATAAATGTTTAATATAAAATGGACCGCGAAATTCTTTAATTCTTAATTTATTATTTTTTTTTATTTAAATAAATCTTTATCATTTTATTTAAGACTTAAAAATCGAGTGTTTTATTTGGACTGATTCCAAAAAGTTCATTTTTGTGTTTTTATTTTATTTTTTTTGAAAAATATCTTTTGGTTATACTTTTCTTTTTTTTAATTTGATTATTTGAATTAAAAAAAAAAAAAATTCACTTAAATAAAACTTTCAAAAATGTCAAGATAAACAAAAAAAAAAAAAAACAGAATAGAAAAACTAATTCCATGATATACGAAAACAAAATAGTCGAACATGCTTCAATGAACCTGTTTGAAATATTTACCAAATTTTCCATTAAACTTAGTTTTCTTTTCATGTTTAACCAATGAACGACACAGTATGGTTAACTTTATTTTTTTTTTTTTTTTATGTTTATCTATATGATTTCGGTGAATCAATAAAATTTGTAAAAAATTTCTTTTACAAATCAATGTTGGCCAACAATTTAATATTATAGGATTTTATTTTGGAAAAAGAAAAAAGAAATTTAGAAAATTTTAAAGTTTCAAACATATAAATGTTCAGCCGAATGATGGTCTTTATATTGTATTTTAGTTTTTTAATTTTGAAATGTCAAATCAATGAGGAGACCGTAGATAACCGTAGAATTCCTTTTTTTTTTGTTCAATGAAGAAATTTTATGCTCTAAAGTCTTGTTCGTATTTGAAAAGTTAGTAAGCCAATACCATCTCACCAAAAATTGTTCGCACTTTAAAGTGTAAAAGTGGATATCGATGAATTCTGTATTTAACTCGAGTGGCTTATTCAATTACTAAATTTCTCGACAAGAAAAGAAATATTTTTATATTGAAACCTCTTAAAAATTTCCAAAAAAAAAAAAAAAAAAAAATTTGCCTTGCATATTATATATTATATACCTACTTAATTAAATTTAAAACGCATGTCTTCGTTTTTAATCACGATATGTTTTTTGGTTTTCCTAATTTATGTGAAAAATTTAATTGGAACAAAATTTTACAGCTAATAAAATTTTTAATTGCCAAAAAATTTATTAAAATTCTTTTCAATTTTTTTATTAATTTTTTGATTTAATATCTCACGGCAAAAATAGTTGTTGAAAAAATCTAAATATCATCGTGATTTATGATTTAAAAACAACATTTATTTTTTTTTATTTTTCTAAAAAGTTATCGTAAAATTAATTTTTTTAAATTTGTTATTTCTTAATTGCGTTACGACTCATCAAAATTCTTGGCTTTGATTGAATTAATTTTAATCGTTGTTCGTTAATTTTTAAAGCAAGACACTGGTTATTGTTTTCCAGGGTCTGATGTCATCATTTCATATACAACTAAGTTAACGCTGACGCAATGATCTAAAGAAGTGTCTGTGCCTATGTTCATTAACAGAATTTTATATCTGTTTTTGATGAAAATTTTTACAGATTTTATTTATTTCAGAAAGAAATTGAATTTTTCAAATTACCTTTAAGTCTCTATGTACAATTCCACGATTATGGCAGTATTCTACAGCTGATAAGATTTGCCAAAACTTGAAACGAGCAGCACGTTCAGACATTCGCCCACATTTAGCAATATAATCTAAAAAAGAAACAAAATTCAAATTATATTTTTCACTAATTTTACTCAAACTTATAGTAAAATAATCAAAAATTAACAAATGAGAATTTCCAGGAAAATCATTTTTCCCTGAAATTGCGCCATGAAACTTCGTCCTATAAAAATAATCAAAATCATTATATTACTTTTCTCTTATATTTTTTATATATCAAAATAAAAATGATTATTTTCGAAGAAAATATCTTCAATTACTATCTGACGCCGTTTGGTCCAAAAAAAATCAACATAACAACAACATTGAATTTTTTATTTATTATTTTTTAAATGAGGAAAGTGAGTCATTGAAAGTTTAAATTTTTTTTCTTGCATAAAAGTATATATACTCAACGGAAGAGCTATAAATCAAACTTACCAAAAATTTCACCTTGACTAGCATATTCTGAGACAATATAAATCATATTTTTTGTTTCCATTACCTGAAATTAAATAAAATGAAAATATTTCAATGAATTTTTGTTTCTTCCTTTTAATCAAAAGTTCAAGAGATTAGTTAGACTCGTCCAAATATTAGACAAATTTAGAGATTAGAGACCAAATATTAGAGAAATTCTGATTTATTAAACTATATTTTGTATAAAATTAAATTCTTTTGTTTTCGTAACAAAAACATGAAATTCCGATATTCAAAAATAAACTTTATATCCTTTTAATAAAAAATATATATTTTAACTTCACATTGTAATTGAATAAAATTATTGGTGAGCATCAATATTCAAATGATTACATCAGTGGGAGTCGGCGGCTGGCGCGAATTACCACAAATAATTTTAAAATTCAAAAAATGCACAATAATTGTGAAGTTTGTTAAATTTCGAAAATAAAGAACAACAATTGCTATATTTAAACAAAATAATAAAATTAGAAAATTGATATTATATGGATTTGTAATTAAAAACCACATTTTCAAATAATCAAAAGTGTACGAATTTATAATTTTATACATTTAAACGTTAGAGAAGCATAACATTTTTAATATATAAATGCTTGTTGGTGACAAATACAAGTTATTATTCTTTGCATATTAAATTTCACGAAACATTAATTATTCAAAATTAACAAAGTGTTGCTTGAGGAATCTTAAATTTTGGCGTATAGATGATTCAAGACTACACAGATTATACAGTCCCAAATCCTCATGAACTTGAACTTATCTAAAGACAGTATTAAAACAAATAGTGATATTATATTATATTTTAAATATAATATTTTAATTTTAGCAATAATGCTAATTTATTTTATATTGCGATAAATGCATTGAAAAATTCAATTGATTATCATATTACATAATTTATATAAAAATAAATATTATAATAAAACTGGTTTTTATAAAAACACAAGGTATAATATATATATAAGGTAAAAGAGTGTAATTTTTATCACTAATAGAACCACGAAATAATTACAATAAATTCCATTATTTGCATTGGGTAATTTATTTATAGACGATTAAATAAAATTAGGAATTTACAATGTTTAAAAATGTTTTTTTTTCTGTCTAATAATAAATGAGAATTCTGAGAAATATGGTATTTAATTTTTGTATAATATTAAATTATGCTAAAATTTAGATAAATCATTTATTGATGATACTGATAAATATCATTGTTTGCTTAACTTGTTATTAGAGTATAATTCGAAAAAAAAAAATTTATTTAATTAACCATTTACATCTACTAAATTGTATAGAAATTCAACGGATCGATAATTTATTTTTACACATAACAAATTTGTATATTTTAATTACATAGCTTTTTATTAGAAATTTTAAATAACTTGTCATTTTGTAGTTAATGGCAACACTATACTTATTCTGGTATTTATATTGTTTATTTTAATAACTATCAGAAAGCAGTATAAAATAACAAAAAAATAAAATAAAAGCCTTGTTTTATTACAAAAAAAAAGCAAGGATATGTATAATATGTGTAACCTTTAAAACTATACTGCCTTACGTAAAAAGGCTTGTCATTTAACTATTAATTACTTTTTTTTTTAATGCTGCACTTTTTGTTTGCCTTTTTTTTTAATTTAAAATATTTATTGCATACATAAATTTTATTTCGAACATAAAATATTATGTAAATTTATTGTAGAATTTTTTTACACTTCCCTAAATAAACAAGATTTTGTTTTTTTTTTCCTTAAATAGGGATTAAAATTCTACAACTACAATTAATGAATATTAAGAGAATCGTTAAAACAAACTTCGACGACGAAAAATTTAAATTTCTATAGTTAGGTACTGTGATGACATAATGTTTAAATGTAAATTAAAAAAAAAAAACTTATTTTATTAATTTTAACAACACCGAAAAATTCTACTTATACTTTTTCACTATACTTAATCAATGAAACTTATCCGGATCTACGATCATCTTAAAAATCTTAAAATAGCATAAAATAACATAAAATTTTTCCTTGAAAATTTTTACTGCGGTTATTTTCTATTCTTCTTGTTCTCATGATGAATATTAATTAAACACATTTATTTTATTATTTTGAAATAGGAAAACAAAAATTCAATCCCCATCATACTCTGAATTATTGAATTTTGGAAAAATAATTGTTTCCCAAATAATTGCATTTAAAAGAAAAAAGTAATTATTTTTGTTAGTATAATTTTTTTTTTTCTAGAATGTATATTTTTAATCAAATTTAAAATATATGTATTTTAGTTAGAACTAAACTTGATAGTTGAAGAAAATTTTACAAATTCTAATTATCTCATTCCTTCTCGAAAGAGAAAAAAAGTAGTTCAAATACAAATAATGTACATGTACTTTTATGAAGAAAGCTTTTTTTAATTATCTTTAAGGCAAATATATAAAAAGAAGAAGAACAAAAATTATGCTTTAAATTTGAATTATAGCACATTAATTTTTTTTGTGAAATGAAAAAAATAAATAAGTATATAAAAATAATCAATCCCATTAATATTAAAAGCATAATAATTAGGGCATCAGCCTTTTGATAATTATTTTCACCATTTTTGTTAACATTTTTTTTTTTAAGACTAAAAATAAATAAAAATGATTATCTTTTTAATTACTCTGATATAATAATGTTTAATATTAAACAAGTACGCACGTATAATTTATATGTGTATATATAGTTATGGAATTGATTTTTATTCAACACGCAGGCTATCCCAATTACGAAATATAACTAAATCGTGATAGAGAAAATAATTTGATGTCAAGTTATCCAATAATATTTCGTTTTTTTTTTTTTTTTTTAATACTTATCAGACCAAATTTTCGTAGAACTAAGTTCAGATGCGATTCAAATTTCTTAGTAAAATGTTATAAATATCTTGTGACGTTAGAATTGTTCAAAAATTTGCATTTTTGTTTTATATTTAAGCATAAAAGTTTCTTGAAATATCTTTTCATGTGTCATTTTAAATTGCCTCCTACTGTTAGCTTTATTATATCTTATTTAATTTGACTTTTAGAGTGATTTTTTATTTAAAAAATGTATAAAAAACTGTCATTCAGAAGCATATTAAAAAAACCGACATAATTTGAGTTTTACATCATGACACAATAAATTCCCATTTCTATTCAATTAAATTTATAGATGACGTCTCATTATGAAGAATCAGAAATTAGGCTTCATAAAAATGGTAATAAGAGGACGTTGATGGTAGGTATACTTGATAAAAATTTACAAACAGATTATTACATGCAATATTTATATTGTCTGATAAATTATTTAAAAGATATATAAAGTTTCCAGACATTTCGATTTTTTAGTATGTATCGTCCAACCATTATAACAAAAATTTCTATGCTATTAATCTTTCAAAAAATTTTTTTTAACTTAATTAAATTCTTTTTACGGCCAATAAATTTCGAGAAAAGGATAATTCAGTAAATCAATTGAAGAATATAAATATTAGGTCATGTTTATGTTTACCAATCAAATAAATACGTTTTATTTTATTACTAATCAGAACAATATTATCTATAAACACCTAAAGAAATTAAAATAGGTAACTGAAACTTTTCTATGTAATGTATATTATGTTTTGATTTTAATGAATGTACATAAAACTCAAATCATTTTCCTTCTTTCTAACAAATATATTTTATTCGATTTAAAGTAATATAAGGAATAAATAATAAGACAGATTCAACATCATAACCAATAATATAGTAAATAAGTTGTATTCGAAATAAAATCATAGCTATTATAGATTTCATTAGAACATGTTTCATTTTATGTTCAAAGCAGTTTCGTTCATATAAAAATTAAATGTGTTTTGTAATAAGGTTTGGTCAAACCGAGTAAAATTTCGCTGACGTCAAGGCGAACCTTGTTATTGTCGTGCATACGCATAGAAGGTGACACTAACGTGAGCTTAGGGTTGAACCTTAAGTGGAGATAGAATATAAGCTAATTTTAGTATTTAATATTCATAATCATTATATTAAATGATTTCATGGAATCAAAAATTTTTCAAACAATTTATTTTTTGTTATTTCGGTATTCCACTTAAGTTTATTAGTTTTTTGGTGTTAATATTCAAAAAATTATTACAGATTAAAATGATTAAAAATGTGTATATATACTTACTTGGTATAATTTAATTATATGTGGATGATCTAAACGTTTCATTATATCAACTTCACGATATACTTTTTGTAAATTACTAGCATCCAACTGAGATTTATCAATTATTTTAATAGCAACCTGAAAATAAATAATATCGTTAATTAATATTTAGAAATTATGTGACAACAACAAATAACTTATTATTATGTACTACATTTTAGTCTTTAGTGTGAATATGTTTTTTTTTAAATATTTATTTATATTTAAAATATTAATGTCATACTTGATAGGATTATGAGAAAAAGGACATGTCGTCATAACCCTTAAATATACCTTTAATATTTTTTTATTTGAATTGCGTGTTTTCATTTTATATTTAAAAAAAGAAAAATTATATTATTGAAATTTTTATAAATCAAAGTTCAATGATTGAATATATTTGACCGTAAAAAATAAATATATACATTACTACAATTTCATACAAATTTATTTTCAATTGAAGTTAAAGTGATATTAATTAATTGAGAGGAAACACTCTCCCCTCGGCCTCAGTCCCCAAAAATGCTAACCTTTTGCAAAGATATACAAGTTAATTAAAGAAAAAATTTAAGCGAGTTCTTTCTCATTAAAAATTTCCAATGAAAATACCCTCCACTCAAATTCCCCATGTTGTTATAGGAAGATAAATAATTTTAAGACTATGTATAATTAATCTTGAAACAAATTTAATTATGATTATATTTAAATTTATTATTTTTGGAAATTAAAAGAGAAAAATACAGTTTTTTCATGAAAATAGATACCTAACCTATACACATTTATAATATGAAAAGTTCAAAATAATTTTTCCTCATTTAATATCAATTATAAATACAGAAAAAAAAAATTAGGAAATAAGAAGATTAAAAATAAATAAGGAATTATTTATTAAATACATTGTACTACTTACTACTACTGTATACACATACAAAATGTAGGTTGAAAATCGACCTACGACGATTTAATATAATTGTATTATTAAGTACGGTATCATTAAATTAAATTTAATATTAAATGTCATAAACATAAAACAATAAATTTATATACATATTTAATTATATTTTTAAGTTTAAATAATTTTATTTTTCGACTGACGATTTTGAAATTTATTTTTCCAGGTTTAGTCTTTAAATTGAATTGAATTATGTAGTCTAAAAACTCAATTGAAGAGTTTACACTCTATTTAATGTCATGAATTAGGTGTCACGGAAGGTATAGAAAGATTAAAATTCTAAATTGATAAATTACGTATACCTTATTAATATATTAAAAAACATTAATTTCAATGAGAATTATCTACTTTTCGTATAATATTACAAGTTATTAAGGTTGCGTAAGATATTAATATAAATATATTAAAAAAGAAAAAAAATTCAATCAAGCATAATATCTCTAAATAATGTAGATTTTTATTTTATTTTTTTTTTTCTTATTATTATCTTTTTTTTTTATTTCAATGGCAATCACTTTAATTACGTGGAATAAATATTTATACACCCAATCACCGTTTTACATTAATTTCTTTGATTTATAATATGCGTCTAGGCGCCTACGTATTACAAATTACAACATGATCATTTAAATAATATACGAAAAAAAAAAAAAAAACGACCTTCAACTCGAAAAGGCGGGCAGGTCTCAATTTCAATAACATCAAATAAAATATTTAAATAATTTTCTCAGGAATATTTTCTTAAAGAAATTTAATAAATAAATAAACATATAAATATAATTACACTATACAGGTAAAATTTTATTTAGTATTTTGTATATATATATTAAATATAATATAGAAAAAAGAAAAGAAAAAAAAAACTTTAAAAATAAAATAAAAAAAAAAAAAAATCATGAAAATTAATTTTCCCAAATTTTTTTGCTGTGAATTATCTTAGTGGGTGAATTAATTTACATGATTAAGTTTTTTGTTTATCTTTCATTTGGAAGATTTAATTTAGATTTTTAATTTAATTTTTTGCTCTAAAAAATTTTTTTAAATTTTTCCCACATTTACTTTATTTTCCTAAATTCCTACACTTTATTGGATAAAGAGCTAATAAAAATTAAAGATTGAATTTATATATACATATGTACGTACATACTTAACTATTTGTTTTTGATGGGGTTTGATATAGTGTTGATAGCGTTTGATAGTACCAATAATGAACCATTACGAAATAAATTTATCAAATTAGTGATTCAACTGCACATAAACTTATTGAATATTTATAATATTCCTCTTATTTTTGAATAGGGTAATAAGAAATGAAAAATTTAATGTGTTTTTGATGTTTTTGTTAAGTAAAATTTATCGTATATTAGAAAATTCAATCTCACAATTACTATAAAAATGATAATCATTAAAAAAGCAGAAAAAAAAAAGGAATTCCGGTGAAATTATTTCTTATTCCATCAAGGTGATAAAATAAAAAATGAAATAAAATGAAGTATTTACACAGAAAATGAGTTTTTTGCATTCATTCTAAAATATTTTCATTCCTATAACATGAATTTAAAAATTCGAAAAAAAATGTTACCTTCCTTAGTGAACCCTGGAAAATTTTTCTTCACGTAAATGTAAGATCGGGTTCACTAAAGACGTTGCATAATTATTGAATTTTTTATATTTATGATTTGTATAAATAAAAAATGAAAAATTTACCATTTAAAACAAAATTCTTATATTAAAATTTTGCTAACCAGCACTACAGAAATGCAATTTTGATGCAAGAGAATAATGACTAGCTATACCAAAGCAATTTTAATTTTCAAATGAAACGAAATAAATCTTATTTATTTATTCTAATTTGTTTTCAATCATTATGCATGCTGTTATTCAAAATATATATATTTTGTATTTGAAGTTTTAAGGTTTGTTGAAAATAAATTACATAATAATTTAGAAGATATCCACATATTTTATTCCTTTTATTAATGTTAAAAAGAAAAAACTAAAATAGCCTATATACGTACTATGAACTTATATATTCTGATTTCGATTTATACTTATTTGTTTTTAAGTTTCTGAAAGTTAGCATACATATGATCGATGTAATTTTTTAAAGAATCTGTTTTTTCTTGTACTTTATATACAAGAGAGAATTTTACTTTTGTAAGTCTAGACTTTTTCTCTACATATACCATTTATATTTTACATTGCAAAATGTAAATTTTTCTACTACATACATTATTATGATAAATTTATTATTAATTTTTTTTTTTCAACTTAACGTAAATATACGTAAATATATATTATGAAAATGGTGGAAAATTTATAAATAAATTTTAAGCCTATAATAAAATAATAAGAAAATTTTACAAATAACAACTCACTTGCCTACAACATCTAACACTTTACGTATATATATATATTATTAAAAATTTATAAATAAAAGTGTTTTCAATAATAATCAAGAAAAAAAAATTGTATTTAGAAAAAGCATATAATGGAACCTAAAGGTACGAAAACATTATTATTTTTCATGATTATTTTTCCTTCTTCTTAAAATAGATATTGGCTTTGAAAACATATAGAACAGAAAATTTTTTTTATATATTTTCATTTTAAATGACATCAATTTATTTTGTTATAAGAAAACTCATCAATTTGATTTCCTTTTATAACTTATAAAACATTATTTTATGCTTTTATTGCTTTTTTTTTATTATAGGCCCCATTTTTACACCTTTTATGATTATTACTATATATTATATTGCAAAACTTGTGAGAACAAACTTAAAAAAGATTATAATAAAATTACTGTTTTATGTATGCAAAACATTTCTAAATTGATTAGAAATTAAAAATTTATTGATTCTCTTTAGAAAAAATAATATTGAATATTTAAAATAGAATTTCAATTTGAATAAAATCAATCGTTGAGAGGAAAAATAGTTGGTTCTACATAATTTTTTACATTATTGCTGTCCGTCTAAAAATGAAGAAAATATACATTTGTATGAAATGTATTGTAAAATTTGTAAACTCTTATCGGAAAAATGGTAAAAATTGTTCCTCCTCTTGAATAATGCCAAGTATTCTTTAAGCCTTCACAAAGTCCTTTCGACAAATTCCAAACCACTTTTTATTCTATAATATTATTTTTTTTTTTTTTTTATATAAACGTAATCATATAAACGTAGTCCAAAATTTAACATTTTACAAATTTAAAATAAAGTTGAACTTTAAGTTATATGACGTAATTGACAGAATAATTTATTTTGTTTTGATTTTTCGTACCAAAAAACAAAAAAAACTTTTCTCTTTAATAAAGTATGCGTAACAAAAAAGTTAAAAAAGTTAATGAAAAAAAAAGAAAAGGATAATTTTTGTTAAAAAAAATGTCAAAAAAAAATTATAATTAAATTTTTCTATTTAATTTATAATTAATGGAAAATGAATTAATTGAAAAATGTAATTCATTATAATATCAGAAACTCATTTTTAGCTTCTTATCAGTGAAGTGCTTTGTAAAACAAGAAACATTTTCGATAATTTTGATAAACAATTTTTTGAGGGTACGTTTAAGCGATGTGTTAATTTCGAGAGCTCTTATGTAAGTAGGTCCAACAACTTAAGGCTGAATAACTACAAAGCATAAATTTTTAATATATGAACATTATTTTATGTAATTACTATTTTATATAAGTTCGCATTCTTATCTTTTCGAAAAAAAAAAAAGAAAAGAAAATTAAATACTATGTAAAATGTCGTTTAATGCATAATACAATTTTTAATTTGACGTAAATTGAAGAGAAAATTTATGTATTACGAAAGCAAATGCTTTGATCAATTATCACATTGTAGAATATGTTTTAAAAAAAAAAAGTTTAAATCACATGAAAGTGATTACAATAACATTGAAAGAGCTAATAAAATAATATAATTTGATGAGTTGATAATAATTTGAAATTTAATCTTTTTTTTTTTGTTTATCCCATCTATAATAATAATAAGTGTATATTATACGTACAATATATATACCTATTATTTAAAAAAAAAAAACAATTTATTCATTTTTCATTTGCGTTAAAAATTATTATAAAAATAATGTTATTGATTTTTATCAACGCGATATGGAATACATATAGAAAAAAAAATTATAATAATAATTTTTATTTTTTTTTGTCACAAGTCACAACAAGTAATTGAAGTGACGATCGACATATAATTATAAGATTCATATGATATGACTATTATTTACATTTTAATATTATTTCTTTTAAAAATTTTAAATATTTATTTTTTTGAATACCAGTATAATATAATTTAATTGAATAATGCCCGAAAAATTTTAGATTTACACTATAAGTAAAAATCTCAATCATCAAATCGAAATTTGTGACTCCAGTAAAAAGGCAAAACTAACTATATTGTACCGTATATATTCACAACTTCTAATAAATATTGAATCTATTAAATGAAGTTTGGTTCTTGAAATTTAAATACATACATTTCTTTTGGATGTCGATACACAATGAAAAATTTAATTAAATTGAGACAATGGCACTGTAGTTATACACATAAATATATATTATTTCATATTGTATATAGCAATATATATCACTACTGTTCTAGAATAAAGTATGCAACAAATAACTTATTATTATGTACTACATTTTAGTCTTTAGTGTGAATATGTTTTTTTTTAAATATTTATTTATATTTAAAATATTAATGTCATACTTGATAGGATTATGAGAAAAAGGACATGTCGTCATAACCCTTAAATATACCTTTAATATTTTTTTATTTGAATTGCGTGTTTTCATTTTATATTTAAAAAAAGAAAAATTATATTATTGAAATTTTTATAAATCAAAGTTCAATGATTGAATATATTTGACCGTAAAAAATAAATATATACATTACTACAATTTCATACAAATTTATTTTCAATTGAAGTTAAAGTGATATTAATTAATTGAGAGGAAACACTCTCCCCTCGGCCTCAGTCCCCAAAAATGCTAACCTTTTGCAAAGATATACAAGTTAATTAAAGAAAAAATTTAAGCGAGTTCTTTCTCATTAAAAATTTCCAATGAAAATACCCTCCACTCAAATTCCCCATGTTGTTATAGGAAGATAAATAATTTTAAGACTATGTATAATTAATCTTGAAACAAATTTAATTATGATTATATTTAAATTTATTATTTTTGGAAATTAAAAGAGAAAAATACAGTTTTTTCATGAAAATAGATACCTAACCTATACACATTTATAATATGAAAAGTTCAAAATAATTTTTCCTCATTTAATATCAATTATAAATACAGAAAAAAAAAATTAGGAAATAAGAAGATTAAAAATAAATAAGGAATTATTTATTAAATACATTGTACTACTTACTACTACTGTATACACATACAAAATGTAGGTTGAAAATCGACCTACGACGATTTAATATAATTGTATTATTAAGTACGGTATCATTAAATTAAATTTAATATTAAATGTCATAAACATAAAACAATAAATTTATATACATATTTAATTATATTTTTAAGTTTAAATAATTTTATTTTTCGACTGACGATTTTGAAATTTATTTTTCCAGGTTTAGTCTTTAAATTGAATTGAATTATGTAGTCTAAAAACTCAATTGAAGAGTTTACACTCTATTTAATGTCATGAATTAGGTGTCACGGAAGGTATAGAAAGATTAAAATTCTAAATTGATAAATTACGTATACCTTATTAATATATTAAAAAACATTAATTTCAATGAGAATTATCTACTTTTCGTATAATATTACAAGTTATTAAGGTTGCGTAAGATATTAATATAAATATATTAAAAAAGAAAAAAAATTCAATCAAGCATAATATCTCTAAATAATGTAGATTTTTATTTTATTTTTTTTTTTCTTATTATTATCTTTTTTTTTTATTTCAATGGCAATCACTTTAATTACGTGGAATAAATATTTATACACCCAATCACCGTTTTACATTAATTTCTTTGATTTATAATATGCGTCTAGGCGCCTACGTATTACAAATTACAACATGATCATTTAAATAATATACGAAAAAAAAAAAAAAAACGACCTTCAACTCGAAAAGGCGGGCAGGTCTCAATTTCAATAACATCAAATAAAATATTTAAATAATTTTCTCAGGAATATTTTCTTAAAGAAATTTAATAAATAAATAAACATATAAATATAATTACACTATACAGGTAAAATTTTATTTAGTATTTTGTATATATATATTAAATATAATATAGAAAAAAGAAAAGAAAAAAAAAACTTTAAAAATAAAATAAAAAAAAAAAAAAATCATGAAAATTAATTTTCCCAAATTTTTTTGCTGTGAATTATCTTAGTGGGTGAATTAATTTACATGATTAAGTTTTTTGTTTATCTTTCATTTGGAAGATTTAATTTAGATTTTTAATTTAATTTTTTGCTCTAAAAAATTTTTTTAAATTTTTCCCACATTTACTTTATTTTCCTAAATTCCTACACTTTATTGGATAAAGAGCTAATAAAAATTAAAGATTGAATTTATATATACATATGTACGTACATACTTAACTATTTGTTTTTGATGGGGTTTGATATAGTGTTGATAGCGTTTGATAGTACCAATAATGAACCATTACGAAATAAATTTATCAAATTAGTGATTCAACTGCACATAAACTTATTGAATATTTATAATATTCCTCTTATTTTTGAATAGGGTAATAAGAAATGAAAAATTTAATGTGTTTTTGATGTTTTTGTTAAGTAAAATTTATCGTATATTAGAAAATTCAATCTCACAATTACTATAAAAATGATAATCATTAAAAAAGCAGAAAAAAAAAAGGAATTCCGGTGAAATTATTTCTTATTCCATCAAGGTGATAAAATAAAAAATGAAATAAAATGAAGTATTTACACAGAAAATGAGTTTTTTGCATTCATTCTAAAATATTTTCATTCCTATAACATGAATTTAAAAATTCGAAAAAAAATGTTACCTTCCTTAGTGAACCCTGGAAAATTTTTCTTCACGTAAATGTAAGATCGGGTTCACTAAAGACGTTGCATAATTATTGAATTTTTTATATTTATGATTTGTATAAATAAAAAATGAAAAATTTACCATTTAAAACAAAATTCTTATATTAAAATTTTGCTAACCAGCACTACAGAAATGCAATTTTGATGCAAGAGAATAATGACTAGCTATACCAAAGCAATTTTAATTTTCAAATGAAACGAAATAAATCTTATTTATTTATTCTAATTTGTTTTCAATCATTATGCATGCTGTTATTCAAAATATATATATTTTGTATTTGAAGTTTTAAGGTTTGTTGAAAATAAATTACATAATAATTTAGAAGATATCCACATATTTTATTCCTTTTATTAATGTTAAAAAGAAAAAACTAAAATAGCCTATATACGTACTATGAACTTATATATTCTGATTTCGATTTATACTTATTTGTTTTTAAGTTTCTGAAAGTTAGCATACATATGATCGATGTAATTTTTTAAAGAATCTGTTTTTTCTTGTACTTTATATACAAGAGAGAATTTTACTTTTGTAAGTCTAGACTTTTTCTCTACATATACCATTTATATTTTACATTGCAAAATGTAAATTTTTCTACTACATACATTATTATGATAAATTTATTATTAATTTTTTTTTTTCAACTTAACGTAAATATACGTAAATATATATTATGAAAATGGTGGAAAATTTATAAATAAATTTTAAGCCTATAATAAAATAATAAGAAAATTTTACAAATAACAACTCACTTGCCTACAACATCTAACACTTTACGTATATATATATATTATTAAAAATTTATAAATAAAAGTGTTTTCAATAATAATCAAGAAAAAAAAATTGTATTTAGAAAAAGCATATAATGGAACCTAAAGGTACGAAAACATTATTATTTTTCATGATTATTTTTCCTTCTTCTTAAAATAGATATTGGCTTTGAAAACATATAGAACAGAAAATTTTTTTTATATATTTTCATTTTAAATGACATCAATTTATTTTGTTATAAGAAAACTCATCAATTTGATTTCCTTTTATAACTTATAAAACATTATTTTATGCTTTTATTGCTTTTTTTTTATTATAGGCCCCATTTTTACACCTTTTATGATTATTACTATATATTATATTGCAAAACTTGTGAGAACAAACTTAAAAAAGATTATAATAAAATTACTGTTTTATGTATGCAAAACATTTCTAAATTGATTAGAAATTAAAAATTTATTGATTCTCTTTAGAAAAAATAATATTGAATATTTAAAATAGAATTTCAATTTGAATAAAATCAATCGTTGAGAGGAAAAATAGTTGGTTCTACATAATTTTTTACATTATTGCTGTCCGTCTAAAAATGAAGAAAATATACATTTGTATGAAATGTATTGTAAAATTTGTAAACTCTTATCGGAAAAATGGTAAAAATTGTTCCTCCTCTTGAATAATGCCAAGTATTCTTTAAGCCTTCACAAAGTCCTTTCGACAAATTCCAAACCACTTTTTATTCTATAATATTATTTTTTTTTTTTTTTTATATAAACGTAATCATATAAACGTAGTCCAAAATTTAACATTTTACAAATTTAAAATAAAGTTGAACTTTAAGTTATATGACGTAATTGACAGAATAATTTATTTTGTTTTGATTTTTCGTACCAAAAAACAAAAAAAACTTTTCTCTTTAATAAAGTATGCGTAACAAAAAAGTTAAAAAAGTTAATGAAAAAAAAAGAAAAGGATAATTTTTGTTAAAAAAAATGTCAAAAAAAAATTATAATTAAATTTTTCTATTTAATTTATAATTAATGGAAAATGAATTAATTGAAAAATGTAATTCATTATAATATCAGAAACTCATTTTTAGCTTCTTATCAGTGAAGTGCTTTGTAAAACAAGAAACATTTTCGATAATTTTGATAAACAATTTTTTGAGGGTACGTTTAAGCGATGTGTTAATTTCGAGAGCTCTTATGTAAGTAGGTCCAACAACTTAAGGCTGAATAACTACAAAGCATAAATTTTTAATATATGAACATTATTTTATGTAATTACTATTTTATATAAGTTCGCATTCTTATCTTTTCGAAAAAAAAAAAAGAAAAGAAAATTAAATACTATGTAAAATGTCGTTTAATGCATAATACAATTTTTAATTTGACGTAAATTGAAGAGAAAATTTATGTATTACGAAAGCAAATGCTTTGATCAATTATCACATTGTAGAATATGTTTTAAAAAAAAAAAGTTTAAATCACATGAAAGTGATTACAATAACATTGAAAGAGCTAATAAAATAATATAATTTGATGAGTTGATAATAATTTGAAATTTAATCTTTTTTTTTTTGTTTATCCCATCTATAATAATAATAAGTGTATATTATACGTACAATATATATACCTATTATTTAAAAAAAAAAAACAATTTATTCATTTTTCATTTGCGTTAAAAATTATTATAAAAATAATGTTATTGATTTTTATCAACGCGATATGGAATACATATAGAAAAAAAAATTATAATAATAATTTTTATTTTTTTTTGTCACAAGTCACAACAAGTAATTGAAGTGACGATCGACATATAATTATAAGATTCATATGATATGACTATTATTTACATTTTAATATTATTTCTTTTAAAAATTTTAAATATTTATTTTTTTGAATACCAGTATAATATAATTTAATTGAATAATGCCCGAAAAATTTTAGATTTACACTATAAGTAAAAATCTCAATCATCAAATCGAAATTTGTGACTCCAGTAAAAAGGCAAAACTAACTATATTGTACCGTATATATTCACAACTTCTAATAAATATTGAATCTATTAAATGAAGTTTGGTTCTTGAAATTTAAATACATACATTTCTTTTGGATGTCGATACACAATGAAAAATTTAATTAAATTGAGACAATGGCACTGTAGTTATACACATAAATATATATTATTTCATATTGTATATAGCAATATATATCACTACTGTTCTAGAATTAAATATCAAAAGTCCAGATCAAAATTATATGTGATAGCTCAAAAGATAAACATTTTTTTTTTTGGGACAAAATAAACTTATGAATTAAAGAAATTTAAAATTCAATTATTTTTATTTACACACAGTATTATATAATACTATACACAAAAACATTTTTACCAGATTTCACATCTGTACATTTGATATGATATGTAATAAAAATAAAAAGAAAAAAAAAATTAAATAAATAAATATTATAAGTATATAAAATAAAAGTTATTTGGAAAAATTGGAAAAATAAAATAAATAAAAGAATTTCCGACATAAATCTTTAACGTCATAAAAAAAAAAAATTATAAAAATAAAATAAACTACAAAAAAATAATAATAATCTAGGACAATATTACATCACAAAAAAAATAAATAATAATAATAAATAAAAATAAAAATTCCAAAAGTCCAAAAAAAACAAAAATATCAAATATTTTTCAGTCATTTTGCTACTTTAAAAAAAATCCAATATGTGCTTCTTTTTTTTTTTTGTAATATGAGAAAATAAAATTGATTTGTTTCAGCTCCTTGACATTTGAACTTTTTGTTGTTGACACTATACACTATAATTTACAATTGAAATAATAGGAAACTTTTTTTTTTAAGGATTATAAGTTTACAGACTTCACATACTCTGTGATTATATTCATATCAATTTTTGAAAAATTTGGAAAAAAAAATTCTAAATCAAACTAAGTGAAAAAATACAGTAAAAAAACACTTAATTCAAGTTCATAGGAATACAAAATATCGTCTGGTTAATATAATAATAGTGTATTATAGTTATATACTGTTATTCGATTATAGCACCATTGGATTCCCTGTAGTTCACTAATAAGTACAAGTACAACTTCTATCCTTTCTCAAAACTACAATATTATTATACTAACCAAACAATATTATTACTAGGCTTTATTCGTATAAGGAATCGAAACAATATTCGCAATAATACATAATATGGCAATCTTTGATAAATATTTTTAAAATGTTTTCCAACTCCTATTATCATTTCAAGGTCTTAAATTTCGAACAATTTCCTGTTATATCTAATATAAGCTTTAAAACAAGATACAACTTACTATAAATATATAATTATAAAATTTTTTGTGTTCAAGTAAATCACTTCACTTAAGAATAGCTCAAATGACGTAAAAACTTTTAAGGTCAATTTGTTTTTTTTTTTTGTTTATTATAACAAAGAAACGCATGACGTGAATAAACAATCAAAGAAAAATAAATTAAAAATTTAATCACAATTTTTTTTTTAAATATAATCATAATTATGTATGTAGTCATGTATACAATGTATTTTTATATTGATTCAATTCGATAGGTAAGAAAAACTTAATTTTTGTTTTTTTGATTATACAAATATAATTGATCATAATTAATGTATATTGAATATATTTTTTGTGATAGTAGCACACCAAGCTAAAATAAAATGTACCTATATATGCAATGATTTTATTTTAGAAGCATATAAAATAGCATTAATTTTCTATTATTATGATCTTAGAAAGAACTTGGAACTTATTATGAATAACAATTTCGATACTTAAAATTAACATAAATTCGATACCATAAAATATTTATTAATGAAATTCAATGTAAATTCAAATGGTAAGGGGAATAGGATTTTCGTTTGGCGAATTGGGTTTTTCATGGCTAACAAATGATTTTTACACTCTCAGTGGTGGATATATAGATTTTTCATACAAAATACAGATAGACTATCCAGTCAGGCATATTATTAATCATAATAATATTTAAAAATAGCGCTAATAATTTCTCTAGACAATATACCAATAACTTATTTCTCAAAAAACAATATTACATTCGACCTCAACTTTAAAATTGTAAATGTTGACAATATTTTTTAATTTTTTATTTTTTCTTGTCTGACATCAAACATATGTTTAACAAACTTTAAGACCTTCGTCTTATATACAAAAATAAAAAAAATAAAACTTTTACATAAGGAATCTATCTAAAGAACAATTTAAATTTGTTTTTGTTTTTTGATTTTGTGTTTTCAACAGTAAAAATATTATAAAATATAATATAGTGAATATACAAAAAAAAAAAAAAATTAATGAAAAATAAAATTTATTAAATTGTAGATACAAAGTTTAAAACTTTTCCAGACAACTTATTTATTTCAATTATTTGAAAAAAAAAACCAAGAAACAACAGAAAAGATCAAGAGAATTTATTAAGTTCAAATAAATATTTGCACAGTTGAATCTGAATCGTTTTATTAGGAAACTCTATTATTGTTAATTTTTTTAATTGAAAAAAAAAATTGTACAGGTATTTTTTTTTTTAAATAAACAATCCAATCTCGAATCAATTTTATGTTAAAAAATATGAGTTTTCGAATTGCTATTTACGAATTTCTATAATCAAATTTTAAAATTCCAACTTGGTAACAGTTTTTATTACGAAGAAAAATCTTAAAACGATACTTGATCTAGGTATATTTTTTCAATTTATTTAGATAATATTTTAACCCATCGCCCTGTGAATAAATTTTTGGATGGAAACAGAATATAGACTTTCCATAGTTCGTCATTTCAGGAAAATAATAAATAAACTTTGTTGGGATAATATTAGCACAGTTGATTTATCATTATCATTTTATTATTTTACTTTAAATTTAAGAATTCGAATAATTGGATATTTATTAACATTTTTTTTAATAAAAATTATAAAAAATTTAAAGAAAAAAAAGATATTTATGATTAAAAATTTGATTCAATTTATCATTATTTGCTAAAAATTCTTATTTTACATTTCCATCGAAATAAAATAGTAAAATAGTAAACCTAACTTTTAAACTCATATTGATAAGCTAAATTTTTCATATAAAATTATTTAAGTTCATCGAAAGACAATAAAAATTGTTTATATTTAAAAATCTATTTAAAACTAAAAAAACAGAACTGAACTACATAAATAATATCATATATATTTTATAAAGTGAACAATCTTTAGAGAATAAATAAGTACAAGTTTTTTATTTTCATATATAAATAAAGAATAGGTACAGAAAAGCAAGAAAGAAGTTCAAATTTGATCATGAATAAACATCGTGAAATTAATTTTGATAATAATAACAAAAAAAAAAAAAAAAGTTTTATATAAATACGAGCATAGACGTCATATTAATAATTTAATATTAAATTACCGACTGACTATATGTATGTTTTGTCTATACATCACTTCATTTATTATATAAAAAGAAAAATAATTTAAAATTCTAAAACAAAAAAAAAAAAAAAACACATTAATCAACAAATCTCATAATGTATGTACATTGTAAGTATTTATATAGTTTAAAAATTAAAGAAAAATAATAATATTCAAAATTATTGTAAAAGACCTTATCTTATATATTTGTCTGGAATATATGGGTCAATATGAATTTTATTTTTTTCTAATTATTTTCAGGGGTTTACAAAACAAAAAAATTTTTGACAAAGAGATTATACATTATAAAAAAAAAATGAAACAAAAACTAATAAATATTTTTCTCTATGCGTCTATAACTTGCTTAAAATTTTCAATCATATAGATTTAAATAAATTTTTTCTTTTTTTTCAGATCATTGAGTTATTGACGTACTTAAAGTTAATGTGTCAATTAACAAAAAAAAAAACATTCATTTAATTAAAATTAATTATATGGAGATGGAGAAGTATATTAAAAAAAAAAGTTTATTTATTTAACCATTAGATAAATCGTGACATATTGCGTCAAAAAATTGCTTACGCTAATTAATATTAATCTTAATAGAATTATTTTTGGGTGTCGATTATAATTTTTGAACAAAATTCGTTTTTAATCGTTGCCTGTACGATCAGAAACTCTTTAAGTCTATTAATTTAATATTTTAATGCATAGTTTCGTATCAGTAAAATTAAAAAAAAAAAAAATAAATAAATAAAATAAAGAAAACGTAATAAACTCATTCACCTTTAATTTCTTAATTTAAATCCGTCACAAATAATTTAGATAGACTTTATCTTTAGCTAGAATGTTAATCTAATATAAAAAAGTTATTTAAATAAATGTCTTGCAATTGTATTTCTTTTTACTTCAATGTGACATTATATAAATACATTTTTTTACTTTCAATTATAAAAAAAAATTAATAATATCAACTGAAACAACACACGAATAAAATAAACACATACTTGACTTTAATTATATTGCTTACTACTTACTACTATGATTATTTACGTTTATTTATTTATATACATATTATACCCATTATACGATATGTATATTTTTTTTTTGGGTCATAAAATTTATTTTAAGCTTTTATTTTGTTTTTTTTTTTCTTTAATAAAATAAATCTAATCTTTCACAATAAAAATTTTATTAATATTAAGCTTATCATAAAATAAAGCAAAAGTCTTTCTTTATATTTTTTTTTTTTTTTTCGAAACTTTACTTTTATTTTATTCTGACGTCAAACACGCGAGTTTTTCTTCAATTTTATTATTTATAACTCTTGTATACGTATTAATTTTTAGTATGTTTTTAATATAAATTGTCTTTATGCGACTGATGTAATAATAATTATTGTCTGTTAGTCTACTATAGTTTAATTGAACAGTAGAATTTTCTAAATTTAATAATTCATTAAATAAATCAAAAAAAAAAAACTTTTGACGTACATGTTATATAATTTTTGTATTGAACACAAAGGTTAAGCTTTAGGGATTCAAGAATAATTATTGTTTTGATTTTTTTTCTAATATAGTTTACTCAAATCTGTTATTAACTATTTTTTTTTTCATAACAATTTCCCAAATTAAATTTTTTTATATTGACGAATATACAAATTACACGCATTCAAGACTTATAAGAAGTTATTTTTGTCAAACTAGTAATAATAAGGTTAAAAGAAAAAAACTTAGAAAGAAAAAATTAACTAATTTTCTTAAAAAAGATTATCATTGCTATATTTATGTTTGAAAACATGACAGATTTACATTAGAATTTATACTTTGTACTTATCTCGGGCGCGTGTTACACTGTGGAAAATTTATATTTTTTCTTTATTACAACCGCGTCTTTAATCTTCGTTAAGGAAACATATAAAAATATATAAAAAATTTTATTTAATAGTAATTAATAATAAATTTAGATCTTTTATTAACAAAAATAATGACTTCGCTTGAAACTTTATAAATCAGTAAAAAAAAACATAAACAATTGATAACTTTTATGTATACATATAATAAGTGATAATTTTAATCAGTTATCACTTGCACGTAAATCATTTATGTTTAATTATTACGAAAAAAAATTCACTAAAATCGTCGTATTTTGTCTAATATGTCTATTGTATCAATGCGTAATAATTTTTGTTATAAAAATCTTATCTAACTACAGTCAATTCCGAAATATAAACACTTTGTACATATAAATATTATAAAATACAATATTTATTATATTTGAGATCAAAAATCAGAATGTTAGCATGACACTACATTACAAGTTTATTTCATGTTACTCCTCTAAATATATACAATAAAAGTTAATCAGTTTTTCATTCTCTTAAAACGAACATACAATTTATAGACCTAGGTTTTAAAGTCGTGAGCTAAAAGCCCATGTGTAAATATTATTTAAAAAATAAAATTATTTTATCAAATATACATTTAAAAATGAACATTGCAAATGTGAAGATTTTTAATTTTTATTATTTAGTTCATTCTCATCTATTGTGAAAATATAATTGCAATTCGAAAGTTTATAATATCAGATGGGCACAATGCTCCTTATCCTTGCGCTAAAAATCATCAAAAAAATCCTTAAACTATTTTTTTATTTTTAAATTGAAATTCTTTAGAGAAATCGGCCTTGACCATAAAATTAAATAAATATTTATGTCCATAAAAAATAAATTTATCATTTAAAAAAAAAAAAAAAAAAAATTTAAAATTTGTTTACACATTTTTTTGTGGATAAACAATTTTCAAGTTTATTTTTTCGTTAAGTGCAATTAATAATTTTTAAGAAAATATCTTTTAGGTTTTTTTTTTTATTCGTAAGGAAAATTTTGTGTATAAAATACCTACACTTTGAATGAAAATATGTTTAATTTTTTGTTCAACAACGCTCGAAAAAGTTTGTATTTATTTCGGTTTAAATAGAAAAATAAACAATAAAATTTTCATTCTGTTTGCAATTGATTTTACTATGTAGTATTTATTAAGTTTTTAGTATTTTTCCTATGTCTAACAAATTTTAATTCATCATTTTACAAATGAACGGAAGTACACTACTTAAACAAAATATTTTTATTGTTAACATCAAAATAAATTGAAAAAGTGTTTAGATGTTTGATCGGGCACTAGAATTATGTCTATTCTATTAAATTTAAGAATATAGAAAAGAAAAATTTCTATAGTTTTTAACCTCTCTAATGAAGATTTTATTATTTGGATTTGATAAATATTAGATTTTCAGAAATTATAATTAAATTCAGAGGATTCCGATTCTGGTCTAAATTGTTAAAATAGTTGTAAATTTTTTTGGATAAAAATAGTTCTGGATTTGTTTAATTGCAATGACTAATTTTACAAAAATTTTACATGCTATAAATATATGTATGTATGTTAAGTTCTGCATTTCAGTGTATGGTGATTTCATCTATATGTAAATTTTCTTAGAATAAATTTATAATTTTTTGTTATTTTTCATTCTTTTTCATTCTTTTAATATGATTCTTGCAACCGGAATAAAAGTAAGTTGTTGATGTGCTCTTGATTACAATACTATACTTATCATAAGGAATTCAGAATTATTCTACAGCAAACATTTTTGTGCTTCCTTTGAATACAAATTAAATTTTGAATTATTTATGACTATCTATTTAAATATTTAAAACAAGTATATTTAGGGGGAGCAATTTTTTTGAAACTGATTTGCGTCACGATTTGAAAACGCACGTTTTAATAATTTGGCATTTTTCCCAATAGAAAATAATATAATGTCAAAGTGATTTTTCCTGCAAATTTTCTTCTAAATAAAATTTTAATATTTTATTATATTTATAATGATTCATTTTTGTTATTAAAAGTTTAACGATTTTTAGTCCTTGACTCAACACTCAAATAAAGCCGTCATTAAAATTGACGACGTGAATCATCAAACTGAAATTTTGTCTTTGGCTACATGCCTAATAGAAGTAAATGTCAAGGATTATAATAATGAATTATAAATATAAAATAAAGATAAAAATATAAAATAATAAATCCTCTGTCCAATTTTATGTAAAATATATTTTTGTTTTTAAATATCAAATTTATTACAAGAAACTGCAATTGTGTCAACTGAGAATTCAAATTGGGGCAAAACAAACTCATGAAAATAAATCAAAGTAATAGTCAATACATTAATCCAAATACTAAAATTTTTCTGTTATTCCACAATTCCTCAAGAATATCATTCTTTACTTATAGCTCAGATGAACTGAATAGACCGTCGAAATTCTTTACGGACTGATAACGACATATATTGGTTTGGACTAAAATAAATTTCTTTTTAAAAGATTTTGCTTTTGGAAAGTCATTTTTGATTTTTTAGTGAATAAAAAGGGAATTGAATCTTGAGAGTTACTCACTTAATTATCATTTAAGAAAACTATCAACTATCAATGAGATAGTAGGTACATTAAGTTCTTAGTTTATTAAATTTTAAAATCTGATATCGTTTTCTCAATAATGTACAATACTTCTTCAATGAAATCAAAAATTAAAAATGAATTACGAATTATATATAAAATTTATGACGTGGAGATATTAATTTTCTTTCCTTTTTATAAAAATTCTGCGATTTATTTACGCAAATTAAATAAAGTTAATTATAGAAATTTTTTTGTTTCATTTTTATTTTTTTATAAGAAATCATTACTCATTGAATAAATATTTTATTTAAAAAGAAGAATTAATGTTTATAAGTTTACGTCTTAAGTTTTTTTAAGTAAATATTTAGTGCCATAGATATAGTTTATAATTAAAACAAAAAAAAAAAAGAAGAAGAAAATTTTATGCGAATATGTTTTTGACATAAGAATTTTGTATAAATTATTTTATAACGTCAAATCCGAAATGAATATATACATATTTCGTGTATTGAATATAGCATAAGAAAACCTTTGAAACTGTCTACAACTCTACACCTACGGTGTGGTTGATATCTGTGCATTTATTGAGGCAACTATTAAACTTATGCTAATACAATCAAAAATGCAAAAAAATAAAATAAACATTAATTAGTATAAAATAATAAAATATTCACTTAAATTCGAAAACCAAAATTAATTTAACTCTAATACTGTTGTAATAATATGTTTAATATTTAATATAAAAAAAAAAAAAAAAGAAGATTTTATGAAGAGGTAAAAATAATCAGGCTTTTGAGGTTTTCGATTTTTTTTTGTTATTCACCGTTACAAAAATTTTTTTTCTTTCTATACTACATATATCATTGTGATTTCTTTTGATAATATTTTTATGCTATACATATTATTTATTAAATATAATCACGTGATTAAGTCGTAATAGCAATTACATTATTACTTTATATACATAATGTTAATTCGCTTTAGCCATCCCATATATGACTGTTAATACAGTGAAACCTGTCTAAGACGGAAACTGTATCAGACGGAAACCTGTATAAGACGGAACTTTTTTTTTTTTGATTTTTGATTTTTCCTTTCCAATCAACCCGTGTAAGACGGAAAACTGCCTAAGACGGAACTATTTTCCGGTCCGTTGAGGTTCCGTCTTAGGCAGGTTTCACTGTATTTGCTATTTTAGGTACGAAGTTTAAATTCTTGGACGATATTTTCTTCTATGTTGAATTTGTATTAGAATGATAAATGATAAATGTTTAGGCGCCTAATATTATGATTTCATATTGGCTTTTCTTCCAACAAAATAAAAATAATAAAATAAAAACAAGAAAGAAAATATGAAAATTTAGATATTGAAGGTCAATATTATTTTTCTTGGGTAAACAAAATAAGCTTTTTATTATTATTAACGTTGCTTATATTGTAAATCTAATTACTTACAATCTCTTTAATGGTGGTGACCGAACGGCTCGATTAAATTTTATTTTATTTTATTTCTACACATAATAGTTGTGAAAACATTTCATTAACTTATAATCTAATATTTTTCTTGTTACTAAAATAAAATTTCTTATAATTATTTTAAAATGAAGTAAGGGACTCGGTTAAATCATATATCCAATCCCATATCACATCAATTGGTCATACGACATACACACCATACAAAATATAATAATTTCCATTGAGATTAAGAGCATACTCCGAATCATTGAAAACAATCGGAGTCTAACAATTTTTTTAAACTCCTTTAATCGACATAATATCTAATCAACCCACTAATTAACATCGAAATCTATTAAAGGTTAAAAAAAAATTATAATATATAAATAGCATACGAAAATTATTTAAACCATTGGCTTGGATTTAAAGTAGAACTGACGATACTTAACTTCGAAGCCAAAATCATAGAATGTTATCTTTTAGCCAAGGTGAAACTGAATAAGATTGCGCGTATCAATCGGGCAGTTTTTGATGGAAAACGGGCTGAAACTTCATTGCAAGACTTCTTATCTCCGTGAGCTGATTCAATAAATAATAGATTCATAGAAAATTCTTACATACACTTAATATTAATTTAATTATAATAAAAATAAATAAATAAATCTCTGTATAAATGCCGCAATTCTAAAATAAAATAAAATTTAAAAATATTATGTATAAAAAATAATAATAATCAATGAAAGAAATGAACTACAGGTTAAGTGAAAAGGGGATGCGCGCAATCTATTTATATACAATTTTCATTATTATTTAAAAAAAAAAATTTATTAATATTTTTTTTATTTTTATTTTTGAATATCTCAATGAATAAATTACATTCATAAAAAAAAATTAAGTGAATGCGTCATTATATGATTTGAATTTCATTAAAAAAAAATCAAAAGTGTAAAACTCTTTAATTTATTGAAAAAATTAAGAAAAAAAAAAAGAAAAGATTTTTAATAGAGAGAGAAAATTTTGTCTTATTTTTTTTTTTCACGTCAATTGAATTTCTATTTACACAAATAATATACATATATAAATCAGTGCCGGTTTAAATTAAAACTACATAGATACAAATTAATATGCACTTGTATATCGTACTATGCGATTTTGTAAGCACAATATATAATCGCTTAAGTTCACAATTACAAACTTTCTAGAGAGATGTTAAGTATCTTCTGCAGGCCCAGTCCTAGCTGATTCTGCGCCCTGTGCCGATTTTGAAAATTGCGCCCATAAGCATAGTATAAGTCATTTTCACGTCACCATTGAGGTAGACCAGGCCTGAGCAACCCAAAACATAAGCGAGCAAATTTTAAGAAATATCCGCAATATAGCCGCAAATTTTTTAATAATTATAAATGTATATAAGAAAATCAATATATTTAATTTTTGATTTATATACCGTTTTAAAATATTAAAAATTAAATAAAACAATAATTTTGATTTCTAATTATGAATTTTATACATTGTTCAAAATATATAATTCTTCAAAATTAATTGTAATTTTAATGATGACACCCTTAATTGATTTCTTCAATTCTATTCTGTCATTGAAACTCGATGTTTATTTTCACAAAATAATAAAAATTCTTTATTTGTAGTTTACAGTGGAAAAAATTCTTGATTTGTAGGGTGCAAGAAAATTCTTTATTTGTAGTTAAGAATGAAAAAAGTTTAGGCCGGGTGAAAAAAAAAATTTGTCAGAATTGTTCTTCGAGCCCAATGCAGTGTAAAAAAAAATGATTTCCGGAGCCGCATAAATTAATGTTATGAGCCGCATGCGGCTCAAGAGCCGCAGTTTGAAGTCTGAAGTAGACTATACTAAAGCGCTTTTTTTAACGAGGTATTCTCAGTAGGTCTAGTGCTAGTCCTCAAATAAATATACATACACTAGGTAGAAAAAGTCTGCGTACGGGCTCGTTTTCTTATTTTTTGTTCCACATGTTCCCAGTTTTTGATGTCATTTAAAAGGACTCTGTAAAAAAAATTTTTTTATCAAAATTTAAATTTTGAGAAATATCAATTTTTGGAAAAGTCTGCGTACAGCCGGTTTTAATGCCGCGTCTCAAAAATTAACTAATGATGCCATTTGAAAGGCAATTGAATGTAGATAATTTTGCGCCATAAAATTTTATCCCTACGATAAGTGAAAGTGTCAAAAATCGCCTTTGAAAATCATAAAAAGAAGCGGTTCTAACCTATTTTCCAGCAGTTCTAAGCTATTCCTATGACTTTCAAAGACAATTTTTGATACTTTCCCTTATCGTACAGATAAAATTATATGGCGCAAATTATCTACATTCAATTGCGTTTCAAATGAGATTACCAGTTAATTTCTGAGACGCGGCATTGAAACAGGCTGTACTCAGACAGTTCAAAAAATTGATATTATTTCTCAAAATTTAAATTTTGAAAAAAAAAAAAATGTTTTCACAAAAAAACATTTTTCATAGAGTACTTTTAAATGACATCAAAAACTGGGAACACGTTGAACAAAAAATAAGAAACGAGCCCGTACGCAGACTTTTTCTACCTAGTGCCTAGTACCAAAAAACAATATTTACATAAATACTATGTTGATTTTATTCTATGCTGAATTCTTATTTGCACATTATACAATGTGCAATTCGATCACGGTATACAAAAAAAATTGTATACTGTGTTGATTTTTTTCTGGGTAGAGTTTTTTTGTGAACAGTAGCACAGTAGTCAATTTCGAATGGATTTGCATGTTCTTGACTACAAATCGATTGGCGCCCTATTCATTAGGCGCCCTGTGCAAGTGCACATCATGCACATATAGCAGGACCGGCCCTGACCTTCTGCATAATGTTTTGCAAAAATTTAAACGTAAATATCGTATTATTAGCATAGAGATAGAATGCACTGTCTCGACTTAAGCCTTGGGCGTTCAAGACAAAATTTCTTATAAAAAAGAAAATATTTATCTAGAATTTTTAGAATATTGTTATTATTCGATTTATATTTTTTTTTAATATTAAAATTTTATTATATTTAGTTATGCGGGACAAAATATTGACATTTGAAATAAACTTATTTTGTTTTTAAAAATTTCTCTCTCCCGTTAAAACGATATTGAATTCCATAAAAATAAAAAAACAATCAAATATTATTGTTATTTTCAATGACAGTTGAATATAGTTGAATAAAATTAGTTGAATAAAATTTGTGTAAATAAAACAATTTTAAAATATTTTTTGATATTAAAAATAATAATAATATGTAATAATCATTTTTTGATCAACAAAAAATGTTGCTACAAGAAAAAAAAATAATTGCCAGTTGGTATGTCAGTAAGTTACTAGCAGAGATAATAAAGTACGAGATTTCGCATTATACATACTAAAAAAAATGGTTTTAAATTTTATGTGCAGAAAAATGGTACAGATAATGGTAGAAAGTGAATTGAATATTCACTTTCTATACTATATACATTAACAGACCATTTGATGCATAAGGGATTATAAAGCATTAAGTATTCAACAACATTATTTGATAAATATTTGGTATATTTGGTGAATGTTCATAGAAAAAAGAAAATGTTATTATTTTATTTTTGTTTTTAAATTTCAAATTGAAACCATGGTTCAATTAATTTATTAATTTTAATTGGGTATTATGGGCGTGAATAGGACTAAAATAAAATGTTTTGATTCTTAACACCTTATTATTTATCCTATATACACCCAATTAAATTAAGTAAATCATAAATTAAAGGACAATATTTAAAAAAAAAAAACAAGATATAATCATAGTAACAATATTGATTGGAATTATTTGAAAAACAAGGCATAATTTGAATAAAACTAAATATAAAAAAAAAATATTCTAAGAAAACTTGCCTAAATGAAAATACCTACTTAATATAAAAAAAATTGGGAAGAATGTCTCTTTAATACGACGTTTATGTTTAGTTTTACTATGGTGAATTATTTACGGCATCATTAGTTACACTTAAAAAAAAATACTCCCTACAAAATATAAAAATTTTAATAATCGCTTAGTTACATACAATTGTATATATGGTTAATAAAATAAATAAGCAAAAATGTAAAATATATTTAAACATACACATAATTTTGTTTTTCTTTTTCTTTTCTATTTTATTTTTTTGAATTCAAATATTTGAATTTTGAATAATGTCGCCTCATTTCTTTATAATAACTTCCTCGAAAAAGGAAAATTATATATATACCGAGCATAAAATTAAATGGCTAATATTTATTAATATTTCACATAGTCTGATTTATATTTACAGTATGTATATGTTCAATTTTTATATTATAAAATATTTACATTTAGGCTACTGAATATAAGTTTTATAATACACCGTGCTGCATAAATGCTAATAAAAATGCTTAACTGACAATTATAAAATATGCTAACAATCTTTCAATTTTTTGTTTTATACTATTCCTTAAGATGATTAGAAGAGAATTTCAATATCCAGAACGATAGATTGTGAGCGGCGAGCTTCAAATATATTACGCAACAAAAGAAACATGAAAAAAATTGATTGATTTTTCAGCTTATATTAAACTAAAATTAATAAAACATTTCCTTTATACAAATTTTAACATTTTTAATTTGTATCAGAACATATTATGTACGCATCACTGTGTACATGTGATGTTTTATAATAATTATAATATAATGTATATCTAATCTATAATTTTTTTTAAGTATGTGATTTAATAATTATTATATGATATCGATTTTTATTTTCAGATAAAAAAAACGCATTACATACATTTTTATTTTTATTTTTTTCAAATCTATTTATCATTGTTTGCTCATTAATGAAATAACAAAAAAAAAAACTCTTGCATTTTCTTAGAATATTTGTAGTATATAGTATATTGTGTTGGAAGCAAAAAAAAAATAAAAATTAATTATACATTGTGGTGAGTTCTCTAGTACATAAGGAAGATAATAAATCTTTTCATGTAATTACATTATTATGTTTTTTTTGCGTAATTCCACATAATAGCATTATGTTTTGACATTGAAATTATAGTTTGTTTTTGTATGTACATACTATATTGTTGAAATAAGTTTCATAATAAATATGTATATATTAATATTATTTTAATTGTCTGTAATTCCTCTTCTACAGCTTATAAATATACGAACTTAAAAAAAAATAATGGCGTTTTGAACTAAGTATTTTATTTAATTATTATGTCATCATAAAAATACAATGCAAATTAGAAATTTTATATTAAAAAATAAAACTGGTTTTTCATGAAAATTTTTTTATAGAAATTTTCTTCGTTGATTACACTACATACAAATTTTATTCTAACTTATAACTATTTGTTTTGACTTAATGTTAAATTGTTATTTTGTATTTTTTTATATATTTCGAATATGATGTTTGTAAATTTTTGTCATTATTTTTCCATCAATGACTTTGACTTATAGGTATGTAAAATTAATTTGAAGACATTAAAAAATCATCCCCTTATCTGAGATAAATATTCAATTCAATATAATCGCATTTATTTTACAAAAATTTAAAAAAGAATAAAATAAAATAAATGATATATTTGTAAATAAATAAATATAGAGTTAGCACAAAACAAGTGATCATCATACCTTTGCATGATCAAAAAATAAATCATATTATAATTTTTCACTGTTTTCACAAAAAATAAAATATATATGTATATATACCATGACGCAAATCAATTATATCAAATATATAAATTTTTTCACCTAATAAATTATTAAGAGAAATGCTTTCTTATAAAATATCTAAATTTATATAAAAAAAAAAAATAATAAGTTGAAAAACATAAATAAGCATAATAACTTTTAGGCGTTTTTTTTTTTTTTTTTATTTCTTAAATTAAAAATACCTAAAATTTATTTTTGCATTTCAGATGTTTTCTACAATTCTAGATTTTTAAATCGACATTTGCTACGTCAATAGTTCATAATATGTACGTATATGATTTAATTTTACAATTTATTACATACTTAACTTTTAGTATAAAAAATAAAACGATATAAAAACGATAGAATCCAATCAATCATAGAAAACTTTCAATAATAATAATAATGGGATTAGAACTAATAGTCGCACATGTCGCAATATAATGTAAATAAAAATTTTTATTAATCAATTCTTATAAATATTTTTTTAAAGTTTTTTATTGAAAATATTATTTGTTTGCAAAAAGTTCAACTTAGAAATGTGTAGGCATATATATATATTTGCGTATAATTCTTCGGTTTTTAATTAAATAATATTATTTTTTTAAAAAAAATTTGTAAGTACAGATATAAAACTAATATTTAAGTCATTCCTAGCAATGAATTATTAATTTGGAAACAAAAAATTAATTAAAAAATCTATAATATTTTTAAATTATAACAAAATCACGATAGTCGTGTAATATTAATACTTAGTTATTAAAAATTTTTAAATAAATTAATTTTTTCATTCCTTCAAATTTCATATAAATACGAGTTTTTCATTTCTTTCTAGCTATACAGTTCTAAAATTCAGTCGAGTTATATTTAATAAATATGAAGTTCTACGTTTTCGCTTTCTTTGCTCTAATCATAGCAGGTAAGATAAATAATTTTGAAACACATATATAATTATTATAAATTTTTTTTATTAAGGTTCAATGTCTACTAGTTTTGCCGAGCCCGGTAAAATGGGTAGTGCCTTGGTTGGAAAGAAGTAAATTATGATGTTTTCTTTAAAGAAAAATATATGTATTTAATATGAATCTAAGTTGAAAACAAATAAAAATATATTGGGCAAACAATTAATAGTTTATTTTTATAACATTGAAGACATACAGTCAGTATGTTGATAAAAAAAAATTAGAGAAAATCAAATCAACAAAAATGGTATATTCTGCTTTCCGTTCGTGTAAAAATTGAATTATATTTTTTTAATATACAAAATAGTTTTTTTCGATTTCTTTTTTTTAAAATCGATTTGCGTAAACGCTGCGAGGTATATTATCCATATATAAATTTTTCGGAACGTTACTAGCCAACCAAATGACTAAAACGGTCTATGAGATATAGCTTTACATATTTTGTAACATTGGTGTGATAAGGTAATATTCAAAAACAACTTTGAATTGAATTAATACATTGGATATGCAAATTAGTTTTTTGATGCGTACCAAAAAATTACCATTACTAATAACGTAATAACACTTGTAAATTATTGTAAATATATTGGGCAAATGAACAATGAATATGATTGAATCAGAGCCAATTAAGTTGCGGCTTCTTAGCTGCCAGACATAACGATATTTCACGTGGTATTGGGAGGGTATTGGTTAAATCCTTCAATGAGTTAAAATATTCATAACTTCGTACACTATAAAAAATTTTCAAGTAAACAAAACTTCATTATTTAAAAAAAAATTTTAATCGATAATTCTTGAAATTGAATTTTTTTTTAATATCATTGCAAAGTTCTACACCGCATATATTTTAATAATTTTTCATGATCTTGAAATTCATATATAAAGAAAATTTTCTTATGTCATCATGGTAAACACGAAAATTGTTTTTTTATTGACGTAACTAATTTTCTAATCCTTACAAATAAAAAACAAAGAAAATAATAATAAGAAAAAATAACAAAAAAGTTTTTTTTTTTTACAAAATGCCTTATAAAAATATTATTACCATTATAAGGTATATACTCTATATGTGTATGTATGATGTTATAAAAATAGAAATTATAACATAATAATAGAGGTTATAATAATTTCTTTTTTTTGTATAAAGAACTTGTGCAAATAATAGTTACAAGTTTAAGTAAAATAAAAACAAATAAAAAATTCAACTCACCTCATTTTTTGTGATTCTATGACGTGCCAATTTGACAACAGCAAAATTTCCTTTACCAATTGTCCTTTCAATATCATAAAATCCAACACGAATAGGACCTTTACTTTTACTACTACTTCCACTGCTGCTATTTTGTATAGTTGTATTAATTCCACCACTAACACCACCAATACAACCATTTGCTGTTGATCGTAATACTGTTGCTGTTGTCGCTGGTGCACCAGAGAGCACTGTATGTGTTGATTGTTGACTACTACTGCCACAATTTCCATTAACGGTAGCACATTGTGGTGAAGCTATTATTGTATGATTACTACTATTATTACAACTAATTCCACTTAAACTATTACTATTAACTCCATTACTACTGCCGGCGCCACTGTTATCACTAATACCAATTGCACCACCGCCGCCGCCGCCATTACCACTTATAATACTTCCGTTGCACATAGTCGTTGTTGATGATGTCGTTGTTGATCCCATTAAAATGCCATTTAAACCACTACCACTGCTACTATGATGTTGTGGTGTAGTTTGTTGAGGTGTATTTGATGACGTTAGACTGCCATTTAAATTAACATTTGCAGTTCCAGCGGTTACAGTAATTATTGAATTAACTGATGCTGTTTGTGATTGCGAATTATTTTCCCGTTCGCCCATTTTTTTTTTTCTATGTTTATGCTTTCTTTCCACTACTTAATCTGTGTAATTACTTTTCTTTTTGTTTTTTTTTTTGTAAAAAAATGATTTTAAAAAATGTCAATTTGATTACATTTGTTAGATTTTTTTTTCCAGTAGTATAAAAAAAAAGAAGAAAACGAGAGAGAAATCAGTGAGAAAAATTCATATATATGGGAAAATCAAAATACAAAATTTTGTTTATAAAATTTATTTATTTTTTTTCTAAATCACATAATTAAAGATTCATTTATGTAAATTGTTTCTATTTAAATATTTAAATTAAAATAAGTTAAATATTTATTGATTGTTTTAATTGCATTTCCGATTTTACAAAAAATTAATAAATCAAATAATTTATTTGAGCGCGCGAAAAATTTATTGGTGTTTTTTAATTTTTAATTTTAAAATGTTGAATTCGTTGACAATTTTTTTTTTTTTGGTGAAGATGATGGCGTGTTTTGTAGCAAAATTTATCTGAAAAGAAAATAAAATTATTATTATTATTATTTTGTTAAAATTTTGATAGTTTTATATAAGCCATATTTGGTAGATAAGATAAGCCATATTTGGTAAAATAAGGTTTAACATCAGAAAAGAAAATAATGCTAAATAAAATTGGCATTATATAGTGAATTGAAAACAAATAGTGCAAATAAAGCAATTAAAAATTTATGAAGATTAGCTTTTCGGGAAACATTAAATTTTAATTTATTTTATATAATAATAGTGATGAATTAGATCGATAAAAAATAAAAAAAAATTTACGCTTTTCACGTGGTTTTAATTTAATATTAGCGCGACGAACATAAATTCTAATTAAGAATAATATATGGGTATATATATCTGTACATTCTATCCCCTGAATAATTTCTATAATATAGTATATACCTCATTTTATGTCATTTCTAGAAAATATGATAAAGAATGAAACATTATATTAAAAATTTAAATTTTAATAAGTTCAGAAAATTTAATTAGAAAGTGCAATTGTGAATACTCTTAAATATTTTAATTAAAGCAGCAATAAAGTAGAAATCTTAATTTATCAATGAAAATTTATTAAATTTCATATATATAAGTATCAGCGATACTATAGCCAAAGAAAATCAACTTATCTATTTTATCACAAGTCTTATCTAGATCGCGAAAACTTTTATCGCTTCTCGATTTTTTTTTTTTTTTTTAACATAAAGTTGTGTAAAGTTATGTTGTGAATATTATTTTATTTGAGTGTCACAATTATTATTAAAAATAAAACCTTGTTAATCCTAATACAGATTTTCAAAATTAAATTTATTCACGTTTATTCTCAATTTACATGACAAAATGTTTAAACTTTATAATTTGATTTTATATACATTTTCTATTCTGATTTGAAAGCTTCATTTAAAAAGCACGTATTAGTAGATTACAATACATGGTAAGAAAATTTGTTATTCTTGCGAGTTGTGTATACACACAAAAACATAGACACGAGTCATATTTATATCACGAGACCGAAGGTCGAGTTATATAATATTGACGAGTGTCTATGTGTTTGTGTGTATACACAACGAGCTGTATAACAAATTTGATTACCATGTATTGTATACTGCTTTAATGTGCATGGGAGAGGGAGTTGAAAACAATACATTTACAATGAAAAAAATAAACAAAAAAGTTCAAAATGGAGCAAGGAAATAAAATTTAATTAATACGGAAGTAAATTTATTTCTCGAAATGATTTCAAACCGGATGATTTAAGATCAGCTAATTCCTAAAATATTAAAAAAAAATTAGTAATTTTTCCAAAAAAAATTATTCATTTTCTTTTTTGCAAAAAAAAAAATCGAATAATTTTTTTTCAGAAAAATTACTAATTTTTTTTTTATTATTTTAGGAACTAATGGTCTTCTTAAATTTTATTTAATTTTATTTTTAATTATTAAAAAAAATAATAATAATTTTATAATTATTTTTTTTATAATTAAAAATAAAATCAAATAATAAATATATAGTTATAATTTATATTTACAATAAATAATCTCCTTGTTGCTGCCATTTTCCTCGTTTGTTGATAAAAGAAAAAAAAATTCTTACTTGACATTTGACAGCAAACTTTATAATGACAACAAAGATATTTTCAGGGTTACCATTGTTCTATTTTTATTCATTTTGTTTTTTTGAATAAAAATAAGTGCAATTTTTGAAGTATGGTTTAAATTTTTGTACTAAAATCCAACCACACTCGTTTAAAAATTTAGTAGTAGAGGTTCGAAGATGCTTTAAAAATAGTAGATTGAAACACATGTTAAGAAAATTCATCGAATGATCGACTGGCCGCTTTTTAAAAAAAAAAAAAAATAGCCGCGTATTTTTTTATTGGTTCTTTTTTTTTTTTTGTTTGCTCAGAGGGAAAATATAGATTAGCTCAGAGGGAAAATATAGATTTTTAGCATTATAAACTAAGCTTTGTTTGACATTGATATGATGCATGTGAGAGGTATACATTTGCAATTTTTTTTTTTTTTTTTGTATTTGTCTGTTTGAAATATTGTGAGTGTGAGTGATATTATTTTTGTTTATAGTATTACGCAGTTCAAAATGAAGAATGTAAATACAATATAGAGCAATGTAAATACAATTTACATTACAGGGAAATGTAAATACAATTTACATTCCTCTATAATTGCATGTGTATTGATGCATGTAATGGAGCATTTACCGAGCTAAATTTGCGAATGTAAATACAACTTACCGAAGTCATGCGCATTAAAATTAATATCATGATTGGATATTTTCAGATTGCAATAATTATAATGTTAATTTTTAATTACAAATTTCCTTTAAAAAGTGAAAAATAAAGATAAAATAAAAATAATAAAATTTTATTATCTCGACCGACATCTTAATGCGAGAAATTTATCGAGCTTTTAAAATTAATTCTAATAGTATTTTTAACGTGATATAATTACTGAGAAATTTTCAAAATTGCATCGGCATTAAGTTTTGATTAGGAATCCAAATAATATATTTAAAGAAAAATATTTTCAATAAATTGTTACAGAGAAAAATTATTATGGGCTTCATTTTCAATAAATTTGAACTTCGATCCAATTAGATATTTTCAAAAATGTTCAGCCGCCGATTTTGACTAAGGATTCAAGAAATCGAAATCTTAAAAACGGGTTCAATTCTTCATATATTAGATATCAGTTTTTTCACACAACAAATCAAAATCAATTAAAAATTATTTTCACTTCGAATTTTGACTGCACGCGATTATTAGTTTAACAAATTATAACTATAAAAAAAAATATAAAGCATGAATTTTGTTAATATCAGTTACACATAGTTTTTTCTGAAAGCTAATATTTTGCATTATAACACAGAAAAAAATTTGCTCGTACTCATTACGTCAAAAAAGTTCGTTAATGACATTCTCGTTAAGATAACGAAAAATAATGAATAAATACGTTTTTGTAACGTAAATTTCGTTTATTTTCTATTACGAACCTTTTTTTTCATTTTTAGTACTCGTTAAAAAAGTTCGTTATCGTTAAATACGGGAAACAAAAATTTCAATCCATACAGAACTTATATTTTCCATTTTACACATTGCCGTAAATTTAGTTCATAGCTCAGTGGCAGAGTTGATGGATTGCAATGTTTAGGACAGTGGTTCGAAGCCACAAGCGGGCATAAAAAAAATTATTAAAAAAAAATTAAATAAAAAAATTTTAAAAATAAATAAAAAAAATTAATAAATAAAAAAATAAATAAAATAAAAAAAAAAAAATAAATAAAAAAAAAAAAAAATAATTAAAAAAAATAAAAAAAAAAAAAAAAATAAAATAAAAAAATAAATAAAAAAAAGAAAAAAAAAATAAAAAAATAAAAAAGAAATAAATAAAAAATTAAATAAATAAAAAAAAAATTTAGTCTAGTAAATTTTTTCTTTCGTATTTGCGGTGTTTTTGCTGAAGAATTTGAAAGGTTTTTGGTTTTGGGGTATAACGAACTTTTTTAACGAACTACGAGCTTTTTTTAACGAAATGTTCGTTGTAGCCAAAATAACGAATTTTTCGTTGATTTTAACGAATTATTTAGTTATTAGTACGAGCAAATTTTTTTCTGTGAACTATTAACTAATAATGACCATTAAAACTTAAAATAAAATAAGCTCTTTCCCCTGTAGTTATATATAAAAAACAAAAACTCTCCATATAGTAATGTGCCAGAAATAAAGTTCATTCAACTTCTAAATTAAATTTTTTTTTCTTTGATTTTCGACGACATAATGTCTGCAATTGTATATATGAATGTGTAAAAAAAGGATAATCAGGAAATGCTTCAATAAATCATTATATAATCCTTTGGAGAGAAAGAAAAAAAAAAGCTAATGAATGTTTTTGTATATAATGTATCGTTATTTCATCAACCACTTAAAAAAATCTCAAGTTTCAAGAGTGCATTATATAGAAGATATTATTCATGTAGGAAAATTTCGCATTTTGATGCAAGGCTAAATGTAAAACTTTTGTATTGCCTTATCCTCAATTTTTGTATGTGCGAACATAAGAGGTGAAGGAAATATTTTAAGAAAGAAAAAAGTTCCTACTTTCGATTAAAAATGCATAATAATAGTAAATCATACTTTTATGATATAACTATCACTTACTAGTGTTGCTTATGCAGTAAGCTTAACATATATGCTTCATGATTATGCTTCATAACGTTTTTAAATGCTAATAAAATAAATTTTTAGCAATTCATAATCTAACATCGATGCATTGTTTATAAGTACTTGCGAACTAAAATATTTTAATGAACTTCCGGTTTTTAAAAAAGCTTTAATTTTTCATTACGTTATGCATATGATTTTCCAAAATATATTATGTGCAAAGGTATATAGGTATACGACCTAATTTAAAATTATCATCTTCAGTACATCTTCAGTGACTACTAAGAAACTTAACCTCTTTTTAATCTATCTTCATTTCATTTTGGATTTCTTTTTGTTCTGTCTTCTTATTCACTTATTATATACTATCATTGGCTAACAAAATTAATTTCTTTAGAATACCTGAATTTAGTATTTTTGTAAAATTATGGAAAAATATTTGATTTTGAAAAGAATAAATTTAAGAGACACGAAATCACGAACTATTTATTGATTTTCTGTAGATAATAGAACATTATTTAAGAATTTTTCTAATATAGAAAAAAAATTTTGTATATCCTTTTGTATAATTTTAAAAAAATTTCTGTCCGTCCTTAGGAAAGAATTTATAGGTAGCCCAAATATGTGTTTTTGTTTTCTTTTTGTAATATTTAATGAATTTTCATGTTATTTATTCAAAAACTAAAAAAAAAAAATTGAACAGATTATTAAAATAAATGAATGATCAATATTCAATCTGAAACTAAAGAGTATTTATGTATACTTGGTTTTTTTACTACTTTTCCAACACTACTTTTTTAAAGAATTTGTTTTTTTTTTTACTTCAAGCTAAATTTTATCTACCTTTTTTATGTTGAAAAGGTATTAGAAAATATCTCGGAAAATATCTACATAATGTCCAATATAATTAATGTAAACATAAATATTATTCTAAAATGCAATTTTGCTCATATATTCTGACTTATGGTCATGGATTTTTTTTTAATCCATTTATACATTTATTCCTTCCGGATAATAATATATATTATATAGGATAGATATTATATCTAGAATGTGAAAACTTATAAATTATATAATCACGATAATATGTCGTGCCGAGAACTTAAATGGCAGCTTGTAACTTTCTTTCAAAATTTAACACAAAATAATAAATCAATTGATTTCATGTTTCGAGTAGGACTGAGTAATGGTGGAATATTTTCGTCGAAATTATTTTTTGGTATGCAATTCTGAGATATGACAAAACAATTTTCATATTCCTACATTAATCGACATTAAATTTCTAAATCGTTGAGATAATCAGTTCTAGAAAATTAATATTTTTATAACGATCTAATGATAAATCAACCTTCTAATGAAAACTTTTATTTTATAACGATAATCTAGTTACACTATTTAGATTCTGAACCGACGATATCTTTATCGTTATATACATAAATCTAACATATATATTTTTTTTAATATTCTATGATAGTGATTTTTTTTAACATAAAACTGCTTCATTTTCAATATTAGATAACATTTATACATATAGTAATATTTGTATATATAGAAAATTCTTTCCATATATCGTTCTATTTACAGATATTGGATTGAACTGACAATAAATAAATATATATATAAGGAAACAACTTTTTATCATGTTCAATGTGTTCAATTCACATCAATTGACAGCAAATGAAAATTGTTAGAAAAAAAAAGTACACTTAAAAGTTTTTTTTTTATGGTAAATTTAGAGAAAACAGACATTTGTTCTGGAAATTTTTTTCATATTATTTAAAAACCAAAATTTCCAAAAACTAAACAGAAAAAATATTCACCAAATTGTTAAAACCTCTAAATAATTCGGATATATAGAAATAAGGTAAGTAAGTGTATATATTTTTTGTTAAACATTTTTTCGCTTGTGCGCTTGAAATGAAAAAAAAAATCTAAAATGAAGAAAGAAAATTTCTTAATTAGATTCTTGACTTTCATGCGGTTTTGTGGTCTTGAAATTTTAATAGCATGAAAACACTTTTGCATAAAAATAATATTTTTTTTTTACCAATTTATACCAACTATACCACCAAACCAATTTTTTTTTTTTTGTAAAATAATACAATGGTTGATTCTAATGAAATGTTTCGGTTAATGTCTACTAAAATAATGTTATTGAATAAAATTTTCTCTAAAATTACTTAAATGATTAGAAAAAAAAATAACCAAATTTTAATTTTAACAAAATTCAGTATAAAGTATAAGTTTTCCATTACCGCCTTATATACCAAAATAAAATAAAATTCCAAATACGATAAAGTCATTTCTATATAAAATTCAAAAATCCAAATACAGAATATACTAAAAATAATAACTGAAATTGAATACCTTTTTCATATAACTATTAATTATGTACACAATATACTTTACTACTACAATACATTAAGTATATCGGCTGCAATCAAAACTATATATATCCATTTACATTGAACTATTAATAATAATAATAATAATAATAATAAAGCTTTTTTATGGAAATGCTTTCTATGCAATTATATAAGTAAAAAATTGCACATAATATATAGAGAACATTCTATCTTTTAATACATACAATGTTTGACTTCTATACCAAGGCAAAAATGGCAATATTTTATAGCTATATAATGCAATTGGTATTATTGCTTTTCACAACAATGAGATGTAAATAAAGCAAAATAATTTAAATTTTGAAATATTTTGAAATCAAAAACATAATTTTAATAAGTCATATAAGTTTGATAAATACCATCAATATTAAAGTGTCACTAATTTTGAAGCTTATGTTTTTCAATGGGCCAATAACCTTTCATATAAGCTTTTCTCTTTTCGTAGACATTTAAAAAAGTTTTTTTATACATAATATAAAATTATGACATTACTATCATTACAATGACCTTATACCTATTTAATAAATTTTTAATTTCTAACTTTTTCTTTCTACGATTCTAAATTGTTAGATATTTTTCATTAAATACTTTTCTTAGGAATTGAAAATAGGTTTTTTTAGCTTAGTTTTTCCTAATTTCAGCAATCAGAGCCTAATTATTTTCAAAATGTGATGTGATGTACACTTGTAAGAGTTAAGTGTAATTATATCATCTAAGTGTGTTGTACATTTGTACCTTTAAGTGTTAAGAAAATTTACGCATTTTTTAATATAAACCTTATTATACTAGTGCGCTACTTAAATTGCTCACAATTTTCTCACCAATTCACAATTACTCCACTCTACCCTAAGTAAAATTATAACAAATATTTTGTCACCTTCCATGTTAGTAACATTATCAAAATAACATATAATGTGTTCTAGTAATATTTTATCTAATGAACTTTTTTGTAATAAATACCTACTGCTACTATATTATACTTTATACTATGTATGTATAACTACAATAATATACCAAATCGTTTTAATATGTCACAATGTTAACGCAATCGAATATTTTTCGACACGTATAAAAGAACATTAAATTTATGTTTCATATGCAGAAAAAAGAAGAAAAAAAATATAGTGTTCTCAAAAATGATTAAAACAGCTTATTAAGCGAAAAAAACTTAACTTACACCTTAAATTATTATATTCTTTAACCAATTTTTTTATTTCAAAATATTTTTATATACGCGTATATTATTTTGTTTTTTCAAAGATCTTTGTAAATCTTGTCAGCCAAAACTGAAGATTTATTCAATTTGAAAATGTTTTTCAAAACCCAATTATCAATTAAATCATAAATCATTTGAAGTTTAATAGTCCTTACTTATCAAGAGAATAAACAATAATTGAAAATTGTTTTAAAAAATTAAAAAAAATTTTCTTCTGTTTTTTTTAATTATTTCGAACCTAAAACATTTTTTTTAAAAAGAAATTACCTACAGCTCGAATTTTGGATTTTTTTTCTTTAATAGATTATTCAAGAAGATAATAATAATTCAAGAATAAAAGAAATTTTAATTAATAGGTTTTTCTTCAAATAAAAAATTTGAAACCATGGAATGAGCAGAAAATGTTTTTTTGTGAACAAAAAGATAAATCGATTAAAAATTTTACGATTTAATGAATTCTAAAAGGGATTTTTTTTTCAAACAGATAAATATTGTTTTTTTTTTTTTTGTTGAAAAGGCCATTACGTTTTGCTTTTCATCCTAAATTAAAAAAAAAAAGAGGGAGAAAAAATTTCCCGATATCAATTTAATAAAAACAATGGCAATACAAAAATTTATGATCAATTTGATTTGAAGATATTATTATCAGAAAAACAACAGGAGAAATAATTTACTTTAAAAACAAAATTTAAACAAGGAATCTATTTAAATTTTGAAAAATGATGGAATAGTAGGGGTTGGTTAAGGTAAAAATTAGATCCAGAATGAAATCCACAGAAAAAGTTAAAAATAGAGAAAACTATATATACAAAATTTGTATATCTTTATTCAAAAAACTTGGACCCTTGTTTGATCCAACTTTAATCTTTATTGTTCAAAAGCTTTGGGTACATATAAATTCCATAATTGAAGATTATATGATGGAAAATATCGCATATACACAATAATATGTCGTAACAACACTATATACATTATATATAATTATATAACTATTAAGGATGTACACGTAATACCTACATTATATCATCTTTTACTATTTTGAGCTTTTTTTTTTATTATTTTTTCTAATTTTACACAATTTTCATTTTTATTCGTCTGGAATTGGAAAGCCAACAGAGAGTCATATAATTTAACAAAACATCTCATGTGTAAAAAGATTTTATTTATAAATATTTTAATAACTTAATATATTTTTGAAAATAAAAAAAAAAAAACAAAAAGGACATTTTATAACTTAGTTAATTTTATATTTATATATAAATTAATTTTAAATCCAAAGGATTTAATAAATGTAAGGAAATCCTAAATATAAGAAACAATTTAAATTCTGTGCCTCCAGGATCAGTGTATATATGGTTTTTATAATTCAATAAAAAAAAAAGACTCAAGATTTTAAATAACATGAAATTGAAATTAAGCCTATAAGCGAAAAAGCGCATCTGTTAGAAATGTTTTTCTCATCATTTGAAGAAACAAAAACATTAAAAATAAAAACTTTTTTTGGTTAAATGGCTCATAAAAGATTAATGTTTGATTTATAATATATTTTTCAAAAAGGATCAATTTTTTTTCTTCTTTTTTATATATAGACTCTGGAAATATTTTTTTTTAAATAATCATACGAACCCAACGACCTTTCTGAAAAAGCCCTAAAAACTTTAATTATACGCCAGAATATTTGGGGAGAAGTTAATAATGTAGGTAGGTACCTAAACCTACATGTATTTTAATATATGTACTGTCCTTTTTCATCCTAAATCAATAAGCGTGTGGAATTTTTCAAATTATATGTATACAGAAAGTAAATTTATTAATTTCTAATAGTTATAAAAGAACATAAAAATTTCATAGATAAAAAATATAAGAAAATATTTTGGTTACAAAAAATATAAAAAACAAAAAATATGGATTCTTTCAAACCCTTTTTACTAATCAATCTTAATTTTTTTTTTTGGATGATGAAAAAGGTGTAAATCAGTAATTTCAAATGATGTAAAAATTTTGAACATATTATTTGAATATACATATTTTTTATTGTAATTCAATTATTAGAGGAATTAAAAAAGGATTTATATTTATTTAGAAACAGTTTAAATAGTAGCTTTTTACATTGATTTAATAAGTTCAAACATCATATTTTTACAATCTATCTAAATCTACCTAACTCTGTCCACGAAGACGAGTACTGAATAGGAAGCAAACTATATTTGATAGTTGCTTTGCTAGTAATCGCTCGCTTACAAAATTCAAGTAAAAATTACATTCTACTATTGAAATAAAATGGAAACATAATGTGTACTATGTATAGTATGGATATGTATTTATATAAAAACATTTATATTTAAAATAATAAATTTTGAATAAATTTCACAAAAAAAAAAAAAAATTAAAAATTTTCCACTACTGAAATTAATCTTATGACTCATGAAAATTTATATTTATTCAAGGTGTAGTGAGCCATCTCGATACGCAACCGGCATGGTATTCAATAAAGAAAATAGTAATAATAATAATAAAAAAAAAAAACATATAAATAATTCACTAAATATATAAAAAATTTATATCATATTTCGGGGTAAATAAAATATTTTCCTTGACAATATAAAATTTCTGAAAACAAAAAAAATATTTTTTTCAGGAAAAACAATTTTCCTAATAATTAATGTGTAGATTGAGTTGTTCAGCGTAAAAAATTTACTATTTGAAAAAGAAAAAAAAAAACAATAAAGAGCGCCGAAGGAGAAAATAAAATTTTCCAAAAAAAAATTTATATTTGGTTTGTAAGGGGAAATTCTCTCTCGCGCAGCACACAAATAAATAAAATAATGGATTTTTTATTTATACAAACTCGCAGCTAACTTACATTTTTCAGATTTTTCCGAAAGTTTTTCTTTTTTTTTTCTTCTTTGTGTGTGAATCTTTTTTAATTTTCCATTAAAGAAAAAAAAAAATTAAATCCTTTTTTTTTTTTTAAACTGACTTATTTATTCTATTTTTATTTCAAATTTATTTTTCAATTTTTTATTATTTAATTTTTTATTTAAATTTTTTATTTTTAATTTTAATTTTTTATTTCAACAATTTTTTAATAATGCTAAAAAATTATTTTGTTGCTATTAAAATAGTTTATATGAAAAAATAAAAAATTGATTTTTTTTGTTATCATTTTTTTTTTTCTACAATTTTTCTATTTTCATTTCCCTGTTTTGGAAAAAAAGAAAAATGAAAATTTTTTCACCCCTTATTTTTTTTTTTGTGGTTGATGGTAGTACAAAAAAAAGAAAATTGAATCTTTTTTTTTGAATAAATTTTCTTGAATTTGCTTCTTTTTTTTTTAAATAATAAAAAATTTCTTTTTTCTTCTTAAATTTATTTTTATTTTAGTATTTTGATTAAATTATTATTTACTCTATTTAAATTTTTGATTGAGGAAGAAAGATTCAAATAAAGATTTTTCCAAAAGAAGAAAGAAAAATTATTCATAAGTCTGCAATCAGCAGCACATTATGGACTTTTTTTTCTTCATTAATTTTGACCACACAAAACATAAGGAAGTGTAGCGCATGTATTTGGGTCTTTAGTTTTCTTTTCTTTGAATGCCAAAATGTTCTTTATTTTCAACATGAAGTTAATACCTTGTTCGCTTATATTGTCTGTAATTTCGATTGCCGTTCGTATTTAACACAAAATCTAAAATCTAAATAGTTAATGCTATTTGGGCTATAGGTGTACCTGTATACCTTTCAGTTTATGGATAAACAAATAAATTTGGAGAAAAAAAATAGGAAATCTTGAAAATTTTGACATAAATCATCTTCTACCTATATGTACATGTTATGCAACCCTTAAAATCTAAGAGAAATTTTGACAATTAAAATTTTTGTGTGGTAAAGTCAGTTTTGTTGATTTCAATCATTTGTGTGCTTGTCTTATGAACAAATTTTCGAACTGAAAACATAGAAAAGAGCTATAGAGCATTAAATACCTACCTCATAAATGTATTCCGAAAAGAAAATTTATTTTAATTTTTTTTTTTTTTGGAAAACTGAAATTTTTGGTTTTTTTATTAAAAAAAAAAATTTATTTTTTATTGGTAGAGAATTTTTCTACATCAGAAAAAGGGATTTATATTTTTTGAAGAAAAAATTTTAACATAAATTTTTTTTTTACTTTTTCATTTAAGATTATTTTTACAAAAGAAAAAAGAAAAACGAAACAAAATGTTTTATTTGAAAATAAAAAAAAATTATTTTTCTTAAGAAATTTTATTTCATTTTTATTTATTATTTATTTTTTTTTGAATATTTTATTTTTTTCTTTCTATATAGAAAAAGAAATTATTTTATTTTATATTTTTTTTTTAACTAAGAAAATTAAAAAATAAAAAAAAATATAAATTTTTTAAATTTTTTTTTTTTTTCTGCTGAATAGATAAAAAAAATTTGTATCTTGGAGAAGAAAATCCGTCGCACGATTAGCCGTTTAATTTTTTTTTATTTCCAAAAACCTCCAAGAACGAAATTAATTTTCAGACTAACTTTAACAAAAAAATAAAATTAATATATTTTTCATTGAAATTAAGAAAAAAAAAAAAAAAAAGCACAAAAAAAAAATTAAAAGCTTTCCACCCCCAGTTCGTTATATAGAAAATTCAGCGCGACATTTGGAGAGCGCAATGAAGTTTAAAGAACAACAAAAAAAAAATATAAGGAAAAATATTAATATTGAGAATAGGAAATAATGTATAAAAAGTAGATATATTCTATGTATATCTGTATATAAAAAAAAAACACATTCGAATAGACGAAAATCAGACAAAAAAAAAAATATAAACAAATTTTTTGTTTTTGTTTTGGTACTTGAAATTTTATACACAATTATGTATATAAAATAAATATAAAAAAAAAATATTTTAAATATTTTAAAGAACAAAGAAAAAATAGTACTTTTATATTTAATTTATTTTTTTTTTTTTCAATAAATTAAAGAACTAATTATAATTTTTAAAAACTAATAAGCAATAATAAAAATAATTAAAAAACTATTATCCGCCCTAAAATCCGGATTTTGAATGTAACAACTCGTATATATATAAAAAAAAATATTAAGACAAGGACATCTCAAACGAAAAAAACAACCCATAACAAGGAACCATTCATAAAATTTACAAAATATTGTGTTTTTTTTTTTTTGCAACGAAATAAAACATATTACATAAGTTCACATGAGACACAAAAAAAAATATATATATATATATATGTATATATCATGCTCTTGCATTTTGTTCCTAATTATATTTGAGGGGTGTAGAATCAAAACTCGCTATGTGATAAAAAAAAATAACTAAGTTACTGATTCTTGTTAATTCGGCTGCGCTGACTTCAAGAATGCAAAACTCATTGCAACAAACTATATAGTAAATTAGATTCAGTACTGCCATTTGCTTCATCCAATACATTATAATGAAAGAGAAGAAGTTCAGCTTATTGGTTCACGAATATGGAAATCAATATTATAATGGCATTATAGATTCTCTATAAAAACGATCGTTTTTTAACAAAATTTTGATAGAATTGTCAGTCTCTAAGAATTCATAAATCAAATTTTGTTAAATAAAAATTTGTTAAAAAACTAAAATAAACCACTCAGAACCGAAAAAGCCGAAAAATTTATATAGAAATATCTAATAGTCCCGTCTCTTTTGTTTTTTTTTTTTTTTCGATTTATTTATTTTTTTTTAAATACATAATCATTATTATCTCATTGAGTTGAGAGCACAGCAGTAAAATATATATACTAATTTTTTTTTTTTTTATGAGAAAAGTATCTTTTGTTGCGCGCATAAAATAAGCTTATTATTAAATATATATGTAAATATTTATTTTACAAATTTTGAATTGAAATGGATGAACAATGAAGTAAGAGTAAATGAAAATTAAAAAAAAAATAATAATAATAATAATAATAATAATTGTTGACATGTTTAGGTATGTAATAACAGTTTAACAAAATATAAATAAATAAATAATTTAAAACGTATATTTTTAGTGTTAAAAAAGCAGCGAGAAAAAGCTTTGAAATTGTTTATACTTTTTAAAGAATTAAATTATGTAAATTATATGCAAAACTTACAACTTAGAACACTAATTCAGAAGTCAGAAAATTAAATATAAATTTTTTTTCAAGAAAATAAAATGTAAAAACAATAATAAAAAATATATATAAAAAGTTTCACAACTTTAAATAATACAAATATAGTTCAGATAAATAGATATATTGTTAGATACCCGTGCTTTTAAATTAAATTAATTTATATAATTTTAAACCGGATAAAATTCATATAAATTTAACTAGACGGTATTAAAATTTCAAATAAATTAAAAGACACTTTAGGGTGTCTAGTTGCAAACATAAAATATATTATTGTAATATATAATAATGAATTACATAAAATTTCTATAACATTATGGATTGGAATTTTTTAAGTCCACACAGTGCAACATGGAAACCAGTTAATGACAAGAAAAAAAAAATTAATACAACTACGATATTTATTTAGCAACAATAAATGCTTATTATAACAACAAAGAAACACTTGTTCGTTTAAAATAAAAAAGTAAATAATAAATTTAATAAAAATATTCTTGTGATATATACCCTAAATATAATTAAAGTAAAAATTCAAATGAATTCTAAATATAAGCGGATATAACATTCACATCTTGACTTCAATACATTGTAAAAAAGAGGCTATACGCTCAGGTTTTGTCGATGTCGGCTTGACATGAATTAAAATTTATTGTGTTTTCTAATTAAATGAATAATTATTAATAGTGTAATTTTTTTTGTTTGTTTGTTAATAGTGTTATGTAATATTTTATAGAGTAATAATTTTAATTAATACGTGATTGGATTTTAATATTTTATATTCCTGGTTTAATTTGAGTTCGATCTGAACCATAAATAAATAATAATAAATAAATTTAATCAGCATCATATATCCATTATTTTATTTTTATTTCTTATCGTAAATTTATAAGTTTATCATTTAAATTTAGAATATGATCGGAAACTAATACCGGGATTGCCCTAAAATATTATTATTATATTTTTTTTTTTCGTTAATAAAAATTTCATTCGTAAAAAATGCACGTAAATCAAAATCTCTGACGTCAATGAATCTACAATGTTTAAAAGCAAAAAAAAAATAAAAAATGTTATAATATTTTTTATTATTTTCTCATTATGATTAATGAAAACGTGCGTTTATCATTTAAAACAAAAAAAAAAATTGTGTATTTTTTTTTTTCCACAGACTCAAAGATATTCAGCACAAAAAAAAAATACATATTAAAGTTTTATAAAATTTTATTGAGCTTTTTTTTTTTTATTTTAATATAAAAATTGGGTGGCACGAATCTCTTGTATACTCTCTGCGCGTTCAGACACAACAAAATAAAATAGAGCTGATGTTTAGATTTGAAAAGCTTTTTCTCTAGGTTTTTTTTTTCAATATTTTCTTTCAAATGGGAAAACCTTGTGTATATACCCGGCATTAGAATTAAAATTCTATATTACATTATATACATTTTATAATAATAATAATAATAATAGAAATAAATAATGTTTTTAGTTGTCTTATAAAATAATGCTCCCACAATGAAAATATGTTATGCTGTTTAATTTTTCAATTAATTGCTAAATTTTAAGATTTTGATCTCGAAAGCATTTTAATTTTTATTTATTTAGGTATTTTTTTTTTTTTTTTAGGAATTAGGAAAACAAAAAATAGTTGGCCTTGATCGCATTGTTTTAGTTGTCTACTCTAATAGTAAAAAATAAAATAAAAATAAATAAAGATATAGTAACAATGTAATAATTGAATTGATGTTGACGTACTTACCTAACCTATCTATATGTATAGAATTTTGTTTATTTTGTACATTTGAGAGAATTTTATGCATTTTTTTTTTTCATAATTTGTAAATTTAAAAAAATTTGTGTATAATAAAACAGAGGAAATAATAATTGTTCATGGTTTAATGGTTGCTTTCTTCACTTCATGGCTATATAGTTTATACCACTGAACTGAATCATAGGTTCAAAAGTAAAGTGTCAATCATATTGAAAATTAATTGAAAAAAAAACCTATTTTGCCGATTGAATATCTGATCGGTTTCTCTTTAAAAATATGTATTATTATGTTATCATTTCGGTCGAGTTGAGGTGTTTTCACAAGACAATAAATTTGACTTAAAATATTAAATCAAAAATATTCACATGTTTGTTTATTTTTTAGCTTACGTATGTAATAATATAACTATGAAAATTTAGAATAAAATTTTTTATATGTTGAATAGAATATCTATGAGGAATTGTTACAAAATTAAGTTGTCGCGATAATTACCACAATGCTCTCCAATGATGATATATTTATACACTGATATTCGAACCCGGGGTGGAATCATATAACAATTGTCACCGGTCCACAATCGACAATTGTCACAAATTTTAACAATTGTCGACTTTTTGCTTCATGTAATTTTAAAAGCTGGAAAATTCATTTCTCATAATTTTATTGAGAAATTAACCAAAAAAATTTTAAATATTTGTCGACCTCGTTCATAAAAGCACCCATGTCGACTTCTTTGCTTCACGTAAAAAGATCGCGAATTTTCGTTTAATCGTTTTGAAAAAAAAAAAAAAAAATGTAGAGAATTTGGCTAAAGTGCAGATGAGTGTTGAGATTCGATTTCGCTGAAACTTGGTGGGGAGGTAGAGGCGGTGACCAAACCTCCAAGTCCAAGAGGATTTTTTCAGGAAACCCTCCGTTCCGGAAATATGGCCCCCAAAGTTTTCATACATACCAAATAAGATTGTTCCGAAAAAAATTGTTTGGATTTGACATTCGGGGCACCTCATCAAATAGGAGCAAAAAAAAATTTCCTGTATATGAAACATATGAAAAATTTGGTGGGTCATATTTCCGAAACGGGGGGTTTCGTGGAAAAATCCTGTTGGACTTCGAGGTTTAGTCATCGCATCTACCTCCTCCCCAAATTTCAGCCAAATCGACGTTCATTTACTATAGAAACGACCAAAAAATAGCTGTCGTTTTATTTTGATAGACAATTCACGATAATTTAAATTATATGAAGAAAATTTTTTTTATCGACAATTTACTACAAAATTTTAGAAAAGTCGGTACACAATTCTTCGCTTTTCCTCTACAAATTTTACAAATATTTTATAAATTAAGGTTTACTTCATAAACTAGTTATCCTTTCAAGATATTTATTGAGTTTTACTACCTTTTTATTTCAAAATGACGATGATGATTATAGATACGTGAAGCATAATTTTCATTGTCCATAGAAATTGATCGTGTTTGAAATTGTCGATTGTCACAGAGACTACAAAGTTACATAATTCCACCCCCGTAGTCTACTTCATTCCTTCTTGAAAATTTTGAGCGTAGCATGTTGTATGTCATAAATATGAAAATATTGCGTTTCAATTTTATATGAAACTTCATACAAATTTATATTTGTGCAGAACCTAAATACCACTTGTGCAGATTCTAAATACCAATTGTGCAGAACTATACCAGTTGTGCAGAGACAAAATTCCGGTTGAGCAGAACTATACCAGTTGTGCGGAGACTAAATTCCAGGTCTGCAGAATTATACCAGTTGTGCAGAGACAAAATACCAGTTGTGCAGAACTTTACCAGTTGTGCAGAGAAATACCAGTTGTGCAGAGACTAAATACTAGTTGTGCAGAAGTATATTAGTTGTGCAGAGACAAAAAACTAGTTGTGCAGAACTATACCAGTTGTCCAAAGACAAAATTCCAGTTTAGCAGAACTATACGAGTTGTGCAGAGACTAAATTCCAGTTCTAAAGAACTATACCAGTTGTGCAGAGACAAAATACCAGTTGTGCAGAACTATACCAGTTGTGCAGAGACAAAATACCAGTTGTGCAGAACTATACCAGTTGTGCAGAGCCTAAATTCCAGTTGTGCAGAACTATACCAGTTGTGCAGAGACAAAATACCAGTTGTGCAGAGCCTAAATACCAGTTGTGCAGAACTGTGCCAGTTGTGCAGAGACAAAATACTAGTTGTTAAATTCGTTTTACTCAAAGCTATACTTTTCCATAAGCATACATTGTTATTATACTAATCAGACGATTTCAAAGATTTTCATAGTTTTATACGTTAGTCTAAATTTGGAAAGTTGAGTATTGTACTTATATGTGAGACTTGAGAGCTTAATAAGAAAATAATTATAGGAATTATTAATACAATCTAAAAAGTTCAAATTATTAAAGTCATTCTAAATATTTAAAAAGAAACTCGAGTAAAAGTTTATGTTTTTTACTTGATAAATATTTTTTGTTGCATATAAATAAACTCTTAAATTTATTTTAATTATACCTATTGTTGTTGGCGATCTACTATTTACGTGTGCATATGTAGGATATAGCTAAAAAAAATTATACAATTATCTCGGCATGATATTTCTTACGTTTTTTTTTTTAAATCAAAGCCTGGTTAAATGAATCTCTGTTGAGCTCTCTACAAGTATCTACGTCATTATGACGTAAGTTTTTTTTACAACTAACTATATGTATTTTTTTTATATTCTTAAACGGTATTAACTGAGAAAAAAACTCTTGTAATAATTTCGTTTTTCCTATTCTTAAATTATTATGAAATTTTTGTTAGTGAAAAAAAAAAAACTTATTCAAGCATAAAGAAAAACTTCAAAAAAATAAAAGCTTCCTGCAAGTTTCATTATTGTAGAATAACGAAGATTTTTGTTATAATTACCAAATTGATTGAAATTATTTAGATTTAAAATTTAATTCAAAAACAAAAAAGAAATCTTTAGTTTTAATGCTGAATATTCATGCTCTAAAGTGACCGAGGTTGTATCAAGGACCCTAAAAGGATTCGAACTAGGACTAAAAAATAATTTAAAGTTGGAAGTATATGATAGTATTATTTAAAACTCAAAAATTCCTAATTTTTTTATAACACTTCTTTATTAATTTTAATTTATTTTAAGTTTTTTGGTTATCGAAATCATAATAATAAAAAAAAAATTGTAATTCTAAGAAAAATGTCTTAAATAATTAAAATTTTTGATGATGTTCACATTTCTTATTTTCCTAATCCCAAGGGATTAAAAATTTCTAACAAAGTCCATCTCGAATGTCTCAAAACTGCTATCCGTCCGTAGATGGGTTCGGTTCTGCGGAATTTATGCCATTATTTAATTTTAAAATTAAGCTTGAGTGTTAAAGTTAGCTAACAGTGGACGTCAAGAATAAGAATTATTTTATTCATGAATACGAATTTTATTGTGAATTATAATTTTTGATGGCGAACTGAAACAAATTTGATGATTTGTAAAAAAAATTTTTACAAAATAAAAAAAAATTAAATTATTAAAAATAACTTATGACTATAATAAAAATATCATTATTTTTTGCATTTTCAAAATAATTTTATGTAATAATGAGGAACGGATTTTTAAGGTTTTAACTTCTTCTCACTGATTTGATTTAGTTTAATTTTGGTTGAATTGTTGAATCTCGTTTCGTAAAACCCCGAGAAAAATAAGTAATTATATTTAGCAACCTGACATTTTTTTCATTTTTTCAAGTTAATCGTTAGACTTTCATTTTACATTTATTTTATAGACTGATATTCGACCTAAGTTTTTGCATTTCAGATTTTAAAAAAAAAATTTTTTTTTGGGAGATATGACGATTCTTGTAGCAGAAGGCTTGGAAAATTTTAAAACTTCAAACTATCATCTCTCTGTTGTTAAATTTACAAGAATATTTTCAGATATCATTTTAAGTAGATATTAGTGCGGGCTTTCTTTGCAGGTGCTGGCAACTCGGTGTTGCCAGTTTAACCCATAGAGAAACCCTAAAAACACTGAAAAAACAAAAAATGGGTTTTTTCATTTGAATGTACTCCCTCAATTTTCAACCGATTTGGTCACTCTATACCATTTTGGAAAGGTCTTCCAGACCACTTTAAAAAGCCGCTTTCGCAGGTTGAAATTTTTTAATGTTTTAGAAGATAATTGACTTCTTAGAATTTCCCCATACAAAAAAATGACCATTTTTAGCCATTTTCAAAAAAAAAAAGTTGTACTCCATGATCTTACGTACGATATTTTTCAAACTTCGCAGTCAAAAAGTACATCTTTATACCTCTCCAAAGCCGCTTTCGCAGGTGAAATCGGTCCAGTACTTTCGGATTGGTGGCATTTTATATAAAACCAGTTTTGAAGTTTTTTGGTTCGATTTTTGCTCAGTTTTAGTGTTGTTTTTACTGTATATATTTTCGAAAACTGTTTTATCCAGACTGCTCTTCCATTTCACTTTCATAGACATTGTCAAACAAGCTTTGAAATTTTTTTTTTAATGTTTCTTCCACATCAATTTCATTTTCTTTCCAAACTTATAACCTAAACTTTTTACTATTGTAATTTGTTTTTTCAGTATTTAATCCCATCTGATTTTACAATAATTTCTGAAAAGCATATAGCAAGTTCTATAAAATCGAGTATCTCCGAACAGGGCTGGACTAGGAATGAATTTAGGACCGGGAAATTCAAATTTTCTTTGTAAAAAAATTTTCTCACGCTTAAAAAAAAAATTAAAAGAAAACATTATAATTTTAGACAACAGATTTTAGTACCGCCCACCAGGAAACTCCTTCTAGCTTGTTAGGCCAGTCCAGCTCTGTCTACGAATCATTCAAAATCTCACTCACGAGTTGTTTTGAGTCGCTTTTACGTTTTTTAGTAGTAGATAATTCTTTTAAATTATTCGAATGTTTTATCCGTTCATTCACGTTTCAACATGCATTTGCTAAAAACATGTCCTCATAAATTTTGGTTTTTCAGTCATTTTTGTTATGGATTCGTTCTTTAAAATTGAGTTTTTGAATAATAACGGACATTTTTTTTTTCGTAATTTTTTTTAATTTGGCATACCTCTTTTATTTATTATTCGATTCTTAAAATTTTTTTTTTGTTGGAAAGGTCTTGAAACGGTCTTTTTTTTATTTCATTTTTGTAGTACAAATGTTGCCCAAAAGGTGGAGTAATTTTAGTTTAATACACAAAATTGGTTAAAACGCCATCTATACAATATTTTCAGGAACTAAAACTTTCTAGAAAAATGAAAGTAAACTCCTCCTGAATCAAAGTCTAGAACATCATGAAAGGCTATTTCGAAGTTTTCATACTCAAAAATGCTTAATTTCAAAGTAACCAAAAAGTAACGGTAAAACCTAAAAAAACCAAAATGGCGGCGAACTTGTTGAACAAACATAATTTCTAATACCACTTTCTACCACTTTCAAGAATAAAAAACCAATTTTTGCAAAAAACGCGTTTTTGTCAGGTTGCTAATTATATTAAAGGATTTTATAAAAAAGAGTTTGTACTAGTTGTAGTTTGCAAAACAAGTCACATTTCAATTACTGCTAAATAAAAAGTTCAATTAAAATTAAGAAAAAAAATATAAAATTCAAACTTTTATATCAAAAATCAAACATGTTTTAAATTAAGCAGTCTAATAGAAGATCAGATTTAATAAATATGTTAAAAAATTAAGTATTCGCTACAGGTATAATCTATAATATTTTTAAACACCTTCCTTCCATCTAAGATAATTTAAAAGAATATTTCTCGTTTAAAAAAATTTTTTTATAGCGCCTATTTTAGTTTTTTTTTTCAATAAGTTTTTCTAAGAACCTAAAATCCGGCACCTAATTATAAGTATATTTATTAACCATAAATTTGTCTGAAAACTCTCTATTTTACTTGACTGAATATAAATCTAACATATGTATATATATAATGTACATATTATATTTAATAAGAAAAAATGGATTTATGAAGATGGAAAATGATAAATTTTTCTTATAAGTCAAAAATAAGTACCTTTTTTAATATAAAAATGTGTCTGAATCAGAGGATTATCTTAAGAATATAGAAAAAAAATGTCTGTATAAAGTTAGTTTTTACTTTACAAACATGTGATTAAAGTTATATACTATTTATTCACATGGAAAAACTTATTAATTTCTTAAATATTTTATGTTACGTACGATTCTTGTGTTGCTCTCTTCTTTATTTTCCTTTTTAAATATAAAGAAAAACTTTTCTTTTTATCATTTTTGATACAAACCATTAAAATTAAAAATCATTGAACTGTAAGCATAATAATAACGCTTGTACATAACATGTACCTGTTGGTTATTTTTATTCTCCTTAAATTAATGCATTATCTATTTATCTTATGATGTTTTAAAAGAAATAGGGCCAATACACATACTTACATTAGAAAAAATTATAATCTCGGCACATTTCATATAGTTTTTAATTTTTTCCCTACGAAAAGTTAAATCCCAGCCAAATATAGAGCATAGACAAACGAATAAGTTCATACAACTTTTTTAATACGAATAATAAAAGTTTTGTCAATTAGGTCCATTTAATAGTAATTTTTATTTAAATTTATGAATAATATTTTTACGAAAAAAGCTAAATTTTCTGACCCTCTGTCCCATTACTTCATTCTGCGTAGCCCCTGTATGGTAGAAGTTAATTTATCATCATATTCAATTATGTTATATTGTTATGAAATCTGAAAGAGTTAAACCGAATATTGTACTTTATAATTGATACCATCAACAATGTAGATTGCTGCTCCAGCAGTTTTAAAAATTATTAAAGAAAAAAAAAGTAAGATAATTCTATTTTTCATATTAAAATTTATTGAAATTTTTTAACAAAGTTGATACCGTATATATAAAGATATAAAAGAAAATTTTTCAGGAAATATGAAGAAAATTCAAATACCCTAAAGGCCTACAGGAAGAGGTTCATATCCTATTCGAACACATTATTATTTTAGAGAAAAGTTCACAAAAAAAAATTTTCTTAAACTTTTTGATACTGTATTATGTACCTATAAACATACATAATACATTCAATTTTAATGGTTTCAATTTTCTTTACTACCTAGTATTATAGAGACATATCACTTTTTTTTCAATATGAAAATTTTATTATTTTTGAATGTGTTATCGTATTTTGGCCACATCTGCCTTAGTCAAAACGTACCTACTGTGAAGTAGATCTGCGCAAAAATAAACATTGTAAAAAAATTGTCTTCATGGTTTAACGTATCGTTCACGTATCGAAGATGTTTTTTCTTTCCGTATCAATTGAGACTTTGTTTCCGATCGCAACTAACCCACTAAAGCCTACAAAGTGACAAAGCGAAAGGCAAAGCTACAAAGATATTAAGACTGTTAGTGCAGAAACTGTATAAGGATGGCTTTGTATTGCCAATGCAGAAAGGGTATATAAGACTGCCATTGCAGAAACCAGTTTAGAAAATTTATTTAATAAAAAAAAAAATACAAATTTTGCGATTGCAGTTTTTAGCAAGCAGTGATTAAAATTATGGCGGCTAAACATTTCGTCGACTTCGCCTCACACAGCGCACAATGAACTGAAAATAATTCACCTTCACCACCCTTTTTAACATTTTCATTTAATTGTCAATGTCAAAAAAAAACTGCTATCAAAAAGAAAAGTCAAGTCATCATTTGCAAGCAAAAAAATAATAAAAAAATAAAAAATATAAGTTTCTTTAAATTTTTTTCTCGTAGATTTTTTTGTTCAATTATTTATTGAAAATATAAAAAAAAAAAAAAATTATGGCTGAGGTTGATGTTATAATTCCAGAAAAAGTAAGCTAAGAATTAAGAAAAATATTGAATTATTGATTATTAAAAAAAACAAAATTATTTTAGGAGGAAATATTTGATTCAAAAATTGGAAAAGATCCAACTCATAGTACTTTGGAAGATTTAGACATTGAAGATTTATATGTCAGATATAAGGTAAGAAAATTATCTTTTATAACTCAATGTTCTGTAAATTAAAGATATTTGTTACGGCTGAAATTACTTTATTAAAATGTGTTACAATTTAAATTCTAGTTGTAGATAGCTACTGATTGTTAGTGAGTTTCACTATAATTTGAAATTTATTAAATTCGCTTATTCTTTGTAGAGATTGCAAAAAACGCTTGAATTCCTTGAAGTTCAAGAAGAATACATTAAAGATGAACAACGCAATTTAAAGAAGGAATATCTTCATGCACAAGAAGAAGTAAAGCGTATTCAGTCGGTGCCATTGGTGATTGGTCAATTTCTGGAAGCTGTTGATCCAAATACCGGCATTGTTGGCTCTACAACCGGATCAAATTATTATGTACGAATTTTGTCAACAATAGATCGTGAGTTATTGAAACCATCTGCATCGGTTGCCCTTCATAAGCACAGTAATGCTTTAGTTGATGTTCTGCCTCCAGAAGCGGACAGTTCAATTTCTATGTTGCAGCCAGATGAGAAACCTGAGGTTAGTTATGCCGATATAGGAGGTATGGATATGCAAAAACAAGAAATTCGTGAAGCTGTTGAACTTCCATTAACACATTTTGAATTATATAAACAAATTGGTATTGATCCTCCAAGAGGTGTTCTAATGTACGGTCCACCCGGATGTGGCAAAACAATGTTAGCTAAAGCAGTGGCTCATCACACAACAGCCGCTTTTATTCGTGTTGTGGGCTCAGAATTTGTGCAGAAATATTTGGGTGAAGGGCCCCGTATGGTCCGGGATGTATTTCGTTTAGCAAAAGAGAATGCTCCTGCAATAATTTTCATTGATGAAATTGATGCAATTGCAACGAAAAGATTCGATGCTCAAACAGGTGCCGATCGTGAAGTTCAACGTATTCTTCTTGAATTACTAAATCAAATGGATGGTTTTGATCAAACTACAAACGTGAAAGTTATCATGGCAACAAATCGAGCAGATACATTAGATCCTGCTCTTTTACGGCCCGGGCGATTGGATCGAAAAATTGAGTTTCCACTACCTGATCGACGACAAAAGCGATTGATTTTCTCAACTATCACATCCAAAATGAACTTAAGTGAAGATGTTGATTTAGAAGATTATGTAGCGAGACCAGATAAAATTTCTGGTGCTGATATTAATGCAATTTGTCAAGAAGCCGGTATGCATGCTGTGCGAGAAAATCGTTACATTGTTTTGGGCAAAGACTTTGAAAAGGGGTATAAAAATAACATTAAGAAAGGCGAACAAGAACATGAATTCTATAAATAAAATTATTATATGTATAATATTTGGCTACAAATATGTTTCCAAATTAAGATTATCATTTTGTTTTTTCATGAATACATATACGAATTCGATTATAATTAAATAAGAAATTAAACTTTTTTTTAAACTAAATTCAAGCTTTTAATTTACATTTTATCACCTTATTCAGCAAAAGCATTTTGGATAAACGTATTATACAACTGGGCTAATTCATACCATTGTAAATTTTTTTCTTTACAAATTGAAAAATTGTACAACTGGTATTTATACAAGTAGCGGTAACCCGATTATTAAACCCATTAGTTGAATAGTTGATCTTAAAGAAATATATACGAAGTAAGTAATTATTAATAAAGAATTTTATTGGGAATATTTATATTTTAATTACGACGAAATAATGATAAGTAGTGAAGCTTAATCCAATCCAATTACAATTTTTCACCAAAAGATTGATATGGTTCATAATTATAGAAAAAAACATTTATATTTTTATTAAAAATAATTTTTATTTATTCACATATTTTGGAAATAGGAAATGAAACTTAAATTATTCAAACATAATGACCAACAACTTTCATATAAATTTTACTTACTGAAGTTAAGTAAATTATTTTTTTTGTAATTATAATTAAGAAATTACTTTTATTAAATAAAAAACTTTTGTCTGAAAAGTGAAAGCAAATACTTAACAATATTCTTAATAAAAAAAAAATTATAATTAATTATTTCTGTAATTTTCAAATCAATTGTAAAAAAAAAACAATATTGTTTAAGCTACGGACTTTTTGCTAGATTGACGAGATCACCAATCTAACTTAAGTTAAAAGCCCGGTATAACTCGTCCTTTTTTCGTAAAGTTTTTAAATTTTCTGTTTTTCTTCTCTTTTTGTTTTTTCTCAATATTTTCTTCTCGCTTTTTCTGTTGAGCAGCAATCTTAGATTCAACTTTTTGTTCTCGTTCTTTCCACTTCTTTTTCGATTTTGATTTTAAATCTTTTTTCTTTTTAATTGCTTTTAATAAAAGTTGTGGATCGTCTTTGACTTTCTTCCCTTCAGTTTTATCGAAAGCTTTCTTCCATGCTAATTCTTGTTTCATATCCTTAACTTTTTCATTATCGCCTTGTTCCTTTAATTCATTGATTTTCTGATTAGTTTCCTTTATTTTCTTTAAAATTTCTTTTGGATTTTTCATAACTTTATCATGTTTAGATTTTTTAGCCAATTTTGCACCAGGATGTGAGGCGAAATCAAATTTCGAAAATACAATTTTACCTTCTTCATTGAAAATTGGACGTACTTTCATAGGTTTAATATCTTTTTTATCTTCACGTTCAGACTTAATAGACGAATGATTAGCACCAGCTTTTACTTGTTCATTTTTTATTGATTTATGAGCTGAGACCAGAATTTTCTTAACTTCTTTATTCTTTCTTAGTTTTTTCATTTCACGTCTTTTAGTACCGTGCTCAGAAATTTTTTTCTTTTTTGTTCTCATTTTATTTTTTATTATATTCAATCGCTCTTCTAATTCTTGAGAGGATTGTGCTCTAGATTTTTTATTGAAATCCATTAAAGTTGGCTGATGTTTAGCATTTGATTTTGATTCCAAAAGATAATCATCAAGATTTTCATCTAAAAATGGAGATTTAAATTTGAAAAAAAAAAAAAAATTTAACTAAGAACTTTTGATAATTTAAAATAAACCAATATAGATAAATATGATTGAGGCATTACGTTAGGGGTAGATATATCCATATAGAATAATAAGATAACATTATTAGTTAACGTAGGTAGGTAATCTAACTTCTCATGCTCATCTGGTATAAATAAACTCAAATGTTTCAATTTGAACGCAACTCTAGTTCACTGATTAGCAGGTATCCAGTCTTACAAGTGATTAAAATTATGGCTGGATGGGTAGGTATAAAATTTTTGTGTTTTTCTGCTGAAACTTAATTAAATAAATTATTAAAAGTGTAGTTTGAGCTTAAGCAGTCAGAACACAATTACAAATTGATTTAAGGAAAATTTTTAAAAGGTAGGTTAGAGTTACAAAGAGTCTGGTTTGGTTACGTATTATTTTATTTATCTCAATCTCAACAACAAACCTTCAATTGAATCCGGAACTTCGAAATTTGTTAACAAATCCATAATGTAATCATTTTCATCTTCCAATAATTTTTTAATTTTGTTTCTATCAAATTTTCGAATTTTTGTTTCCATTTTCATTTGCATTTTTTATGAAATAAAAAATATATATTTATATTAATTTATCTTTTACGAATTTGCGATTATTTGGCTCCTCAGACAAGATAGTTTCAATTTATTTTACGATGATTTGATAAGAGTAGAAGATCCAGTAATCCACCAAGTTCAACCAAAATAAAATAAAAATAATTATTAATTAAATTGAAGTGAAATTGGTAAACAAGACGAAACACATGTATTGAAATTTATTCACCTTTTTCACCATACACGTTTTTATCTAATCAAAAATACAAGTCACTATAACAGTGGTGCGCTTTTTTCTTTTATAGTTGCGGCGCCCTTTCGCCGTTTGCCATCATAGGCTTGTTATAATAGGCGGGAGTTTAGATATTATATTATATAAAATATTATAATACATTTTATATTGGGAGCGTCTACAGTTACGGCAAACGTAACTCTTTTTTTTTTTTTTTTAAGTTACGGCAACCGTAATCCTGTTCAAAATTGACTAAAGTTACGGCAAACGTAACTCTTTTTTTTTTTTGAGAGTTACGGCAACCGTAATCCTGTTCAAAATTGACTAAAGTTACGGCAAACGTAACTCTTTTTTTATTTTTAGAGTTACGGCAACCGTAATCCTGTTGAAAATTGACTAAAGTTACGGCAAACTTAACTCTTTTTTTATTTTTAGTGATTACGGCAAAGTTTTTTTTTTGAGCATTATGACTTTTTTTTTAAATAAAAAGTTGTTATGCTGAATGGGGGACGGCCGCCGCCTCCCCCAAACCCCCTAGGGCTTCTTTTTTTTTTTTTTTTATTTTGCTTTGGCGCTTCGCGCTTTTAAAACTATTTTTGTATTTTTGTATAACAATGTAAGGTTTTACTATTCTTGCATTTTTTGTATGACGATGTAAGGTTTTTACTTGTCAATAACTTTCACATGTACACATAATTTATATTTTCTATTTTGTACACGTTTATAATTTTAATAGCCGAGAGGTAGAGTGGTAGAATGAAATGCTAAAGAACGAGGTTCGAATCCCGAAGAAAGGGTTAAAACAAAAAAAAGGAAGAAAAGAAAGAAAAGAAAAAAAGAAAAACAAGAAAAAAAAGAAAAAAAAATTAAATAAATTTTTTTTTTTTTCGACAAAAAAAAATTGCCGTAACTTTAAGCATTATGTAAAAGTTACGGTTGCCGTAACTTTAAAAAAAAAAAATAAGTTACGTTAACCGTAACTGTTAAAAAAAGAAATAAGTTACGTTAACCGTAACTGTTAAAAAAAAAAATAAGTTACGGTTGCCGTAACTGTAGCCACTCCCTTTTATATTACATATTATAGGGTTGCCAGAAGTCCCGGTTTTCCGGGATTGTCCCGGTTTTCATGTCGTTTCGTGACGTCCCGAAAAAGGTTCTCGGGAAGCTCAATCGTCCCGGTTTAACATTTTTGACCAAAAAAAAATTAATAAATTTATAAAAAATGTGCCAATTTGTTCAGGTTATGTTACGCTTTGCTTTCATTTTTCTAATTCTCGATCCTACAATACATCAATCCAGCCTATAAAGATATTGCAGGGTAGTATTTGTTTATTTATACATTTTTGTTTTTGTTTATTTAGCTGCAAGACTTGGCTGAAATTTGGCTGGTACCAATTTTTGTTAGTTAGCATGTTTTATATATAAAATTTGGTTTACTAATTTCATTTTATATATTATTAGATTTATTTTATACCTTCAAGTTCAACATGCCAAAGAGAAAGTGCAAATTTCTAGAAAAATGTACTACAGAATTTCCTTTTATTAAAAAAGGCAAAATTGATACGGAAGCGTATTGTAGAGATTGCAATTCAAGTTTTAGTATAAGTCATGGTTTATCCGACATTAAAAATCACATTCAAAGTCAGAAACACAAATCTGCAGTTGCTTCGGCAAGTAAATGAAATGAATATTTATATTTTTTGTTCCTAATTTGAGTTATTAATTTTAAGATATTATTTAATTACGTACTTGACCTTGTTACCATTATTACGGTCCTTTTTTTTATATTTATATTAAATAAAATATTTTTTTAATAAATTTTATTAATTTTGTAAAAAAATTCTTTTTGTCCCGATTTTAGTGGGGAATATCTGGTAACCCTACATATTACACTGTTTTAATATTTAAATTCAGGCGTTTTGCTATATACCTAGGTATGTCAGTTTTGTCCTGTTTAGCCGAAGTCCGTAAAATTATGGAAAAATTAATAAAATTAACATTTGGTTTTATTTTTTCTTTTCCTTATTTTAAAAATTTTTTTATTCAAATAACAACAAATTGTACATACTAATAGACAATTTCTTAAATTAAGAAATTATTACAAAACATTCATAAGTACGTAGTAAATACTTAAAACAAATGGTCTAATGGGTACAAAATGCAGGTGAACTGGACGGACAGGCAAAACCATACGAACGTTAACCATACGTACTTTATTTCAAAGCACAATTTTCAAGGCCACGTCTTTCAGATTTATATATATTTTTTTTTTAATAATGACTTTAGTCCTTCATTCTTTATTTCAAGATTTGTTTTCTATAAGACCTATAAAATTTATTTTTCCATATGTACTTATATACCTACCTACTTTTTTTATAATCGCAGATTTTTCTTCTAGATTGAAATTCTAATAATGCTATATAAATAAAAAGTCATATTTTACACATAAATATTTTTATTTTCATAGTTTAGATTTTTACTTTTTTTTTTCACTTTTATAACATAATATGTAAGTTTTTCAATTCGTTTTATATGGGCACATGAAAATTTAATCGATTAATGTTATTAATTTTTTATTTATCTAAAAAAGAACTTATAAACATACCATGCACCTCACTCGTTTTCACAAAGATTAAATGAAATAAATACATGATATAATTTGTTTTACATATAAGATTATTCCAACTCTTAAGTTCTCCCAAAGCGGAAACTGGAATATATTGTTCTTGTATTAAGAGAATATTGTGATTGAAAAAGAATATTTGACGAAAGTACGCTAAGAAACAATTGGATGACCTAAAATTAACACCTATTCTGCTCCTCGTATTTCCTATAATTCAAATAATTCATTGGTTTGACAAGAATAGAAACATTTTAGTAATTACCCATAATTATTTCACATTCTTACTATTCTTAAATTTTTTTGTTTTTCTACTATTTGAGGTTCGGGAAAATTGACAAAAATCTTAAATTACTATTTAGATTTATCGCCTGGAGAAAACTTTTGAGCGTTACGATAGCTTTATCAATTAACTCTTAAAAATTAGTTAAAAAACAGTATTCACATTTTCGTCTTATAATATAATAAATTATACAAAGAACTACAATTTTAAATTGAAAATCAGACATCAACTCCAACTACAAAATCCCCTCCACTAATTCGATCTGTTGTAGAAACTGATTTATAACATCAGCTTTCGTCAAAAAATTCAGTTAAGGTCTGAGCATGAGTTAGGGTAGTCCAAAGAGGGCTGCAGTCACCAGATATCGTATACATCTTCCGTAAATGCCTCATTTCTTGTTTTCCACTTTGTTTTTTGCTATTATCTGGTTCTTCTGGAATTGTAAGTGCTCGTTTGAGGCTTTCACTTTTCAAGCTAAAAGTTGATTTACTTGGACGAAGAAGTCTTCGACGTTTTTTCTGAAGACTAGTCAATTGAGGTATAACACTGGCTGCTTCTGTCGAGCTTACCAATCCTAAACAATTAGTTGAAGTTGATGGACTATTAACAGCAGTTGAAGTTGTTGAAGTTGTTGCGTTTGTAACGGCAGCGGCTATTGATACTCCCGATAGTGATGCTGTAGAAGCATTCTTAGTTGTGTTACTTATTTGTGTTAAAGTGGTGCAATTGCGACCAGTTGTAGATGAACCTAGTGTTGAGCCTGAAGTAGATATCGAATGTTAGCTGGAATCAAAACCATTATGATTTGGATTTAATGGAGAATCCGGACTAATAACATCAGTTTGTGTTTGTTCAGGATCACTACTACGTTCTTCTACAACTGTGTCGAGCTCTAGGGATGGGAAACCTCTGCTGAGACTTCGTTCAGGGCGTAAACTGATAACTCTCGACGATCTGTTATCTAAAATTTTAAACAAAATTGAATATTATGAAGATTATATAAAATGACGAAAATTAATTATTTTTAACATTAAATAGAGTACAGACTATAGAGATAGTTTGAAAATGAATGTGATATGTGATCGAATTTTTGCAAATAAAATAAAATTTATAAAGGAAATATATAGAAAAACACTTAAACATGCTTAGAAAAATAAAACAATAAAAAATCAGCTTCTTATTCTTATTTAGAGCAACAAAAATTTATAAGTTTACATTATAATTCGTTTTGAATTGAATTAAATGTTGTAGTAATCGTAATCTTCGAATATTACATTCCTTTGAAATTTTTGTAAATTACTTACTTCTGCGGTATAAAAAGTCATCTTTATCTTATTTTCCTACCACTCGATTTGAAGGTTTTGTTAACATTCTATATTTGTATTAGATTTGCTAGAATGCTCCGAATTCTTCATTATTTTTAAAATATCTTCATTTATATAATATTTATATTTTATTTAAATCATAATTACATTTTTGGTAATACTTAATATAAGCTGGCCTATTTTTTCGATTATTTAAGCGTTACTAGAATTAGTGTAAAAATTTAGCGATGCAACACTGCCATTATTGCTTTACCATCAACGTAAATAAGTATGTGGTATTTTTCCATTTCGATTTTGAAAAAATTTATTTTAATTATTATATAAAAAAATGTAATTAAATTAAATTAAAAAGAAAGTGAATGAAGGTTTGTTAGTATTAATAATGTTTTATGTTATAAATAAAATTTTATATTGTGATGATACTGATAAGTTCAAGATACATTTATATACATTCAAATTTTTATGAGTATAATTTTGTATTTTGTCTGTATTCATAAATAAATAAAAACCACATCACTTCTATATGACTCACTGAGTCTATGAATAGGACTAAATCTGACCAGGCTGACTGCATGATCCTGGACATCATAATTTCTTCGACGATCACGCTCACGTGCTAATTTGGCACGTTTTCGCAGACAACAGATGACTAATAATGCTAATAATGGGAAGCCCAAAATACTGCTTACTATCGGTATTACAATAGATTCCGGTGAAACTGAAAATAATCCAGAGAATTTTTTGTCTTATGAATTAATTATATTTATTTACAGAATTTATATTGAATAGGTATATAAATGTTTTATGTTAATTTTTATTATTATACGTATGATTATAAATTTTATAAAGTTATATCGGAAAAGATTAAAATTTCCTGTTTCCGAAATTTATATGTAATTATTAAATTATATATATTATGGAATTTATGAACTGAGATTACTTAAAAATATTATGTAGATTTCTGCTGATGACAAGAATTACTGCAACACATTTTCGAAAAATTTTTACTTTATATTAAAATAGAAATTATTATGTAACATTTATTTAATACCACAAATATGAATATAGAAAATTACATTTTAATGCCAATGGATATATATATGTCCAAGTTTTTGTTTATTGCATTTTTTGTTAAAAATGTATATTTTGCATTATGAATTTGCTGGCCACATATGGTAAAAGGAAAATGCATTTTTCTAAAAATCATCCAACAGCAATGGTAAAAGTAAGCTTTCTTTATAATATTTCATGAAAATTAAATTTATCTATTTTATAAGCGTAAAGTTTGAAAAATAAGAAATTCTTTTTTTTTTTAAATGCATTTTTTTTTTTAATATTATTCAAAATGATATTGTTTAAAATTTAACAGCATAGATTTTCTTTTGTGAAAATTTAGATGCGAAATTCTTATAAAATTATTTACTTCAAAATAAAAAAAAAATAAAATAAAAATGTACCTACATAATGGTTTTTATATAAAACTTTTATTTCAATTTTAGTGAGTTTTTTTTTTTTTATAGAGAACGTGAGTTTTTCTTTAACAAAAAAAAAGCCATAAAAATGCATTATGCTTTAATGCTTTTAAAAAATATAATATATAAATAGAATTTTTTATATTGTTTGGATTAAAGCCAAAATCTGTTTTAATGATTAATAATTATTATGGCTTTAAGGATTTGTATAACACAAAAATACACAGTAGAGAAAAAAAATATTTATGTATATTATTTAATTCATATAAAATTTCATTATTTTTATAAAGTTAAAAAATTTAAAAAAATTTTTATTTTCACAAAATTCTTTTTTCACTGTATAAATGCATATTTGTATGCTGCATAATCGTAATTTGTACGTATTCACATACACTAAGTTTATCTTTTAATGGAAGTACTAAATCAAAATAAATGTTGGCACATGGCTTTAAAATAAAAATTTCTTGTACATTTCATAAAAATTCTAAAAAAAAAAAATTCCTTCATTTTAAATTTTATTTAATTTTTTTTTTTAAACATATAAAATGCTAAGATTTTTTATACTAAAAACTCGTGTTTTTTGTACTTACATATATATTATATTAAAACCTTATTAAATTCAACATTTTTATGCTAACACGCAATGGGTCTCATGGAAGACTAGAGTGTTGTTATTTTTTATTCATTATTCAAGTGAAAATATGTACATATATTTAAAGAAATAGGTCAGAATTTCAAAATATGATTTTCGTAAGGTTCTTATGATCCCAAAGTAACATGTAAGGTATATTAAAAAAAAAAACAGGTTGAAATATCTTAGTAGTAAGTATAGGAGTTTTGATATTCTACCAGCAAGACCAGTTGTTAAAAAATTCAAACATTTTCATAGTTAAATATGATATGATGTAATTTTATTTTTTTAAATTTAAATTGTATTTTGAGTATTTATTAAATAAAGAATTTCGCAATTTAAAACATTCCTATATTATGTATAACTTTTAGAAGTTGAAAAGTTGAGTTTTGATTATTAGATTTTTCTCCGAAATTTTTGAAATTCATTTATAATTCAAATATTTGTAAAGTTAAACAAACAAATCCACAATACAAGTGAAAATTAAATATAGAGAAATAATTTAATTTTATATGAACTTTGTCCATTAAAAATTCCAAATAAAAATATATACTGTATAGAAGAATGCGAAGAAAAAAACAGCAAACCCTCCAAGTACAGTGTAACGCAAAACGGTGCAAAAGTAAATCGAAAAATTTATATATAAGAACCCTTTTTAATAAGTATGATCATAACGCACGAATCAACTAATGCCTTGAGCACAGCTAATACCGTAAAGCAATTTTGAGCTACCGTAAAAACCGATTTCTGCGTTATTTTATTTAAAATAAAAATTATGAAAAACGAAAAATATTAATTTTATTGATTTTTTGTAAAAAGAATTTCTTAAAATTATTTCATAATTAATTAGAAAACTGAATTTATTTTTTTTTTGCTCCAGAAAGAATTGAATACGTCACAAAATAATTTTTTTGTTTCTTTTTCACAGCGTTTCTTTTGCATCGAAATTTGGTTTTGCTGCATTTTTCTGTCACAATCATATTATAAAAAAAACAAACAGTTCTTTGCAGTTAATTTTTTTGCTTTCAGGTAAAATTAGCTGTGAACAGGTTTCCGGAACATTCCTTCAAAAATTGCTTTGCCGTATTAGCTGTGCTCAAGGCATAAAGATGAGCCCCTTTTATAAATCACTCCTTGTGCTTATAAAGATTGGTTTTCGGTTTTCTAATTTTAAACTTTGAAATTTTAAAAGTTTTTCTCCGTGATTTATGTTTACAAATTCACGATCTACGAAAAAATTCAAAAAATTTGCTTCATTTAAATTGTCACTGGAATAGTACGATGGATTATAATTTTTTTTTTCTGAGAAAAACCATATTGGTCAATTCATAAATTTTATTATTAAATCCCTGATGATACATGCATGGCCCATAATAGATTTTCCTATATGTACAAATAAAAAATCTATAATTTATTAGAGTAATTTTTTTTAAATGGAAACTTGGACATTGAATGATTAAGTTGAATGAAAATTTTAAGTTATAGTTATTAACTTTTAATATTGTATAATACATAGGACAAAAAAAATATTTTTATATTGATGGATTTTTCAATATGACATTGATTCATTAATAGCATTTTTAATTGATATTTGTGTTTTCCTTTTTTTTTTGTTGAGATTTTGTTGAAAGCATTTTTTTTTTATTCTACCATATTTTTTATTTTATTTTATTTTTCCATTTAAATGATACCACATCATATTGACTATATATTCTTATATGACAATATTCCCGTGGGATGCTAAACAGATTTAAAATGAATTATTAAAAATGCCTAATTGTTTTTGACAAACCTACTTAAAATAAAATTATTTATTAATTAATTTTTTTCTTATTAATTAATTTATTTTTTAAGCTTTGACTATATTTCTCTGTTTATGATTGATTTCCTTTGCAAACTATCTTTGCAACTATCTTTTTTTCTAATGTCAGTTTTAGTTTTAGAGCCGCCTAATTTTTTTTTACTAAATTAAAAATAGAAGACAGATCAGTTACAAAAACTGTATGAGTTACAGAAGGTTTGGTAGAGCCAGAAATATTCGGATAAGACTAAATTAAGCCAAAGTTCAAGTCTCTGCAAAATATTGAGTGGAATGTTCCAAGTTAAAGCTTTAAATCCTTTTTTTGTGGGTTGAAGTTCCATTTCACGGCCCCCTCATCAACGTGTCCTGTGAATGCGCACCTGTTGCATACTGTCTATAAAATTTGTGGTTAGTTATATGACACTACTTTGAGGATGTCTGCAATATCCCTTTTTTTATACAGTGTTAAATAATATTGTTATTTTAGTGATATTAAATTAGTTTTTCACTGTGTTTACATATGAGAAAAAAAAAAAAATGACAAAAACAAAATAATAAAAAAACAAAAAGAAAAATACTAAATAAATATTACAAAACATTTCAGTTGAAATACTTCTTCAGAAGATATTACCGGGGAAACAATAATGAAATTTTTTTTATTTTTTTTTTTTTTTATGTTTTAACATCCTTAAGCCAAACAAATATTTTATTTTAAGTTGAAAGTTTATATTTACATAAATATCCGCAAAAAAAAAATGTTTTTTATTTTTTTTTTTAACCAATAAAAAAATAAATGATAAAATCATTGAAATAAAAAAGAAAAGAAAAAACACTTTTCCAGTTTTTCCAGCAATAATCGTGTGACATAATCAAAAAAATATTTTTTTAAGTGTATTTTTATTAAGAACGGATTTTGGATTTAGATATCGCATTGAAAGAGTCTTTAAACTTAAAAAAATAATTGAAATCTATCTAACAGGAGCTATATATATCCGTGTAGAGCTATGTAGTGCTTTGTGTTAAATTTTAATATTATCTGACTGAAGTAAATTCTAGAAATAGTTCTATGTTATGTGCAAAATTAACATGTTATCTAATATATATTTGGAAAAATAATATTATTATTATTAATAATAAATATTAAGAAAGATTAAAAAATAAAAAATAAACGAAAAATAGTAACATTATAAAAATTAAAGTAACTGCTGTGGAATACATTATATAATTCATTTGCATAATATATTAAAAAAATGATTTCCGTCATTCTCGTGTTTTAAAAATCGTTTTAACTTTTTCCTTTCATTGACACTTAAAATCATACATAGTACTCATATATACACGTTATCTTCAGCGGAAATTGAAAAAATGAATTTCTGCTGTTGGCATTTTTTTTTTCATCCATTAATTTTATTTAATGTTATCAAATTATGGTATATCTTTTATTCCTTTACATATGAATTCTGTTTTTATCATAAAAATATGTAATTAAAAAAAACTTAAAGTACATTATGTTCGCGATACAAATGTATATTGTTTTTAAAACATATCTTAGGATAGTTACAAGCTATAGGACAAAAAAAGTAAACTAATTGATCTCGAAAATTAACACGATTTTGTTGACTTTTTTATATTACTTATCAAGTTTCTTAGGTATACCATGAACTTGACTTAATTAAACCTATGTATAGAGAACAAAGTCATGTACTATACCTTTAACTGTTCTGGAAGATTTCTTCTTCGCGTAATATTCGATATATATAATTTAGATTTAAAAGAAAATCGATGTTGTTTTCTCGTTATTTGTTTTCAAAGGTTTAAAACATTTAAACGAGCACCTAGCACCTCTACACATTTTTAACATATATCTTAACATATTGTTTGCTAGTGACACGAAATAATTTAAATTTCTACAAATAACATTTAATTTTGGTTCATTTTCAGTCAGCAAAAAAAAAAAAAGAATATACATTATAATATAATAAATTTAAGATACCTATACATACCCGTTGGATATATGATAATAGTTGGTCGTTTGCCATTAGTTGTTATTATGGCAGTTGCACCATTTATAACAACACTTCGATGATGTATTGATGGTGTTGTTGTAGTCGCTGTTGTTGTTGCTGCTGTAGTCGACGTATTTATTATTTGAATAGATGTTTGCTCTTGATGTTCTTGTTGTTCTTTTAAATCTATTGCTGTTGTCGTTGTTGTTGATGTTTTTGTATAATGTTCAGACGATGATGGTGTTATTGATGATGAGAGTGTGTCATTATCACTGAAAATATTATTACTAAAATTTCCATTAACATTTAATGGCTGTTCAAGAACATCAAATTTTATTCCCATTAATTCATTTAATGTATTGTTGTTGTTATTATTATTGCTGTTACTATTATTATTATTATTATTATTATTATTATTATTATTATTATTATTATTATTATTATTATTATTATTATTATTATTATTGTTGTTCATATTAGAATTATATTTAACATCATCATTTGGTGGTAATTTAATTTGATTGGATATTTTAGGTGTTGTTGTCCAATTTTTAACAGTTGTTGTAGTAGTAGCAGTACTACGACCAACAGTAGCAGCACCAGTAGTATTATTAATAGAATAATTTCTAGATTTAAATGAATTTGAATTTGGTGATAATAACATAATTTTAGGTGAAGATTCATCAGTTGTTGTTTTTGGTGAAAATGTTAATAATGACGACGATGTTGATGATGATGATGATGATGATGACACATCTTTTTTCACTCTATTCACATAATGATATATCGAATTAATTAATGGCAGTTGTAATAATTTTTGATTATCATAATTAATAGCAGATTTTAATTCTTTTCGTATGAATTTATTATAATTTAAATTTTTATTATTTAATGTTACGACATTTTCAATACGTTTAAATTTGAAATTATTATTATTATTATTTAAACTTAAAGAAGGATTAGAAAATTTTGTTGAAATCATTAAAATTAAGAGAAATTTAAATAATATTTTCGATACTGCTACTACTACAACTACTGAACCACCCGCCAATTCAAATCGTATAAAAATTGTAGTATTTATTTTTCTATCACAGAAATATTATTTTATTTTATTTTTTTGTTGTAACAAGATGTTAACTTTTTGATTTGGCGCCAAAATATAAAATTGATATTATTTTATTAGTATTTTTTTTATATATATATATATATATATAACTTTATTGCTATTTACTTTTATTTTATTTTTTTATTTTTTTTTATTTTATTTACAGACTGTTGAAAAAGTATTTTCTTAAAAATAAAATAAAAATTCAAATTTTGATGTTTTAAAAATATTTTTGATGTTTTTAGTTTTTTGATAGAAAAAAAAAAACATATTATCAATGTCAATGTCAAAAAAAGCGTTAATTTTAATGATTACATTTTTAGCATAGCTAAAAGATACTTGGACCTACCCAAAACAAATTAATATAATATCTTCCCTTGAACGAAATTTAGTTAGAGAGTCACATTTTAAAAACTACCTAGATATTGAAAATTATATAAGTACCCGGTACTTTATAATAAAAAAAATTTTTTTAGATTTAATATTTTTAGAGGAATAAAAATAGTTAAAAAGTAATTCATAAAATTTATTATGTCTGTTTTCTATATTTAGCTTAAGAAGTTGATTATTAGAAATATTGTAGCTGAGTGTTTTTTTTTTGTGAGTTTATAGCCATCATGGCATTCTCTTAATAGTTTATGAAATCATTTTATCAGCGAACGAAGCAAAAATAAAGTAGGTAGCTGTAATTAAGAAAATTTTAAATAAAGCAGCATTTAATCCTAATTCCCAAAACACAGGATTAAGAGCTATTTTTTTTTTTCATTTAAAACATATTTATGAATTTCTTCTGGGCCGTATATTGTTTCACCATGAAACCAACAAGCACAGCACAGTACATTTTAACATAAAATTATATGCAGCGTTAAATGCTAATTGGTGTGTAAAAATAAAATCTTTTGATATGAACATTTTTTTGGAGAGCCTAATTGATCTTAATACGTTATTTTCGAATAATTTTACAGTAAATTTATTTTTATTATTATTCTGATAAAAATAATAAAAACTTTTTGGTTATTTTTTTCATTTATTTATTTTTTTTTTTCATTTCCTTTTTTATAATCATATTATTACATTAAGTAGGTATGATGTGAATTCTTTGATTCTAGAAATCCTGAAAATTGTTAAATTAATAAAAAAAATATGTAATTTTGAGTCAATAACTGTACGGTGGCCGGTTAATTTAAAATTATAAACATTTTCACTTTATACTCGCTACTGAGTCATTAATTTATTCCTAATTTTGTAAATTTTGATAATTATAGTTCGAGATACTTAATTTTTTGGTGAATACATTAAAAGACGTTTTTGAAAAAATTGGCAATAAATTCTGATTAATTTATATTGATGAAGATTTTGTATAAGTACGGAAATATGTTTTTGTAAAAGATCAATTTCCATCATAGTTCAAATTGATCCATTAATACATTAAAAGGATAACTTTTCTATATAACAATAATTCATAAACTTTCACATCAACATATTTTAAATCTAAATCTATACTGCATTCGTTTTTGGTAAAAAAGCAATAAAAAAAATTCCTTGAAAGAAAGCCACATAAAATTTCACGTGTTGGAAAAAAAACCTGAACAACATCATGCTTATCGTTAAGAAAAAGTTTTCTTATTTTAATGTTTGTTATCAAAAAAAATTTTCTTTTTTTTTATCATTATCATAAAAAGTTTTTGGTTCGCTTCCTTTCTTATTTTCAGGTATAACCTATTGTTAATAAGATTATAAAATATCACATAAAAATTTGTTTCCTCTACAGGCTATCAATAGTATATAAAATATATTTTGTTTCAACTTTACTTAAATATTTCTTTTGTATTTGTATAATTTTATAACATTTTTCTATTTCTTTCTGAAATTTATATTACACTTATGTTAAATATAGAAAATAACATATGATTGAAAAGTATTTGAAAATTTAATCTGATTATTTACTTTACATACACTAATATTGTTGGTTTTGAAGAACTATGAAAATTTTAAATTGAATGTATTTAAAAAGCTCAATTATTTAACAGCAAAAACCAAAACTTAGCATAAATTAACTTGATACTGCAATAATATGTTTATACGGTTTTTATAGGTTTTGAGGCCAATATTTTTAGTATAGTTTAATAACATTTTAAATTTCTCTTTTTTTATTCTCTAGTGTCTAGTGTAAACTTATTTATTGAAAATATTTTTCCAAAGTTCAGCAGAAACAAGATGATATTATAAAATAAAATAAATATTATTGCCCTATATTTGATCAGTAAAAGTTTTTCATTCATATAGAAAGTTGATGGTTAAGTTATTGAAATTTGAAAAAAAAAAAAAAAAAATGCTTATTTATTTATTATTATATTTTTTTAAAAAAACTTTTTCCACAATGAATAATTGAAAGAAATGATAAATTATTTAATATTTATTATTTAGGGAATTTTAATATGAATACAAATATTTTTGTATATATAAATGGCATTAGTTACAATTGAAAAAATTATTACAATACGATTTGTATAGTCATTTTTAAAAGATATTTCCACTTTGATGTATCATATGTATGTCACAAACAAAACATTTGAAACTTTTTAGATGCGTAATTATCGCGTGAGAAAAAAGAATTGGAATTCTATTATAATTCCAGAAATATTGATCTCTGCACATGACGTAGGTACATAATATGTCGTGCCTTATTTATAAATAATAAAAAAAAAAATTTATTTAAAATATTGAAGATTAGTTAATAAAAATTCCCATAATTTTCCCTAAAAATTTTTACTTCAAAATTCAGATATTAATATGTGTTGTGGATCAAGCCATTAACCCTTTGACGACCACAGGCAAATATGCTTGCCCAGGGGTTTTTTGCGTTTATAACTGTTCCTTTAACTATTATAGTATTGGCGTCCGAAGGTGGTTTGTAGAGGAGGGTTGAGGCAACAAAGTAGTAGTGGGGGGTAAGTCTCTACTTCGTCGCACTTGCCCTGTGGGAGTCACTAAAGTTAGTCAAAAAGTGTTTTTAGTTGAAGGGGCTGCCACTTGGCGAGGAAGAAGTGGACCTGGCTGAGATTTAGGTACGTTTTGCCTTCATCTATTACCTTTTCTGAAGCTTCTGTGAGTTTTTACTAGCCCGCAGTGGCCAAAAATACGATTGTCAAGTATATTTGCCTGTGGGTTGAAAGAGAAGTTTTTACCCAACTATGTTTGCCAAGAGAAAAAAGGGACAACGAGGAGGTTTAGGGGGCCAATTTTTTGTAACATAACTATTATTAGGTTACAGATGCCGAAAATCAAAAAATAATCAAAATCGCTTCGGCCAAAAAAGTCTGGTCCTCAAAGGGTTAATACAATGTTATTCATGGCAGGCAGTTTTATATCTTTATCTATTGGTTAGAATATTGAAAAGAGTGTTTATTAAGTTCGTTTCAAATACATATAGGTACCTAAATATTTCATTTGGTTCAGATTAAAAACTTTTTCTAGAATTCTCGATTTTCAATTTTTATCTTATCTACGCTGCTGTTTTATAAAAGTGAACTAAATACATGAATAAAAATATTCTTGTCGAGATGGAATTGCCTATGAACGAATGAAATATGAAAAATATTTCATTACTTTAAAAAAAAAAAAACCTCATAAAATATTGTTTTACAATTTCTATATTATGGTTTCGCTGTTCACATAATTATATAATATCATTTACACTTCATTAAGTTTGCATCCAAAAAGCTTTCCTTTTAATTTTCTATTTTATTAACTTCGGAAATAAAACCTATTTTTTATTGTACGTCCTTGTTTTGTATACAACTATATGCAGAGATTATATATATTTTTGAAATAAAATAGAAAATTGATAGAAATATTACATACATAACTATATATCTTTTTTTTTTCTTTTTTTTCCACTAATTTACGATAAAAATACCATAATGTGGTTAGTGGTATAGTGGTTTCTGAAATAAACAAAGGATTTAAGGATAAAAAAAAATTTGTTTTAAGGAAGAGAAATTGTAATGTCACTACACGGAGAGAAAAGATTGCTAATATCATATAAAATGTGAATAAATCATGGAAAAAAAGGACTTGTTTTTGACCCGTTCGCCTTTTTTCTCGAAACATGTATTTTTTTTCCATAATTTTTAGAACTTTTTCATGCACATAACAATCAACTTTAGTTCATGAAAGAAATATTGTTTGCGTGAAAGAAGAAATAATAAGTCATTGTAATGTGCGAGTTTTTTGATAATTCGTGTAAAAGAAACACGAATCAAGAAACACATGACCTTAAAAAATACATTTTTAATTTCATAGCTTAGCCCATAGGTAGAGATGTCGGTTTGCAATGCTGAGGACCCAGGTTCGAATCTTGAAGAGGACGACGACAATTATGGGAAAAAATTTTTTTTTTTTATATCTTATAATTTTTTATTTCATTTTTTTTTCCTTTTATTATTTTTATTTTATTTTTTTTTTTATTTTATTTTTTTTTTTTATTTTTTTTTATTTCTTTAATTTTTTTTTATTTATTATTTTTTTTTTATAATTTTTTATTTATTTTATTTACCTATATTTATTAAATTTAATTTTATTAAATTTATAATTGATTTTTTTGATTTTTCTCATGCCCTCTTCGGGATTCGAACCTTGTACTTTTACATTGCAAACGTTCAACTCTACCACTAGGCTAAGCAATTGAAATTTAGATAGAGTGTAAAATAGAAAATATAAATTATATACTGACCACAATATCTTTCTTAAGTTTCAAAAAATTTCATCAAATCATGAAATAATTTATTTAACTAATGGAAAATTGTAACCATAGAATATGAAAAAAATATCATCAAATAAGAAATGTATTCGCAGAGAATCATGTTTTTCATTTTCATGTTTCGTTGAAAAAAAAAATACACAAACTAAGGAAAAAAATTCTTAAACTGTGTTAGAATTACATCAAGTAAATATTTACTTAAATTAAGAAATATTTACATAAATGAAGAAATAATTACTTCATTAATGAAAATAAGCCCATTAAATCAAGCAAGATAAGTTTACTTGAATCATGGAAAAAGCCATAAATAACAGACGAGAAAAAATTGCAAAATTTAAGCAACTATTTAACATATTAAGTGAATCGCTTTGAATTATGAAAATTCGTTTTTTTTTCTTAAATTTTAGTGATTATGAAAGTGTATTGCACGATTCTAGAAATTTTTTTCCCTCAGTGTATTTGAGTTATAAAATATTATACATTCAATGTATTCCGTATATGTAGTTCAAATAATATATAGAGTTTGCCTTAATGGAAATTTTAAATGAAATTTTTAAGAACATAATTTATAAGTTTATGCGGTGTTGTATACCATTGCATAAATTTATAAAGTTTAAGTTTTTGCCCTAAGAATATGAAAATAAACTAAATATGTGAATGTAATCTTGCCGCACGGAAAAAAATTGTCCTTTATACGCATTTTATTTCCAATTAACTTGATTTGTGAACTTCTCATAAATCAAGTCAAGATACTTAATATAAAAATTTTTCTATCATATTATGACCTCATAAAAAAAAATTTTTCTTAAAATTTATACCAATTATTTACATGCAAAAGAAAAACCATAAAAAAATATCATAATTTGTATAAATAAATAAATTTAAAAGTAGCAAATAAAAACATAAAATGTATTAAACAAATATAAGGTAACCACGAAATAATAATAAATAAAAAGAAATAAAAAGAAATAAAAAGTATAAAACTAATAAATTTGATAAGGCTTCATGGCAAAATAATCATTTCACTGTACAGAAACCACTAAACTTATACTTTTTTTTTTTATTATTGAAGCTTTTAATTTATTCAAACAAAATAAATAATAAATAAATAAAAAAAAAAAAAAAAACCTTGAAAAAGTTTATTTTCTTTAAATTTATTTTGTCCTTTAAAAAAGGACTTTTCTTTTTGGTAATTTTTTCACTACTTTTCTTAAATGTTTTTTTTTTTTTTCCTTTTTTTCGTTTTCGTTGTCGTTATATTGTGATTGTTGTTTTTTTTTTGCTCTTCTGAGTAATGTCCTGTGAATAATATGTTTTTTTTTCTTTCATGCACTAATAATCCTTTTTACGAAATTATAGTCACGTTATAAGTCTAAGTTAGGTATATACGCACACAGTATTATGTTTTTGCATAATTTTGATTTAATATTCCGCAAAAAAAAAAAAAAAATAAATAATCAGGAGAAAGTAGTAGAATTTGATTCATATTTCACTTCTTTTTATTTTTTAAGTATCCTTTTCATTCCCGAACTGAGAATTCTTATTAGAATTGGTTTTTTCATTCATGATGATTAGTAAATGGATTCATCTGTTTGTCATTATTCGACAATATTATGTGTAATGATCATTTGAAATATCTGAAAATAAATTAAAAAGAAAATTTTTTGTTAAAAGGATATAATGTATAAATTATGAATTTTGGTTATAAGTACATATATGTAATATAATTTAAAATTTGATTAGTACATATGTACACTATTTCGGTATAATTTACATGTTATATACGGAAAATTCAAAGTCACGAGGCTCATTTAGAAATTTAATAAACGTCTTGATATTAAAAGGACTGGGAAATTTTTTTCGGGATGTAGATTTTCCATATTTCATATTACGGCCGTTTTCCAGTTTTCCGCGGCTCTTACAATTCTTTCTTCAATTCCTTTTTTCGTATCTTTTATACTTTTACTTTAAGGAGTTATAATTTTTTTTTAAATGCAATAGTGTAAGAAATGTTCCTTTTATCATTTAACTTCTTATTATGCATAAATACTAATTAATTTTACTTTTATTTATTAGGTATATATTTTTATAGTTTATACGACGGTGTTAGCTTAATGTACATACAAGACATAAAGTATAAACATTGTCTATCATAGAGAAATACAAATCCAAAACCACCACCAACCGATAATGTCTGAAATTTACCATTAAAATTTATTATTTTCTAATTTAATTCTTTTTTAACTAAAAAATCATAAAATTATACTATCCGTAAAGAAAAATTGTTTATAAAAAAAAGTGATTCTTATGGTGTTATGTTGTTAAGAAAAGTATTTTTTTTTTTTCAAAATCCTTGGAATAAAATTTGAATGAACTATTTTTCTTATTTTTTTTTTTTTTCAACATTAAATTCCCGGATGGAGATTTTTTTTTTTTTTTCAATTTATATCCCATGGGTTGTCAATGTATATACCTTATACATAGTTCTCTATAGTATTATACAACTACAATACAAAATTTTTAAATAACATAAAGAATATTTGAAAAGGTATATAAAAAAAAAAGAAAGCTTTTTGAAAGTGAACATTTTTTTTTTTTCAATTAATGAAAGGTAATTAAAAAGTATTATTTGGAATCTTTTTATGCAAAAAAAGAAAAATAAAATTACGTGACATGATTTCACAAAATTTAATTAAAAAAAAAAACACCTTTTTTGCTTTATAAAAAAAAAACGAAGAAAAAATCAGAATTAATCAAAAATCAAAAATCAAAATTAAATTTTAGGTATAAAAAAATTATCTTGGACACAAGATTGTTTCTAATTCAAAAAAGATGTGACATAGTGACATAGTATGGTAGTAGAAAAAATAATTAAGTACTTTGTGGTATAATAAACTTTAATGTCACTTCAATATAACTTCAGAATAATTACTAAACTCTTACCTGTCAGTATCGCTGAAAAAACAGATAGTTGCGGCAGATATATTTTATTTTAATATTTTTGTATGTATGAATCGAACTAGTGAATGGCGTTATCTAAATTTGCTATTTGTGAATATTTTTTCTTTTTAATATATCTGTTCATATATGATTATAGCAATGTTTGCCATAAAAATATTCAGAAACTCATATTCTATATTTTTTGTTATTAATATTTTGCTAGAAAAATTATAATTTTCCAGTAGCAAATATTGCTACAATTCATTTGCTGTATATTTTTGGACAAGATTTTGAGCACATACTACCAGAAAATATTGCAGTTTTTTGTGCAGCTGGTTCTTACTATACAACTAATTTTCAAATGAATTTTTATTTCCAGTGAAGCACATGAATGAGATCTATCTTAATTAAACTGCCCAATTTTTCTAAGTACTATATTGGCTCCATGAATTTTGACCGCATGAATTATGACCGCGACTGGCGGTCAAAATTTATTTTCAAAATGAATTTTGACCGCGCCTCAATTTAGAAAACAAATGAATTTTGACCGCTACAAAATGTGCGGACAAAATTCATTTTTAAAATGAATTTTGGCCGCAACTCAATTTAGTAAAAAAATGAATTTTGACCGCGGCAAAATGTGCGGACAAAATTCATTTTCAAAATGAATTTTGGCCGCGACTCTATTTAGAAAAAAAATGAATTTTGACCGCGACAAAATTTGCGGCTGTATTATGCAGAAATAGTTTCATCAAAAATATTACTTAACAAATATTGAAAATAAAAACAGCTTTTTCATACATTTTGTACGGCATCCTTTTGGAAAAGGCCTAAAATCATTTTTAAAACGACACTATTTATCGTATGTCAGTAAAAAAGATAAAATATTTGTGGGGTAGACACAAGGGGAAGGGGGGGGCAGCAGGGCGGCGGGCGGGAGGTTGGTCAGTGGGATTTGCGGCTGGCGCCCTTGCCCTTTTGCTTAGAACACAATATTTTATCGGAGGGTTGATTTCATTTTTCAAAATAAGTCATTTAAAATGAATTGTATCTTCTCCATAACTTTTGTGCATAATACTCGCGTTCCCGGCAACAACTCAATTTAAAAAAAATGAATTTTGACCGCGGCAAAATGTGCGGACAAAATTCATTTTCAAAATGAATTTTGGCCGTGACTCAATTTATAAAAAAATGAATTTTGACCGCGAGAAAATGTGCGGGCAAAATTCATTTTCAAAATGAATTTTGACCGCGACTCAATTTATAAATAAAATGAATTTTGACCGCGCGGTCAAAAGACATTTTGTTGCGCGGACAAAATTCATTTTAAAAATGAATTTTGCCCGCCCATACAAACTTTTTCCGCGGTCATAATTCATGCGGTCATAATTCAGTGCCCCACTATATTATTCAATATACAGGTAACCCTTGATTAACATGGTAGTTTGGTTCCAAGAATTCTCCGTGCTAATTAAAATCGTGTTAATCGAGACTAACAATCAATACAAGTAATGGGGTTTGGTTCCAAAAAAATTTTTATTTATGTTTTTGATAGTTTTTATTCAGTGCAAAAACAGAAAATTGAAATATATATATAGAATGGAAATTAAAATTTAACACAAAAATTAAAAGAAATAAATTCAAAAATTAAAAAAAATAAAAAAAATACGCAACTCAGATTGTTTAAATTTGAAAATGTAGAATTATATTTATTTAAAAAAAAAATTCAACTTAAATTATACAAATTTACATTTTGAAACCGCCTTAATTAAGGTTTTTCTGAATTTTGAAACCGTGTAAATTCAAAACCGCGTTAGTCAAGAGTGTGCTACAATTTATCAACCGTGTTAAAACGAAACCGTGTTATTCAAGTACCGTGTTAATCAAGGGTTACCTGTACTAATAAAATTTTTAAATCCAAGAAAAATGAAATATGTAAAATATTTATTTTCATTTTCACAGTCTGTAATCGCCTGAAAAATAATAAAATTTGTTTTGTATTATTAATAATTTAGTGGCTAATAGAATTTTATTTTTATATAAATTTTTTTTTTTTTTTCTAATTTCTTATGCAACTTTGATTTTTTTTTTAGCTTTTTTGGTGTATAAAAAATAAAAATACTTATTTGTTATATTTCTGTTTATCTACTAAAAAGTCTTCCTCATTTTGTTTTTTGTTTTTTTGTTGTTTTCTATTTTTAAACTTAACTTAACGTTTTACAAATTGGGTAAATAAAAAACAAATATACAATTTTTTATTTTATTTTATTTGCGAAGCATAGAAAAAAAAAATTAAGTTTATATTCAGTCAAGTGCATTAAAACGATTATATTTTTCTATGGAATTTTCTTTCATTTTCTTCTTATAAATAACTTTTGTTCTTCTTACAGTTTGTTAGGCTTTCTTTATTTTTTTTTATTTTATTTTTTATTTATTTTATTTTTTATTTTAAACAGCAACAACATAAGAAAAATAAATTCTTATTGTTTGAAAATTTTTATATTTTAAGTACATCGAAAAAAAATAAATTGAAACAGCATAAAGAAAAATTTTTTTGTTTTTTTTTTTTAAATTAAATATATAACTTTATGGTATAATCACAGAGATGAAAATAGAAAAATATGTGTAAAAAAAAACAATTGTTAAAAATAAGACTAGGTGTATTATTTGGGTTCATTTTTATGGTTTATAAAGTGCCATAGATTTAGTTTTTTAAGATATTTTAAAAAAATGAAGAAAAAGGAACATTAACAATAACATTATATACTTGCATAACAAAAATATTGCAATTGCGGGGCATTCAAAATACCAAAAATATCTCCAAAATACACTTGGACATGTTACAAGTAGATCTAGAGATAATAGATATTTTAGATTTAATAACACCATATTATAGTATTCGATAAAATTCGTTATAAATATTTTATTTCTCTAACCAATAAGTCTTTCGTAGACATCTTACTTCATTTAATTAAACCAGAGAAGTTTATTTCTATGAAATTGTTATATATTGTTTATAATATATATAACAATGAAAGACCCCATTTTTTTGGTACTAAACTGAGTCTGAATATATGGACGAACTTTATTCTAAAGTTCGTTCATCTATATATTTTATCCCAATGCCAAATGCTAGTGGACTGAAATCAGAAAACCGAAAGAAAATCAGCAGGTATATAATTGAAACTGAACACTCAACTGTTAGTAAATTTTCGTTTGATTTTCTTGAATAATTCAAGAAAATTTTCGCAAGTCTCTTTTATACTTATAAATTATTAACAGCGAATGTTGCAAGATATTTGTAAAAGTACCTTATATTAAATTTTCTTTTAATAAAATTATTATTCATCCAAGTAGAAAATTAAATTGCAATTTCTATTCGATTAGTCGTACACTTAGTTTAAAGAAAAGATAAAATCCATGACTGTTTTCCAATTTAGATAGGTACATATTGTTTTTAAAAATTAATTTCAAGTGAATTGAAAAAAAAAAAATATTGGCTTTTTATGTTTTAAATTTTTTTTCAGAAAGGCAATAAAAATTATATGGATTTAATATTTTTTGCCTCATATTGTTAAATCAGATTTCAGATCCCATAAGAACTACAGTTTTTCTGTACAGAGCATGTAGACAGGATCATGAAGACACGGAATTGTATGGTCTAAAGTTTGACATTTCCTATTTTAACATTAAGAGTATATGCAAATAATTATATATCTCCTTTTACAATTTTATTCTTTTTTAACATTCCGAAAAACCAACAAGTATAAAAAATATAAAAAATTTAAAATCATAAATATGTAATTCAAATAAATATTAGAAAAAGTAAAATAAATTAAACTTTTTTAAATGTAAAAGTTTTTCCAATTTATAATTTAAGAAGAAAACAAATTTAATTGAAAAAAAATTCAAGTAGAATTATTGAAAAATTAAGTTCATGGAAACACAAATATTTTTACACGTAAAATTAAATGAAGCGATGAGTGGTATTCTAAATCGTTCTTGAAAAAAAACCCAACCCATGCTACCTCAGATTTTTTGATCCTCTTAATCACTTTACCATATTAACATTATTCTCATAACAACAAATTAATTTTCATTTATTGTTTTCAATTCATTTGAAAATTGCTTTTTTGGTAATATCTATTTTTTTTTTTTTTTTATAACAAATTTTTATTCAAATTGAAATTGATTAATGTTTATTTACGTTTTTCTTACAATAATAATACCTATCACGGTACTTAATATGGTATTTCCTTAAGGAAAGGAAAAAGTCATTAGGCTTAATGGAAAATTTTGTCGATATAGGTATATATACTGTATAATGTATAAAAAAAAAAAAGTAAAATTAGAATATTCCCACTTAACGTATACATACAAAAGGTACAAATAAAATCAATCAAAAACTAGAGCTGTTATACCCTATATAAGATAAATTATTATACTTTCAAATATAAAAGCCATGGTATAAGATTATCCGTGTATATATTTTGAAATTGAAAAAAAAAATATTTGATTATTTGTAAAATGATTTTACATTAAATAAATATACTATAGAAAAGTGTCGTGTTGACAATAATGACAATAATGTTGACAAAAAAAAATTGTGGAATATTTTTGGAAAATTTTCTGCAAATTAAGTTAAAATAAATTAATTTTTATTATTATTTAAAAATAATGTGCTCTTAAATTTAGTTTTCCTTCTAATTTGTTCACATCGACATCTTATTTTGAAGCTTTTAATAAAATTCAGTCACTAACTTAAAAATTTAAATATACTTCATATAATCAATCTTCAAAATACTTGTGTTTGAAGATGTGTTAGGCCTTTTTTTTTCCATAACTTATATCAATAACATTATTTTTGAAGCTAAAATCAAATGATGATTAATATTATATGTGTCTATGGTACACAAACACATACAACATACAGCTAACCCTATTATTAACTACACAAAAAATATTATTTCATTTTTGTCATCTTTAGTGTGAACTTAGGAAATAAGATTGATATAACTTCAACAAAAAAAAAAAAAAGAAGAATTTTTATCTATAGGTAAATCTGAAGGCAAACCTTCAAAACTCAAATAGATATTTTTATTTTAATTTAATACGTGACTTTTTCCATAATGTCAAATAAATTTTTAATGATTAATGTGCAGAAAAGTGAGTTATAAACAATCTCAGCACTATAAATATAAAATATTAAAAAAAATACATAGTAGGTACCCTTTAAATATAATACTTTTCTAAAAATAAATATATATTCACCTAATTCAAAAAATTAATTTATAGAATCGGCTTTATGGTATTTATCTACAGAACACTTTTTCAATCAACTGCTGTTTTTTTCTATTATAAAATTTTTAAATAAAGGACACCACCTTCTGTATGAAGCTAATTTTTTTAAGTTTTTAAATCCTTTATATTAACTTCACTTCGTTTCCACAAACTTAGAAAGTCAAAATTGACCCACTTCCCGGTATTCAATCGAGTTGAAATTTTGCACATCGCTTTGTCGTCGATGACAATGGACTTTGGCATCGACATATTCACCTTTATGTTCATTTCACCACCGTGTCCGCAAACTTAAAAAAATCAAAATTGACCTACTTCCCGGTATCCAATCGAGCTGAAATTAAGCACACCGCTTTGTCCTTGATGACAATTCACTTTGGCATCGACACAATCACACTCACACACCTTTATCAATTAAGATCTTTATATCAACTTCACAGCCGTTTCCAAAAACTCAGAAAGTCAAAATTGACCCACTTCCCGGTATCCAATCGAGCTGAAATTTACTTGAGCATCACACACACACCTTTATATAAACTTCACCACATGGTCTGCAAACTTAGTAAGTCAAAATAGACCCAATTTCCGTTATCCAATCGAGGTAAAATTTTGCACATCACTTTGACGTCGATAACAATATACTTTGGCATCACAGACTCACACACATACACTCACACCTTTATATGAACTTCATATCAATATTACGTCTATCAATGTCACTAAAGAAAATTTAAAAATAATATTTTATGTGAAAGAAAAATATTTAAAAAAAAGGATATTTTATTGGAATTTTCCACTGCTAATATTCAGAATATTGTTAGTGGAAAATAGTTTATCACTTTTTATAAAAACTTACTTGTATATTATAGAATATTTGATTTTGAATTTTGATTGAGCTATTTGTAGTATTTTTAATATATAGCTACACCAACAAATTCAAGTCAAAATTGTGATTTAAATTGGGAAGGTGACTTAACGTCTAGGGAATTAACATAGGTGCGGAATTAACTTCTGGAGAATTGAAGTCGATGGTCGTTATGTCACAATTCGAACAAAATCTAAAAGAGAATCGCTACATTTCTTTAGTGGAGAATTCAGTAAGTATTTGTATATGATGCTGGAATGAAAATTTATATCATTTTGAAATTTTTTCAAGAAAATAATGTTTGAATAAATCTATGTATATACTAAAGTACACATAATTTTATACTCTTATGTGTTTATGTACTTAAGTTTATACATGAAAAACATCTATCAGCAAACTAATAATAGTTTTTAGTTGAAATTTTTCCTGTCCGGAGATAGAGATATTGTATATATATATTCTTGAATGAAACCATAAATGAATGATATAAGATTTTCGGTATTTTATTTTTCAATATGAATGAATTTTTTTTTAAGCTCAATTAATTTTGTTTATTATCTGGGAAAAATGTTTTAAAACCTTTTATGTTATACTACAATTTATTCAACATAATAATTTTTTCTTTTTTTCGGAAATATAAAAATAGAAAAAAAAAAAAAAATAGAAAATGTATTAATAGTAAACTATCTTTTTAAGATATTAATACAAGAAGAGTTTGATTGATGAGACACTATAAAAATTTCAGATATATATATCAACTAAAACACTTCTTGGCGCAGTTAAAACTCGTGACGCAAGCTACGTACACAATTCAATTCATCACACAAAAGAAATTATATCAATTTGTGTGTCGCAAGACGCTAAGCGTGCGTGCGTGCAATCAGTGGTTGTTGGAGCAGAAGTCAAGGCAAAGAAAAATTTACAACAAAAGATCACACCGAAATTCTTTTGCACAAATTATTCGGTGCGACATTTTAAGCAATTTTCCTTTGCTTTGATTTTTGCTCCAACAACCACTGATTGCACGCACGCACGTTTAGCGTCTTGCGGCACACAAATTGATATACATAATTTCTTTTGTGTGATGAATTGAATTGTGTACGTAGCTTGCGTCACGAGTTTTAACTGCGCCAAGTAGTGTTTTAGTTGATATAACTATTTTTCGAAGGTAAATTAATATATGAAAATATTTGGAAAAAACTTGACATTTAGGGAGACTTTTGGAAATTTTGGGTAATTTTTTTGATTTTGGGACATTTTTAATTTTGGGACATTTTACTCTCACTCTCTCTCTCTCTCTCGCTCTCTCTCTCCCTCTCTCTTCCTCTCTCCCTCTCTCTTCCTCTCTCCCTCTCTCCCTCTCTTCCTCTCTCCCTCTCTCTTCCTCTCTCCCTCTCTCCCTCTCTCCCTCTCTCCCTCTCTCCCTCTCTCCCTCTCTCCCTCTCTCCCTCTCTCCCTCTCTCCCTCTCTCCCTCTCTCCCTCTCTCCCTCTCTCCCTCTCTCCCTCTCTCCCTCTCTCCCTCTCTCCCTCTCTCCCTCTCTCCCTCTCTCCCTCTCTCCCTCTCTCCCTCTCTCCCTCTCTCCCTCTCTCCCTCTTTCCCTCTCTCCCTCTCTCCCTCTCTCCCTCTCTCCCTCTCTCTCCCTCTCTCTCCCTCTCTCTCCCTCTCTCTCCCTCTCTCTCCCTCTCTCTCCCTCTCTCTCCCTCTCTCTCCCTCTCTCTCCCTCTCTCTCCCTCTCTCTCCCTCTCTCTTTCCCTCTCTCTTTCCCTCCCTCTCCCTCCCTCTCCCTCTCTCTCCCTCTCTCTCCCTCTCTCTCCGTCTCTCTCCCTCTCTCTCCCTCTCTCTCCGTCTTTCTCCGTCTCTCTCCCTCTCTCTCCCTCTCTCTCCCTCTCTCTCCCTCTCTCCCTCTCTCTCTTGGATTTTGGGACATTTTAATTTGGCACATTTTTGGGACTTGAGCCTGAGTGATTGAGTGAAATGAAATTATTTCACTGCGAAATATATTGTGTCCACAAACAAACAAACAAACAAACATACTATTCGGTTATCTCAAGGTAGAGGGCATGATTCAAATGTCCGGTCATAACTTTTGAACTGTTGACCCTAGCCCCTCATGTTAGATACCGTTGGAAAGGTCTTGGAACGTCGATGAAAGGTCAAAAGGTCACCAAGTTACAGGCCAAAAACTGAAAAGGTGAAAAAAAATTCAAATGGCCATAACTTGATGACCTTTTGACCTTTTTGGATGACATATGACATTTTTCGCATCTACGTTCCAAGACCTTTCCAACGGTATCTAACATGAGGGGCTAGGGTCAACAGTTCAAAAAATCGAAAGTTAGCTGTATATATTGTCGTGAAGCTTCACACGTTGAGGTGCTTGCGTCACTCGGGGGACTGCCGTCCCCGGTGATTCCAGTAGTTACTTGTATCTTCGTCGGTCGCAAGATTTTTATTTTTCAAACATGGTCAAAATTCATTTGCCATATACCTACCTATGAATACGTTTGTAGAGATTTTTTTCACATTTTTGGAATTCGGACTGTAAGCATAGACATACTAGGTATAATAAATGTTAAATTTTCAATTTTGTACATAAAAAATTGTTCCTTATATAAAGTAAATTTAAGATGAATATATATTTTTCATTCATCTAATAAATTTTATTTTGATTTTTTATATATATATATATATTTTTTAAGACAAACAATTGGTTCGACAAAATTAATAAGGCTTGTTATCCAAAACTAAGGAAGAGCTAAAAACGTTTAAAACAAAAATAAAATTTTTTTACGCCTCTCTTATTTTTATATGCTTAGCTATATTAAATTTATAAGAAATTGTTTCTTTTTTTTTTTTTTTATAAATTTCCCATTAACATAATTTTTTGTTGAAGAGAAAAAGAAAATGTACAAAAAAAAAAAAAAACAGATAACTTTATGCGTCGACACATTTTTCTTTTTCAAAATTAAATTCAAAATAAATGAATAAAAAAAAATTTTTCAACTTTAACATTCCTATACCCTTTGGTGACAGCCATTGCAATTAAAATGAAAGTAAAATTTTGATATGAGGTATTGTTTATTTTTTTTTTGAAAATTATTGCTAACAAATGAACTGACAAGAAATTATTGTTAACATAAAATGGACATAAAATATGCTATGTATATAATAAATAATTTGCAGAATATAATTAAGTTAGATAGTACATATACGGTATTTAATATACGGTAATTTTTAACATTATCATAACGATAGAATATGTCACCGATTTTATATTGTTGGAAAAATAATATAAAAAAAGCAGTGTTAGTTTTCTAGCACCCGGAGAATCAAATACAAAAAAGGACAATTTTAAAAGAATCAGATAAGAACCGACATTATTGAAAAATTAGTTTAATATTAACACTACTAACAACTTTTTTAAGTTTTTTCTTTTTCAAGCATAAGTAGTGCCTAAAGTAACGTTTAGGACGAGTTCAATACTATTGCATGCACAACGTATTCAATTCAATTTTTTCTATTTTTAACTTTTTTTTTTTATTCCTATTTTGCTGACTTTTTTATTTTATACTGTATAGTTATAAAAAGGAAGAAAAATGCTAATAGTTTTTCTCTGGAAATATCATCAAGGACGCATTTAGGTTTTTTTTTTACATTTTTCAAAGAAAAAAAAAAAAGGACATCAATTTTTTTTTTTAAAGCAAATATTTCTCTTTTGTTTAATGTTAAAATACGTAGTATATATAATATGCATATATATATTATATATATATGAATATACATAATTTATTTTTGTCAAAAAAAAAGTAAAGAGTAAAATATATAAAAAATAAAAAAAAAAAATTTAATGTTTCAGAAAGAGTGATATAGTGTTTTCTATATAGATAGAGACTTGTAAATTTTTTTTTAAAGATTTTCGTCATCTGTTTTTAATAAAAATATTTTTCTAATTCTGTATAAAATAAATTCTGAAATATATATGCTTTCCAAGTTCATATAATGCTGACAACTATAAAACGGACTGGCTTTAGTAAATATTGTGATTTTAATTTTTTTTAAATTTAAGTGAAAAATTAACAAGAATATCGATTCAAAATAGTGGCAGACGAGCGTACGCAGTTACTTCATAAGGAAACTCAAAAATATAGGTTGGAATATCAAAATATATTTTATTTATTAAACATTTCATAAATATTCATAAATTTAATTATTTAAGTTAATCACCTAATTAAACTAATAATTTATTACTATATTTAAACTGAAATTTTAATTTAATTTATTTTAATTTAATTATTCAATCATATATAATTATGTTTCATTAATTTATAATTTAGTTTAATTTAATTTATTTTAATCATTGAATTGCATTTCCTTTATCAATAGAGTGTATATAAAACAAGTAGAACTCTCTAGCGAATGTCTCTTTAGGTAGACTGTCTCGCTAGACCAATCATGATCACAGTATCTCTAGAATTCTATCTATAGGTAGATCTGTCTAACAATATTCAACTTGCTATATGGTTTTTTTTTTAAGTTTGTACAATGAAATTTTAAAACGCATGAAATTAAGATTGATGATAATAATGAGAGTAAAAAAAGTTTTTTTTTGGAATTGGATCAAACAACAAACATGTAAAGTAATGAGACTAATGTAAGCTTACTAGAATTAGTCTCACGAATACGGAAAATCCTTATGTGTCATTTGAATGAAATTTCCAAAAGAACTCATGTTTTAGGTTTTAAGCTCCTTTTATAACTTTCAATATGTACCCTCTTCTTCCCTTTTGGAGATACATTTATTCAATTTTTTTTTTATTTATAAGAACTGGAAATTCAATTTTATATTCTTGTTTAAAAACTTTTTAATTTTTTTGCAAAAGTTTTTGTGAAATTATTTGACAGTATTATTTGATGTGCAAATAATTTTTTTTTCCTTCTTTTGTTTTTTTTTTTTTGTTTCTTATTTTTTATTTATGTAATATCATAAAAAGATAATTTCTTTTTTTTTTCTTCTCTTTTTTCCCCTTGAATACGATATAATAAATTTCTTTAAATATTTTATCTAGAACTTTAATTGTTTCGGAAATCCTTATAAGATTTTCCATTAAATGTTTTCCTTTAAAAAAATAAATAAATAATTTCTTATTTTAATAAGAATATGAATGTATATATAAGACAAAGATACTTAAATACTTTCGAACAAAATAATAAAGTTAATATTTTTTTATAAAACCGTATTAAAAAAATAAAATTAAATTCTTATTTTAATTTTCAGTAGAAAATAATTTTTGGGGGTCAATGAATAATAAAATTGTGAGAAATAGAATCAAGTTCAAGCAGATTAATTTTTAATTTAAGATAGAAAGTTAGGGGATACTAAAATACTTGTTCATCTGTACGCGTTACAACATATATAAATAACATACAGGTAAACATTGTAGTATATGAAATCGCATAATGATATTTATGCAAACCAAACTCTGCACAGAACTTTTAATTTAATATTATTATATTATGTAATATGTGCAATATATACTTTTAAATTAAATATACATATATTTTTTTGAATTAAAAGTATGTCAAACCACTTCTACTTTTATCATTCACATACTTGTATAATATTATGCAAAGAATTGTTGACGTTTACATTTCAACATTTGTTTTAATTATTGCAATTTGCATATGAAACTTGTTAATCTACTAACTATGCATACAAGTTATATTTGTGTGTACATATTTTGTTAGAAGAAAATTTAAAGTTTTATAATTATGATGTTTGAAAAAAATTAGTATAAGAGATAATTATTATTAGCCCTTAAACTTAAAGTTTTTGTACACTTAAATAAATAATTTTTTTTCATATATAAATAATTAAGCATTGCAATGTATATACAATGTGTGTATATACAATGTGTGTATAATTTACAATATTACAAGTATATTATATTATAAATATTCTTAAAAAAGAGATAATGTAAAAAGTATGTTTATGTTTAATCATTTTTTTTTATAATTGGAAAATGTTTATTCAGGTGTTTCAATTATAGCAGAAGTTAATTAAAGCTTTTCCACATCATGTACAGTGAGAGTATCATCGCTGGAAAAAAAAAATATATATTTTATTTAATGTGTACATAACTTTCAGAAAAATAAATTTCTAACAAATTGAAATAATTAATTTTTTATTTTATTTTTTTGTAATTATAGTCTTCAGGGTGTGGAAAAGAAATTAATATATTAAATAATGTGACAGTAGCAGTGTATAGAAATACTTTGAGTATAAGTAGTATGACTCAAAAATTTCTGTTAAATCGCAGGAAATACAAAAATAGAACTTTTTCTTTATTTTTGAAGTAAAATAAAATTTTTACGTAAACACAGAGGTTCAAACCAATTGAAAAATTTGTCGAGCAGATATTTTTCATCCAATTAGGGGGAAAAACATAAAAGATTGTGTTAAAAACATTTTTTTTACAATGTTTTTACAAACATACTATCATGAACTAAAAACCAAAACAGATAATATGCCGACATACACTATCCATATATTTATTTTCCTTCTCAATATTCCATAAAATAATAATAATTGCCAAAAACGTTATTATGCTACACAGTTTCATTTTTAAAATTCTGAAAAGAATAACAAAGAATTTCAATTAACATGCTTTTATGGTGGTGAAAATAATTCAATTTTTTTAGGGTGCTTGTTCACAGAATCATCTGTATATGTACGATTTGTTATGATATATTTTCTTTTCTTTTATTCCTTAATTTTCTACAGATAATTTCATTAAAAGCAAAAATAAATCATGAGTTGAAAAAAAATATTGTTTTGAAATGATTTTATTTCATAAAAAGGAACTAAAATTTATAATATTTTAATTAAAATTAATATCATACTTATAATATGCTTAGTTAATAAACTAAATTTTATCAGAATAGAGTTTTCTTTTTGATATAGCTAGCTCTAAATGAAATTGTCACAAGTGAAAGAAAATGTTATACTTTTTATATATTTTTAGGTGATGCATAAAATCAACAAAAAAGGAAATATAGAATACATTGTGGTAAAAAAAAAATAATGAATGTTTTACATGTTTCACATTTTCCACTTTGAATTTAATTTAATTTTTAAATTTTTTTCAATTTTTCAACATCAATCATTTCGACAATGAACACCTGAGCTGAAACCATATAACCAATATCCTTTTTGCTGTTAATATACTTAGGTACCTAATTTTTTTTTTTTTTAATAGCATTTTATTACAATAATTTCCTAATTTAACTAGAAGTTGTGAAAAGTAAATAGTAATTTTCTTGTATGCATTTAATTTTAAAATAAAGCTATTCACAAGATCACAAGTATATACGGACGGATAAAAATTTAGAATTTCATTGAATTAAAAGAGAATTTTTTATATTTATATAATGAATTTTGACTTGCAGTACACAAAACGAGAACAAAGTAGTTTAATTTGTTACCCAAATGGATCATTTGAAAATTCGATATTTCTATATTTTAGCAAAATTATTTTATAAATTGTATTCTTTAGAATAGGCTAAAATCTCTGTCTATAAGAGACTAACCATAATAAAAACCTATCCGTAGTTATTTCAATAGTGGGCATTTATAATTTATTGTACACTTTGCCTTCGATTTTAGTAATTTCATAATAAATTTATTTATATTTCGAATTTTGGTTTGAAAGAAGCCCTAAAAGCACAAAAGTGTATACAGTATACTGCATACACAAACAGTACAAGTAATCACAAAAAGTGTTTTTAACAACACTTAAAAACTTATCCTTCAGTACAAGATAGTTATAACAAAAACTTTTGCTAAATTTACTATACATTTATAGTTTTTATTTTAATTATAAGTTTTTTTTTTGTTCAAAAGTATTTGTGTAGAAAAGTATTAAATTTAGCTTTTCATGTTGTACACAAATGAAATTAATTCCTAAAACATTGAGATCTTATGAAAATTGATAAAAAAAAAAAATTATTTTTTTTCCTTTATCACTCAATTTAATTGAAAACGATTGTAAAAAAATTTTCAAAGTCATAAAAAATGTTTTATTTATTCTTCGAGTTTTTTTTTCTTATATTTTTTTTATTTTTTAAGTTAACAAAATTTATGCATTTACATACTACATAAGTGAAAAATATTGATTGATTTAATTAAGTAAAAGCTTTTTTCATTAAAGTAAATAATATTAACTCTTAAAGTGTTTAAAAATAAAAATAAAATAAAAATAAAATAAAAGTGGAATAAATTTTGCTATATTTTCTTCTTTATTTTTTTATTTTTTTAAAAGCGCAAAAAGTTCCTTCCCCATGTTGTTGTTAGTTTGTTTATGTCGTTGTTGTCAGATCAACGACATAATATTTAAGGTTAAGACAAAAATTACGACAGAAGAGTTTTCTTCGAATTTCATGAAATGAATTTTTATATGTGTTTATATGATAATAATTTTACAAAACGAAAACTTACACGAATTTCACTTAGAAATTAAAATCAATATAAAATTAAAAAGTTTTAAAATTGTAACCTCAATGTAAAGTGTAATTGGAAGGATGTCCTCAATTTTAATTTATATTTTATCCTTTTGTTATTTCGTTATGCTGAAACCCCATTTCTGTTAAATGTAAGAAGATTTTGCTTTAATATTTTTTTTTGGTTGATAAAACAAAACATTTTTATTCTAAATTAAGATAAACTATATAAAATATACAAATTAAAAGATACAAGAATGCAAGAAGTAGTATACTTACTTTACTATATACAATTCCATACAACACTATCAGAATGTATATGAACATAAAATGTGAATTTTCTTTGAACATTTTTATGTTTAATTTTTCTATCTCAGATTTCTTTCTGAAAGAGTTATTTTTAAATATTTTATCCTTAAGCAAAAAAAAAAAGAAAAGATTTTAAAAGTTATCTTTTATAAAACAATAAATTATTATTTAAAAATGAATTCAACAACCAACTAGAGAATTTGGCTTGAACACTTTAGATGCAGTTAAAATTTATCTATTTATTGCAAAAATTTAAATTTAAAATATATAATGTGTTGAATTTTCTGAAATAATGCATAGTAGTATTAATATCTACATTCTGCACATCCCATATATAACATAAATTCAGATTAAAAGATTAAATTTAACATGTAAACGTAACAGATTCAAGATCGGAAAATGGACCATCTTTTTTGTTGTTAATTTCCTCATCAGGAAAGGATTTGGTTTGGAAATTATAGAAATTTTATATGAAAATAATTAGCAAATTTAGCCAGATTATAAGTAGACAGTTTTTTTTATAGAAATAGGGGCCTGAAGTTTATATTAAACAAATTGTACGGACACATCGATTTCATAATATAAACTTCAGGGTGTCCAAAAAATCAAAATAAATGTTGATATAAAATATGGTATCCTCCTCCTGCGGGGTCAAAGAAGGATGTGTTTAAATTTCGATCAGTTAATAATATTGTGATAGCTCCGGCTAAAACAGGAAGTGATAAAAGTAAAAGAATTGCTAGTTATTATGATCAAACAAATAGGGATATACGGTCAAAGGAAATTCCAGGTGACCGTATATTAATTACTGTAGTAATGAAATTAACTGCACCTAAAATTGAGGAAATTCCTGGTAAATGTAAAGAAAAAATTGCTGAATCAACAGATGCCCCACCGTGAGCGATTCCTGCAGATAATGGGGGGTAAACTGTTCATCCTGTTCCAGCTCCGTTTTCTACTATACTACTTGCTAAAAGAAGAGTTAGTGAAGGGGGTAATATTCAAAAACTTATGTTATTTATCCGAGGAAAAGCCATATCAGGAGCTCCTAATATCAATGGCACTAATCAATTACCAAATCCTCCGATTATAATAGGTATTACTATAAAAAAAATTATTACAAAACCATGAGCTGTTACAATTACATTATAAATTTGGTCATCTCATCACCAATTAATGCTCCTGGATGACCTAATTCAGCTCGTACTAGAATTCTTAGAGAAGTTCCTACTATCCCTGATCATGCTCCAAAAATAAAATATAGTGTTCCAATATCTTTATGGTTAGGCGAAAATAATCATTGTTGCGATTAAATGACTGAATTATAGGTAATAAATTGTAAATTTATTTATGAAAAGTATTTGTTTGACGTTATCAGCTACTAAAACAAAATGCTTTTTTTTCTGATTTTTCTTTAAATTTAAGTAAATATTAAATAATAAATATACATATGAAGAAAATTTCTAGAAATTTTGTGTCATCAATCATAAATTTTGAGAATACTAACCCTCACAGCATGTTCAAAAAAAAAACATGAATCCTTTTTCATAATTTTTTTCTTTTTTAATATTGGGTGTACAAGAAAACAATATAGTTAACACTTTAAATGCTATGTAGAGTTTTCAATTTTCATGCAAAAAAAATCTAATCAAATTTTTTTCGAAATCATCTTAAAATGAAGTTTACAAAACTTTTGTTATAGTCAGTTAGAAATTAAGTAATTCATAAGGGAAAAAAAAACTTAAAGAAAAACGAAATTTTTGTAAAAACTAAATTTTTCTAATTAAAATAATTTTTTTTCTCAAAAGAAAATATTTATGTTTATTATATTATATAATAAATTTGTGGAAAATTGTGTAGTGCTGTATTAAGTTTTCATGTTTTTTCTTTTGTTTATTATTTATACAACTTTAATTACCTAGGAAATTTCTAAAGACATACTGTGTGTGTATAATATTAAACAAAATAATATTCGTTGAAATTTTGAATTAAGTAGGATACAAGAAGTAAAGAATTTATTTATAATGGTCCCTTTTTTGTGGTGCTAAATTTTTTTAACCATTCGCATTAACAGCAAGGTTATAACAATTAAAATTATAATAAAATGTATGTTGTTGTTTTGAAATTCAACAACAAAATTTTCTTTTTTATTCATGCATACGTGTGGAAGTATTGTGTTATATAGTTTTATTTTGTTTATAGCTTATAAACAGAACAGTATGTTGAGGAAAATTTTTCAAAATTTTATTTTCTGTTAAATACTACTACATAATAATGTAAACTAAAATTTTAATTTACATACACTTGAAGCAAATATAATATTTAATATTAAATATAGAAATCCAATAAAAAATTAGTCTAAAAAATTTCGTGCAAGTGCAAAGAATAATTTTATTAAACTCGAATTATTCGTCATATAAAAAAGCATTAATTAGTATTTGATTATGTTACATTGCTTAGTTATATTCAATTGAACAAAAAACATTACATATATTGTTCTTCTTTACAAGGGCTCTGAAGAAAAAGCAGCATATCATTAAAGTGTAGCGTTTTTTACACTATCTTAATAAAACACAAAATGATTGTTTCTATTAATGTAGAAAACTGTTTCAACGTTGAAAAATCTCGTAAATTTTTTATTGCATGTATTTACATACTTCTTATTATTTTTCAAGGACATTTTCAAATAAAAGGATATACTTTAAATATTGTACTATGTATACCTTACGTATACGTTATTGTAAACATTATGTAAAGTAAATTGTAATAATTTTTTATTTATTTTTTAATAAATATCTCATTTTCAAGCTTTTCATTTTATCTTTTGTGTGCATTAACATTGTTGAGTTTTGAATTTGAGACATTAAATTTAACAATTTTTTTTTTTAATTTTTTTGCTGGGCTTCAAGCGACTTTCAAATTATTTAATAGCATTTGATAATTGTAATTTTATGAAATAAATGACATTTAATATATTTTCTTTATCTAACTTGTTTAATTCGCAAAGCCTGTTGTAGACTCAATTGCAGAATATATATTCAAATGTCACAGTTTTCAAATTTTATCAAAACTAACCTTGAATTAAGGAAAATAAATTTATCAGCTTATGAGAAAAATCTAATTAGAAGTTCAATAATTAGTTATTTGAAACTATAAAAGACCATTCCACAAATTCTCAAACCTTCTTAACAAAATAAAAGGAAAAAAAAATGAGTTATATGTATTGAGTTAATTGTATATTGAGTTAATTATAATGTACTTTGTTGAAACTCAATGAATTACCTCATTCTGTAAGATCATACACATTTTATTAATACCTAATTACAAATTTTAAATCTTCAATCAAATAAAAAGCGGGAAATATTTTTTATATTCTTTTATAAGATTTTTTGCTCATATCATATCAAATCATACTATGTGTATAATATTATTATATCGCACAGGGAATTCATTCGTTTCTATTCATCGATGTTGGATAAAGAAAAAATAAATACAATATAATTTTTTTTTTCCCTTAAAATTTAATACCTATAGTTAGATACTACACGCATATCATCATCATGATACATAGAATTGTTATCCTTTAAGAAGTTTCTCATGAAGAATAATTGTAACAAACAAAACACATATTATTTAGGGTTTTAATAAACTGTGTTATGCGTATTTTGTTTGTACATTTGTTGTTCCCCCATCTTTATTCAATTTTTATTTTTATGTCGGAACTTTTTCAAAATTTTTTTGATCATTTGACCTTTCTATTAGGATAACATAATTTCATAGAAAGTAAAATTGGGATATTAGGATTGGGACATAAAACTTTTATTTAACTATTTAGTATTGTATATATATAGTTGATATAACATGATAAATGAAAAATGGGTCAATATAACTTTTGTTCGAAATAGATTTTTATGAAAATTTTTCTTAAATAATTGGGGGAACATATACATATCTTATTAAAGAAAAAGATATTAACTTAAATAGAATAAGATATTTTTCTCCTGTAATAAAGAAACATTTCTTTTTCTCATAAAATACAATTTTTAATTTTTTTTCGCCAATGTTTTATAAGCACATCTATTTCTTTTAATAACAGATAACATATTTGTATGTTTATGTATTGTACATCCTTTCACTCATGATGATGATACTGTTGTTAAATACATAAGGTCTTAATTCTTAACATAAATTGACTTTTCTATATTATTGATAGCGTATAATTATATGATTATCAGTATGACATATCAAAACCTTTTTGTCAATTATGATTAAATAATGTCAAATACATCATATCTGTGAACATATTATATTTAAAAGTAATCGAAAAATTTGGTTAATAGATTTTTAATGATTTTTTATGCAGTATCTATTTAATCTGAATTTTATTTAATAAAGCACGTTGAAATACATGTAATAAATATTAAAATAAACACATTTAAAAGTCATCTTATATTAACATTAAAATCGATTAAATTTTTAATAAACATATTATTACTTTATTTCAGGAACAAATTCTTGAATTTGGGAAAAAAGATTAGATAAAAAGGAAAGATTTATTATATTTTGTAAACTAATAATTATAAATTTATGAATTCATTAAGCATTCCTTAAATATTAATAATAAATAAAGATTTATTTTAAATCTCAGTTGAATTAAAATAATGTAAATAATTAAAAAAAAAAAATTACATACCTGCAAATTTCTTTTGACAAGTATTTAATATTTTATTAATGAGTTCAGTTAATCATTTTTAAGTCTCGGTTAGTTTTTTCATTTAAGGAAATATGAACATCATTAGGTTATCAACTACGTGTTCTTAATAAAATGATTTTATTAAAATTTTTAATCAATATTGCACCTATTTTGGAGTATGTAAAATAGTCCACTTCTTCATTCCAAATATGGAAGACGATTTCAAACTAATGCAAACACCTAATTCAAGTCAATTAAACGAAAATTCCGACAGAGCATTAACATAATACCATCGATTTATTTTATATTAATGAATAAAATAAAAAATTTTCCTATAATTTTTATTTTCGAACAAATAATATTAGGGAAAAAGTTTTCTAAAATCATAATAATTCATTCTGAGGTACTATATACCTTTAGTTTTTGATTTCATTGTCTTGCTTGCCAAAAAACTTAAGTGTTGTATATTCTATGTGTGATTAAAGGAACAAGGATATACACATAATGTTTGTATTTTATAAAAGTTAAAATTCATGTACAGATGTTTAGCCTCCACATTTGAAAAAAGGAACCTTTTTCATCTTGGTATTTTTTGTATTGTTTCCAAAAAAAAAAAAATATTTTTTTTTTATTTATTCCTTTGATATTAATGTGTGTTCTTCTTGTTGTTGTTTGTTTTTATGTTTTGTAGAACTAAGATTTTATCATGTTAAACAACACATACGTATGACGACATGAGGATATTAAATATAAGAACAAGTATATATATAAGAAATTTTATGTTATAATTTTGGTTCTGATGTTAACAGTTTATATTTTCGGTGTCCAAAATTATATATAACAATATTTTAGTACATTATATGGTTTGGGAAAATAAAGATTGTTGTGTATTGTGTTTAAGATTTGTATTAAATTAAACACTTTATTAGTCTGAAAACGAATTGATTTCAGAACAGAAATTTCATGTTTTGATGTTGATGCGAAATACAAATGTTGTATTTTATTATGTATTTAAATTTTGTTGGCAGAACATTGATTGATAATTTTAAGAAAGCAATGGTAATATACAAGGCCGACTTTACTCTAATGTGCACTTATGAATTTATAAATACAATTTTGTTTGGTGCAACAAAAACTTTTCCTTTTAGCTCCTCTGATAAAAAAGAAATTTAAAGCAACCCAAGATCACAAAGGTGTTGTCACTGAAGGCACTATTGAAAAAAGCTTTAAAAGTTAAAAGTAATTTAAACTACCATATAATTCAATATTTTACAAAAATTAATTAAACTTTATTCTAAGTTAATTAATTAATTAAAATTTCCTTAATTAAATTATATATGTTTAAATTGTTTTCGAAATTAAACAAACAATACAAAAGAAAAATGTTTTGATTTAATTAAAAATTTCATATTTACAAAATTAATTAATATTTATGAGTATACTATAGTGTATATTTTACCGCACATACGATTAAAGTTTACAACAATATTATCACCGCAAAAATTATTTTCATAAATCACGAATTAGGTTAAAAGAAAAAGGTAATAAATTATAATTACTAATTTTTTTTTTTTTTGGAATATTTACGTATAAAATCAAAATTGTATATTTTATATGTATTATATGTTTATCGTTAAATGTTTAATGACATTAGTAGGTACAATATGCCGGTTCTGCGCCAACAGCCGCAGCCATCTGCAGCCACTTATAGAGGTGAATTAGGTGAATTAGGTGAATTTAGGTGAATTAGGTGAATTTAGGTGAATTAGGTGAATTTTTGGTGGTTATTTTCAAATTTTTGGCGGTTATTTTCAAATTTTCGCTGAATTAGATGAATTTTTTCGGTGAATTAGGTGAATTTTTTCGCTGAATAAGGTGAATTTTTTTTAGCTGAATTAGATGAATTTTTGGCGGTTATTTTCAAATTTTCGCTGAATAAGATGAATTTTTTAGGTGAATTAGATAAATTTTTGGATGTTATTTTCAAATTTTTGGAGGGTCAGGGTGAATTTCATATTTTTTATGTGTGGAGAAAATTGAAACTAACTTTATACTCACGCGCTTTTATTCGGATAGGGAAAATTAGTAAACATATTTATTATTTATTCCCCTCGATGAAAAAAAGTTTTATTATTTCCCGTCAGATGACAAAAATAGTTTTACGTGCGGAATAAATTCGGATAATTTCTAGGAGAATATTACGATCAATAAAATATTACGATCAATAAAAATTTCAAGAAAAACTAAGCGCCTTTATCCGGATGCGGGAAATTAGTAAACATATTTTTTATTCGGCTTTGAGAGCTTAAGATAATATTAATTCAGCATTATAAAAAAACATTTTTATTATTTCCCGTCAGGTGGTATAAATAGTTTTACGTGCAGAATAATTTCGGCTAATTTCTAGGAGAATATTACGATCAATAAAAATTTCAAGAAAAAAAGCGCCTTTATTCGGATACGGGAAATTAGTAAACATATTCCTACTAAACTAACTCATAATTGGGGATAATACGCATTGCAATATTAATATTTCATAATTCTGAAAATTAAGAAACTGATAAGTATATTTGTATTTAGCTATAAATCCTAAAAAAAAAAAAACTCGTATACGGTGAATATGCACATTGTTTACATTATAAAGCATTACGAATTCCTAGTTAAAAATTCCATATATATTTATATATATATATATATATCTAGAATAATTTATGGGATTTTCAAGTGTCTAACGAGGCGGCAAAGAAAAATAATTTTATGACACTTTAATTTTTTTATTTGTGGGTAGTTCCACGGAAACTGATCGATTCAATGTTACCGCACTTTTTTGGATGAAGAGTATAAATATTAAAAATTTCCATTCTAAAAATACATTATATGATGAATAAAAAAAAAAATGTAAATATTTACTGTTATTAGCGAAAATCGCAGCATAAATACTGATTTCACCACTCCCATGGCTGTTGCTAAGTAATTGTTTCATATTCAAAACTAAAATTCGTTATTTTAATGCTCAATAAATACTTCGCAAATTTTATTATTAAAAAAATAATATATAAAAGACTCTCTAAAATTTCGAGAAAAGTTGAGAAAGCGCAGTTCTAATTGGTTTTTTCCATTATTTTATTAGGTATCGCTTGCTTACACGGGAATGACTTTTCGGTGCAAATTCTTTGAAAAATCGAAAAATGCTGAGTTCTCTTTGAGAATAAATTCGAAATTATCTGAAACATCTAAAAAATATTGGTTTAAGTTTAAAAAATATATTTTTTTTTTTTTTACATTTTTTATTTAGTTTTCTGACAGTTTGCGTGGAACTACCCTTGCATAAAATATCTTTTTTTAAATATGGATAAAAAGTAATTCATCCTTTAAGGAAATAACCTTACGCACATATAAAAAAAAGTTTATAAAAGGATCATTCCCATCATAGATCTCCAACGCTCTCTAATCAAAACTCGAGGTACTATCTCGAAAGCTATCGAAAGCATTGCAGACTTAGATAAATTTTTATCCTAGAGGGATTTCGCTTTTTATTAAATGCTTCAATTCAGCAGTTTTAGATGAAAAATTTAATTTTTACCGTTTATTTTCAAATTCGTATTAAATATATTATTATTTAGCTAGATCATATATTGCGGATATTGTATACATTATAATATTAATTTTTTATGCATAGTTTTAATTATAAGTATTGATTTGAATTTTGATTTCATTTAAAAATAATTTTTAATTATAAACATTATTAATATTTTAGGAAAGGAAAATTTTTAGTCATTTATAATATTGAAAAGTATAGAGGGTTCAATAAAACGATAATAAAACTTTTAAAAGAAAATATATTGTGGATATTGTAAACATTATAATATTAATTTTTTATGCATAGTTTTAATTATTGGTTTAAATTTTAATTTCATTTAGCAACAACTAATATGTGATTTTAAAGTGGTCTTTAATTATAAACATTATTAATATTTTAGAAAAGGAAATTTTTTAATCATTTATAATATTGAAAAGTATAGGAGATTCAATAAAACGATTATAAAACTTTTAAGAGAAAATATCATATAAATTCGAAAAATTTTGAAATCATATTATTGTAAATTAAAGAGCAAGATCAGCTATAATAATAAAACTTTTAAGAGAAAATATCGCATAAATTCGAAAAATTTCAAGATTGCAAATTAAAGAGAAATATCAAGCCGGTTTCGGCTATAAATGTTTTTAATTTTTAATTTTTCTTTTTAAAATAAAGCGGTGGGAGTGAAATTTCGGGTATAAATATTCCGCGACTTTTAATTTAAATTTAATAAGTTTTCAATCTTGAAGCAAGCAGCAATCAAAAAAAAAAAAAAGAAGGATGAATTACCATAATAGCAATGAGATGCATCAAAATCAATTAAGCGAAGGATTCCAATATTATGGGGATTTGGATAGCGCTCAACAAAGCTGTTCAGCAATTGAAGCATTCAATGAGGCTATTAACGATAAGCAGAATTTGAGCTTGAGAGCAATGGAGCCTGGATATTGTTATGAAATTGAAAAAATTGGCCAAGAAAATACAAGATTTGGATTGAAATGGGTAGTAGAAACCGTAAACTACAAAATAATGATCCCAGACAGATATGGTAGAAGATTAACAAAAAACCATGTCGATGAAATCAATAAGGGAGGATTTTCTATAATCAGCAGAGGTAAAGCTGAAGATGATGCAAGCTACATGCTGAATTTAGTTCTTACACCTAACTCTCAAAAACATTTGGCTCAAATGTAATAAAAATATTTAAAATTAAAAAATAAATTAAAATAAAAAATTGTGTTTTATTAAGAATTTTTGAGAAAAGAATTTTTCAGTGTTTAATTAGAAGTTGAATAAGATGGAAGCATTCAAATCAGACTTTGAGAAACATAGCGCAGTTTCGAATTTTTTGAGAACATTTGCAGAAGTTTTGCATGATGATCACCGCGATAGTTTAGAGAATTATTTAAAAAAGTTAGAAACATCCATGATTTCAGGCTACGGATATAAAAATCATTTTATGAATTGTGAGTGGTCTGATGAAAATAATAAAAGCGGCGCTGAAACATGCGACTGTGTGATGCTGAATTCAAGATATAGGCATGGAATATCGAATATAATGAACATCTATAAAAGAATGGATAAGGCTATGATTTGCAGCTCCTGTAATAAAAAGGAATGCAGAGATAGCTCAGCTTAGCCCGATAGCAAGTTATTGATTCATCGCGGATAAATATAATTTTTTGTATATTTGTATTTGCATTTATTTTCAATAAATCTGAAAAAGATAGAATTAAATGTTTTATTTAATAAAAGACTCTTTTTTTATTTTTTAAATAAATCCATCATTTTATTGCAAATAAATCTTATACATAAATGACCGCAATTTACTTGATTATAATTTTGATACGATTCATGATTATATTTAATATTACGTCCTAAATAATTTATAATATCCGATGTTGGTTTTAAATTTCCAAAACTATCGAAATATTCGATAAAACCATAATTTTTGAAATATGCTACCCAGTGTGTACCAAATCCATATGATGTATCCAAGTTAACTATTCCTGATTCTATGTTGTTAGGTTTCAAAGGTAAAGTATCGCGCATAAATACTCCTCTGAAATATGGCACGTCTAACATATAATTTCTGATATCGGCGTCAGTTAATGCTGTCCTGGGTAGAGTTTGTATGAGTTTTTTGGCTTCAAATAAAGACCATAACCTTTTTTATATGGTTTGAGATAAAGTCCATTTCCAATTGAAGCTGATTTATCCTCCATAGTTTTATTATGACGTATATTTTCCTCCAATTGTTTTCGTGCTGCTTTCACATCGTTAACAGATTTTGCTACACCTGCCGCTCCTCCAGCGAGTGCTCCTAATGCTGATAGCCCCGCAAAAATAGGTATTAGAGGTAGAATTCCTCCAGTTTTAGGAATTGGAATTATTCGAGGTTTTTTAGCTTGTTTATTATTTGAGAAAACATTTTTAGCGGCACTTAATGCCATTTCAACAGCTGCAGCATTATTTTGAGGTTTATTCTTCTTGATCGATTTTTTAATTCCATTAATTGCTTTCTTGAAAATTTTATAGCTATTTTTTTGTTTTTTGATACCCATTCCCATTTTTCTTTTAACTTTCATAGCGTTTGTGACTAAATATGCGGAAGCTTTTTCTCCCAGTGAGGAATCGTTAGCTAAAACACGCTCCCAAGCTTTTCCTTCCAATATTTTATCTGCTATATGGCGATCTTTAAGATCTTTTAATTTTGAATATGAAATATCGTGCTCTTTACAAGCTTTATCTAAATTATTTATACCAGGATCACCACGTGACAATCTTTCTCGTAATTTAGTACCTGGTCCGCAATATTGATAGCCGGGAATATGGAGCTCAAATGGTAGACTGCTAATAAAATTATTAAATAACCCTGCACCTTGAGCAGCTTTTTTAGATCTGAATGTATGATCTGAATGCGCAATCATTTTTATATCCTTGCTTAATATTGAAGCTTTAAATATATACTGACACCTTGAATATAAAGAACTCAGATTTATATTGCTTTTCAATAATGAAGTATGTTAAACAAGTCAATTCATTATCCGTAAATAATTTCGATTTAAATGAAAAGAAAAAGAAGAAACATAGTAATTTGCTGCCGAATTCAATGAGATCGCTTATAGTGGGGCCGTCAAGTTGCGGTAAAACTAATGTTATGCTGAGTTTATTATTACATCGTAATGGATTAAAGTTTAATAATGTATATATCTATTCAAAGACTTTATCTCAGCCAAAATATAGATTTTTAGAAGAAATAATAAAACCGATATGGGTTTTTATTCGTATTCTTCTAATGATGATGTATGGGGTATGGGTTTTTATTCGTATTCTTCTAATGATGATGTTATTTCACCCGAAAATGCTAAACCAAATTCAATATTCATTTTCGATGATGTAAATACAGGAAAGCAAAACAACATTCGAGATTACTTTTGTATGGGGCGACATAAACAGATCGACAGTTTTTACTTATGTCAAACTTATACTAGAATCCCTAAACATTTAATCAGAGATAATGCAAATTTTATAATACTTTTTAAACAAGATGATTTAAATTTAAAACATATATATAATGATCATATTTATGGTGATATATCATTCGATCAATTTAAGAAAGCATGTTTTAACGCTTGGAATGAAAAATATGGCTTCATAGTTATAGATAAAGATAGTCGGATCGATGAAGGTAGATATCGAAGAGGTTTCGATAATTTTATTTTACCATAAATGTTAAATCATTCTGTTCACCTCGTCATTCCATTCAAGATGTCCGACTTATTACAAGATCTAGTAAAAGCACGCAACATTCTAAAAAGAAAATTTAATGCAGTGAAGCGGGGCGAGGCTGAAGCTGAAATAACGCTAAATAAAACATTTAAGCCGATAATAGAACCGCTGCAGGAGTTAGTAAAGGGTAAAAAGGGATCTGATCCTGAGTTATCTTTGGCAGACTATACACCTAAAAGTAATAAGAAAAAAAAGATGAAATTTGAAGATGGTAATACAACTATAACAAAACTTGCTCAACGAAGTAATTCTGATCCGGTCTATGGACCTCATTACGATGATGAAATAGAAAGCTGGAAACTCGGTAGCAAAACGATACGTCACCATGAAAACAAATTATATGTTGGGGATAAAGCATTCGATTTTACATCAGGTTTAAAAGAATTAATTTTTACAAAAACTCCTACTGAATACACAGATGATGACCGCAAAAACTATCTAGAAATTATCTACGATACCAGTGTTCACAGAAAAAATTCTGATAAAAATCAAGCTTTAAGATCGGGATATAGTAAAACTTTCAAATATAAAAACTTTATAAGAAAGCCATCGAAAACCGGAGAAGGTCTTTTAAATCGTGTGACAAACAAAAAAATTCAATATACATATTTCGACGATTATAATGAAATTATAGAACGATTGAAACTATTAATTGCATCAAAGATGGCTGGCAACAATTCTATGGATAATGAAATAAATTCCATCATCGAAGAATTGAAAGAAGCTAAAATAATTATTGATTAAATTTCCGCGCCGCCGCGCCGCCCGGGTCCGCGCCGCCAGGGTCCGCGCCCGCGTAGGTATACGCCCGCGTGCAGGTGCACTTCAATTTTAGTCTACTTTCGAACGCCAATGGATAAACTTAGAGACGCATTTAAAAAAATTAATTCAAAATCATCGGGTGGGGATGGGTATAAAAAAATACGTGACACATCAACTGAATCCACCAAGCAATGGAAAAAGGAGGTGAAGGAGAAATTTGATGCAGAATCTAAAAAAAATAAATAATGTGAAAATTATAAATAAAATGCATTAATCTTTCTTAAATTGTGTGTTTTTATTTCAAATCATTTTTGTTAATCCATTGATTAAAGTTAGAATTAAAACCTAGCCATTTGACATAAATTTTATTTTTTTTTGTTTTCAATACTTTTTCTATTAAGTAAATATTGGGGTGATATGTCTTTTGGAGCTCCTCTGTATAAAATGTTCCGGCTATAGGATGCCCTTGAAAATCATCCAACATGTAGCAAACTGGATATGTGTTTTTGACACCTCGCACACGAAATAATTCAGTTGTCCAGTTTGGAGTATAACCTTTCTCAAATATATGTTTATATTTAGAAATACGAACAATATCATCCACTTTAAATTTACGTTTATCGAATATTTTTATATGATTGTAAACGGTATTCAAAAGATGTTTCTCATACGATTTTGTCACATTTTTCGGCATCATTCGAATTGTTCGATGTTTTGTAGAATTGTAATCGTCTGTAATGCTTTGTAAAATATTTAACCATTTGTATGAGCCTTGAAGACTGAATTGCTTATAAATTTTCTCCTTAATTGTACGATTAAATCTCTCAACTTGGCCGCATTTAATAACGCTGAAGCTTGAATAATGATTTATGCTGTATTTTAACATCAATTCTTTAAATTTGCTGTTGTAAAATTCTTTGCCGTGATCTGTTTGTAAATTTTTGCATACACGTCCTTCATTCAAAATTTGATGGAAAGCTTTAGCCGTTTCTTCGCTAGTTTTATTTTTAATAGGTTTAGTCCAAGCATATTTCGAAAATGTATCAATTACTGTTAATATATATTTAAAATCTTTATTTTCATTAGAATAGTTCCCCATTTCTGCTAAATCAGCTTGCCAATGATTATCAATACCAAGCATAATAACCCGTCTTCGCTTGAATTTTCTTCTAGCAGGCTTATGAATTTCGTTTACAACGTCAGCTTTACTCATTATTTTAAATCTCGAATTAAAGATTGCATTTCACTTAAACGATTTGAAATATCTCTTTCAAATTCTTGCTGCTGTCTTATTACTTCGAAATGATCGTTATTTATTTTAGTATTTATCGCATCTATATCGAGCTTATTCTCGGATATTTGACTTAATACGTTTTTTATGACGCTATCGCTGGCGAGAACTGATTGATTTAAAAATTTTACAGTTTCATTTATTTGAATCAATTGATTTTTCAAAATGCTAGTTTTCGAATCAACATATTGTTTGTTGCAAGCGTCAAAATCATTTTCAGGAGTATCGATATTTCTAATTTTTTTGCCTAATAAGTCATAATTCTTATCGTCTAATAATTTAAATCCAATTCCTTGAGGTCCTCTTAAGCCTCTTAAAGATTCTTTAGGAGCTCTAGAACGACCGAATTTATCGAGTGACATGTTCCGAATAAATAAAACAACGCTAAGCATTAGATTTTATTAAGCTTCTGCTAACCATGGCGTTCACAGTAACATTAAGCGCTACGGATTCAATTTTAAGCTCTAATTTTTTCCCACCTATACAACTAAACAATGAGTACGAATGCGGATTAATTGATTTAGAAACATATAATTCAATTCCAAATATTGATGAGGAGAATCAGAATTTTTATATAGGGAAAGGTAAAATTCAAATACCTATCGGATCATATGAAATAAATGATATTTACACTTACATCAAAAGCGCATTAAATAATGATGATGATTTTATACTCAGAGCGAATAATAACACATTGCAATGCGAAATTAAATCAAAGCATATGATTTATTTTAATAAAGAAAAATCTATAGGAAAATTATTAGGATTTTCGGAGCGAGAATTACAGCCTAATATTCTGCATTCATCGGATGTTCCTGTTAATATCATTAAAGTGAACACAATTCGCGTTGATTGTAATATTATAGATGGGTCTTATTTTAATAATAAGCTAGTACATATTTTACATGAATTCGCTCCAACAGTTGAACCAGGCTATAAAATCAGCGAGGTTCCAAGTAATGTGATTTATTTACCCGTGAACACTAGGGAAGTAAGGTCGATTGCAATAAAACTCTTAGACCAGAACAGCAATATAATTAATTTTAGAGGTGAAGTGATTACAATCAGACTTCATTTCAAACCTAAATATGCTAATATTCAATAAATATATCAACTCAGATCATCATATCATCAGTCCGAAGAAGACTAAGAAGTCGGGAAGGTCGCTTATATCTAAAGAAAATAAAGAATATTTAAAATCTTTGGGTTATAAAATAAATAGCAAAATATGAGTGACGTGCTAAGTATAACAAATCCTATAGCATTTGATAGCAGAATTTCAAAATTTGAATATCATGCTTATTCTCCATTCAATGAATCGTATGGGAATAATGACAGCATTATAATTTCAATACAACAGCAAAATTTAAATTTACTTCCATCCGAAAGCTATTTATACATCAATGGGGTAGTTCTAAAATCAGATGATACGGATGTAGATGAAGTTACAATTGTGAATAATGGCTAAAATTTTTTATTTGAGGAAATACGATATGAGTTGAATGGAGTTGAAATTGATAAAACACGGAAACTTGGTCATACTACTGCAATTAAAAATTATTTATCATTAAATTACGGTGAGAATATTATGCTACGAAATGCTGGATGGATGTACAAAGGAGTTGTCGCGAAAAAAGGACGATTCAACTTTTGCATCCCATTAAAATATTTATTTGGATTTGCCGAAGATTATCAAAAAATTATTTTGAATGCAAAACATGATCTTATATTGACTAGAGCTAAAACTGATGATAATTTTTATAAAATTGGTGCTGCTGAAAGTGTTAAAGTAAAGTTGCTGAAAATTCAATGGAGAGTTCCTCATTTAACCCTATCTGATGAGCAAAAACTTATTCTTTATAAGCAAATTGAGAATAAAAAGTCGATAAATTTAAGCTTTAGAAGTTGGGATATGCACGAATATCCTGTAATACCTCAAACAACGCATACCATTTGGACTGTAAAAACATCATCACAGCTAGAAAAACCTAGATTTGTAATATTAGGTTTACAAACAAATCGAGTTGATGATAAAACAAAAGATCCGAGCAAATTTGATCACTGTCAATTAACTGATGTTAAAGTGCATTTGAATTCAAGCAGTTACCCCTATGAATCTCTCGATCTCAAATATGATTGGGATAGATATTCGATTTTGTATCAAATGTACGTGGATTTCACAAAACCATATTATAATAACAGAAACTTATTTGCATTATTAACATTCGATGAATTTAAAGAGTTAGCTCCTATCGCTGTTATTGATTGCTCGCATCAGGATGAAGAGATAAAATCGGGGCCAGTTGATATTAAAATAGAATTTCGGACGTCAGAAAATATTCCAGCTAAAACATCGGCATTCTGTTTGCTAATTCATGATCGAATTATTGAATACAATATGTTCACAAATGAAGTTAAAAAACTTATATAAATAAAAAACAATTTTTCAAAATACATAAAGTTTTATTATTCATTAATAGGAATTTTATAATGACCCCATGCTAGAGTATTAAAACTATTATTTAACAAATATCTCTTATCATCAAAAGGGCTTAAAGCTATTTTATTTAAATTTTGCGTATAAACATCATGCATTACACTTCTAAATACTGTCTGTCTTCCATAAATAATTTTGCTATTAAATAAAACATCTTTATAATCCACAATATTTAATTTATCTACAACAGTTTTCTTAACTCCTTTCGCTTTTTTAGTTGGTTTAGATCCTAGCGTATCAATAGCATACATTTTTGATTTTAACCCCACAAATGTTTTCACAATTTTACCAGCATTTTCATCTTTCATGAGACCCAATACTTTTTTGTTTACCAATGGAAATCCGAATTGATTATTGGGCTGATAATCAGAAGTATCAAAATATTTCTGCAAATCCATTTTTATATCTTTATACAAATCTTCAGTATCAACACTATATAGAAAGCTGTCAGTATCCATATAATTCAATTTTAGCTTATCACCAAATTTAGGCAGCATATAATCATAATGAAAATTGTACATATGCAGCTTCGAAAGTTCTAATACTGTAAATCCGGCGTAAATAGGCTTGTTATATAGAATATGCGTTTTATCCAATTCGATAGCTGCCAAGTCTTCAGTAAAATGTTTAGCATTACGGAAATTAGGTTTAGCAACTAGAGCTCTGCATCCTAAATGTCTTCCTCTGCTCTCCCAACAATCCGCAATTTTAATGTCTCTCCTTTTTTCAACGTTCTCCATTGTTTTTCCAAATGTAGCATTATTTTTCTTTTTGAAATAATCTTTCTGGAAATCATTTTTAGCTAACGTTCTGTGGTGGTTATTTAAATCTATGTATGATTTCAGCCACGGCTTTTGATTAAATTGCAATATTTTATGAATTTTTTTTAATTGCAAACCATACTTCAAACATTGCTTTAAATTTCTATAATGGATGACATAATTTGTTTTCTCATTCAAATTCGGGATCAATTTTTTATTCTTTCCGTTTGGCGGGATCATATTTTCTACGCAAAATGGCAAATCATTGTGTTTATCGTGTAGCTCTTTCGGATAATGTAAATCTACTTCTAATATATATCCTATGCTAGAATCATCTGCTATCTCAAGAACATTAAATTCAGAAAAATCCTCCAACCATTTAAAGCCATTATATGGCAAGTATTGTATCATTGCCCATCCATATAAATTATTTGCATCAATGTAAATTATATATTTCGTCTTCTTTGCCGGATCGAATTCTTCATCCATATATTTATTATTCGCTTCAGCATATCTCGTGCTACATTGACTTATACCTCCACGTATACCGCGTTGACACATTTTTACTTTCTCAATATCCGTCAGCAATTCTAAATTGGATTTCGTGTACTTTAACATCGCATCCCAACTTAATCCTGGTGCTGTGAAATAATGAGCTGGATCTAGTTTATAAATTTTTTTGCAAACGCTTCTGAAATTCTCAAAAACATCTGCAAGCAGCATAACATCCGTTTTCAAATATAATTCCATATAATCTTTGAATGTTCTACAGCCGAATTTAGTCCACACATTTTGAGCGTGAGCGTAATCCTCTTGGTTGCAATCTTTCTCATTCAATGTATTTTTAAAACTTTGAATATCGGGTAATGAAATCTCATCTAATTTATCGAAAGAATCGAAATAATCGTATGGAAATATTCCTTTACGTTTTATTAAATCGAATTGCTCAGCATCGCTACACCATTTTTTTGTTTCTGCTAAATCGTCATCATCTAAATTTGACACCAAAGTCTCCAGTTTTGAGGACATAAAGCGATACGAGTCTAAAAATCTCAAAAGAAAACTTACTTCGTCAGTAATCGCGATTCTTTTAGATAAACTGATGTATAATTCTTTATTCAGAGGTATGACATTTATTCCGCCTGGTACAGCATTTAACTCTTTAAATAATAAATGGCTATCATATCCCGAAAAATTGTGGAAAAATATTGGGAAATAATTGCATATCTCGAATTCTAGATTGCATTTCTGATGCGCTGCTCCTCTATATTTACCAGTAAGATGGCAATGGTCTTTTACTTTTATATCACAAAAATTAAATTTCTTCTCGCAAATATTACAATTTCGTGCATTTTCAAACAAACTTATTTCCAGTGGTGATAATGGATTCATTGGCACTTCATTCTTTATGTAATTTCTAAATAAAAATCTGCAGTCGTCAACTAATGATTCTATAAATTCCTTTGCGCAATTTTCTCCTGTGAATACTCTATATTTATTTAAAGTTGAATCAAATGAGCATTTTATGTAGTATGCAAATGCAGCTGGAACATGAACTTTTGTATTTACTGTTGATGATATTGCAGGATTTTGAGTGCATACATCGTATGGTTTTAAAATTGCTTCAGAATCTGCATAAATTACAAACGGCGCATCTAGCATATGTTTATAATTCTTGAATTTTAAAATTTTATCATCAGGTTTTGGCAACAATGATACAATTTGCGAGCATTCTTTCTTATGCGCTTCTAATTTTTCCTCATTATGAAAATGAATTAAACATTTTGTACATAATAATATTCTATGTAGGTTCCTAGTAATTTGCTTGCTTATAAGTCGGGATAAATCTTTTACCCATATAAAATGCTGTTTTTCTCCGTTCTCTAGCAACAATAAATTAATGTGGATATTTTTTTCCTCCTTTGTATGGTAATACGGCCCCACTACTTTAGCTTCTTTATTTCTGCTGCCGCCCTCAAATCCGTATAGATTAACACTTATTTCCGGATTCAATTCTTCGAATGTTTTAATGTTTTTAATAATTAACGGGAATTCTAACCCCGTAAAATCGAGTTGGTTAACCTTGCAATTTTGCAAATCTATAACGGCGTATGCTATATTCTGAATTTTATATGAAGCAGCTCTTTCTGGGTGGTCTATAACCGTATTTTGCACTGCTGATATGACGCTCCATTTAAAACAATATTCATCCTCATTTCGAATATTAATGCACGCATGTTTTCTATATATGTAGTCAGGAGTTTTAATATAATTGGAACCCCTCAGCGGTTTATATTCACATATGTTAATTTCAAGCTGTATTATTCTCACAAGACTCCAACCGCTATCTTTTTCTTGAAATTCTTCTGTTTGGGTATTCACTTTTTCAATCATTTGCTCGTACAAAATAATAGCATCATCTAATTCCATTAAAGGCATCATTTTCGTGTTGAAGGATTTTATACTAATAATCAGCTCATCATCATCATTGTCGTCGGATTTTTTTGGTTTTACGTATTCACCAATCATTTCAATGTTGAATTTTACAGCTTTATGCTCAATTAATTCCCTTTTCAATAAATTTACAGCATCATTTTTTATTCTATGCATAAATTCTTTCGGGTCTAGCAGCGACTCGTCTTGATTTTGTATAACATACGTAGCGATTCTGCTTTTAAATAATTGCATAATTTTTTTTATTCCACCACCAACAACAATAGCAATTTTATCTTTGTGTCCAAACGTTCTTATATGATAATTCCACTGACGCTTATCGACAAACACACCGCAATCCCTGCAGTATTGGTTTTGACTCTTTGCAACATTATTGGCGCCTCCTCCAGTTGATGTAGACGCTTGAGGTTCTCTCACTTTTAAAATTTTCCCTCCTGCTGATGTGGACGCTTGAGGTTCTCCCACTTTTAAAATTTTCTTTGGCGGTTCTTTCATATAATCATCATTATGAGCTCGACGTATATGCGCCAATAAATTTTTCTTAAACATTTCCCGCCCGCACTTGTCACACACTGTTTTTACGCGATTCATTTTTTTAATTTAATTAATTTTTTTATTTTAATTAATTTTTGTTTTAATTAATTTTTATTTTAATTAATTTTTTTATTTTAATTTATTTTTCCGAGCCGCACCGCCGCGTTAATTTAAGTTTCTTTCTTAAAACCTTATTGGCGATACCGATTTTATCAAAGGAAAATTTTTTTAATTTTTTTAATTTTTTTAATTTTTTTATTCTAATTTTTTTTATTTTAGAGCGACTTTAATCAAACTTATGATTTAAAACTAATTGTACTGACTTATTTTCAATTCTCTTTCTCAGAAGTTCCTATCCTTCTGAATTGTCTTTAAAATTTTAATTAATTTTTTTTAATTTGTACTTCTTTATTTTAAGAATATCATACGTAGATGATAACACAAGAAAAACGGATTTATAATAATATTTTTTAAAATTTCAGTTAAATTTTTTATTCACTTTAAACTTAAATAATTCAGTTAAATAATTCTTAAAAAATTTGTTTATATGTATTCTTGCACAAACTTATTTTTTTATTTTTTTAATTTTTTAATTTTTTTATTTTATTAATTTTTTTATTTTATTTTAGAGCGACTTTCACGAAACTTATGATTTAAAACTAATTGTGCTAACGTATTTATACTAAAATTGGGGTTTCTCCTCTCTAATTCCGTTATTTTAATCTTTTTTAATTATATTTTTACGATCTTGCATGAAAAAAATTTATAAATAAAAATATGGAGCAATTGATTTTTCTTTTCATTCTACTTCATTATGAATTGGATAAGTGTTTTTCATATTCTTTGATGTGTAAAAATATATCCATAAAAACATACCGCAACTTGATTCCCCCTCATTCTAACATTATACTTCATTATGATCTGTTCAAGAGAAACAACTGTTTTTATTGATTTACAATTTGTTTTCGGTAACTTCGGTCAATTATTTGTGAAAGAGATATGCTGTATGAGGGCTGATCATCCTACTCCGGAATGCACAACTTTTAAACCCCCATATTCGTATAATGAATTAAACCCTACAGCGGTTAAGCAAAATGAATATTGCAAAAATTATATTAATGGTTTGGATTGGGATTATGGAGACTTAGATTATATACGATTAGCTGATTATTTGAGGAAATTCGATCAATTTACAATCATTGTTGCTGGATATAACAAAAAAATCATGTTGAGCAAATTTCTATCATCGGATAAAATTATTGATATCAATAAGGAGATAAATCTTAATTCGACCTATAATTATAATTTTGATTGTGCTTCTCATATTATTAATACTAACCGCTGCGCTTTAAATAATATATTTAAAATTTTCGTATTTATGGAGAAATGTAATTATTGCATACAATAAAAATAATGTTATCCTTTTGCAAAATTGTTTTTTATTTATTTTTTTTTTCTTAAAATTTTCAGATGATCGATATTATCTTAGAAATATCCTCATTTTATCTCCCTCGTAAAACTATTTATGCTATCTGACGGGAAATAATAAAAATGTTTTTTCATAATGCTGAATTAATATTATCTTAAGCTCTCAAAGCCGAATAAAGAATATGTTTACTAATTTCCCGTATCCGAATAAAGGCGCTCTTTTTCTTGAAATTTTTATTGATCGTAATATTCTCCTAGAAATTATCCGAAATTATTCTGCACGTAAAACTATTTATGCCACCTGACGGGAAATAATAAAACTTTTTTTCATCGAGGGGAATAAGCGGATAATAAATATGTTTACTAATTTTCCCTATCCGAATAAAAGCGCATGAGTATGAAGTTAGTTTCAATTTTCTCCGCACATAAAAAATATGAAATTCACCCCTGATCCTCTGAAAATTTGAAAATAACATCCAAAAATTTACCTAATTCACCTAAAAAATTGACCTTATTCAGCGAAAATTTAAAAATAACCACCAAAAATTCATCTAATTCAGCGAAAAAATTCACCTTATTCAGCGAAGAAATTCACCTAATACAGCGAAAATTTGAAAATAACCGCCAAAAATTTGAAAATAACCGCCAAAAATTCACCTAATTCACCTAAATTCACCTAATTCACCTAAATTCACCTAATTCACCTAATTCACCTCTATAAGTGGCTGCAGATGGCTGCGGCTGTTGGCGCAGAACCGGCATATTGTACCTACTGACATTACCCGAAGATGTAACGTGTTGTATATAACAACTACTATAAGCGTATATTCGTGTTTAGTTATTATCGCAAGACTAATAAATTTAACGTTATGCAAACAAAATAATGGTAAAAAAAATATATATTTTGGTAATTAGAATAATTTTATGTTAAATAAAAATTGGTTTGAGTATAAGTTCATTATACTTGAAACTATATATTTATTAAAGTCAGATTATGCGATAACACATTAAGTTTTTCCTAAATGAAAATTACATGGATTTTTTTACATAAGTCTTATAACCTATTTAATAATATAGAATAATTTTCAGAAAAATTTCTTGATTTAATTGAAGTGTGTGATATTTTTAAAAAAGTAGGGTGAACTCCTATATTCAAAAAAATCACATAAAAACTGTCGCATGGTCAAGTAAGGACTAACCAACTGGTTCATACGGGTACAACTGTACTGTAAACTTTACATATTCGAAATTCTTTTCAAATTTTTATTAGATAACAAAATAAATTTTATTATCAGTGATCTCGTTAATATGTCAAAAAGATAAATTTACAAAAACATAAAAACGTTTCAAAAATATGAAAATAAAATTATATTTTGTAAAATCTTGACCAAAAAAGAAATTTAATATTTATTTGAAAAACCTTAAATAATATTTTGTTTCTAAATTCCTTACTTTTAACAATAAAAAAAAAAATGTATAGCATAAACGCTTGCTATACAGAGGTATATAGGTATTATTCCTATGGGAAGAAAAATGTTGGAATTTTTATTTTTTTCAATAAAACATTTATACATAAAAATATAAAAAATCTAAAATAATAATGTAAAATATACTTTCCTTTGATTTTAATCTCAAAAAATTAGATTTAGAAACAAAATATTTTTATAAATATATTGTTTTCTTTTGGGTTTGCGAATAAATCAATTACGATGTTGCTTCCACTGCTGAATTAATTCCAACTGGCAAAGTGGGCTTTCGAATAATAAAGTTATTTCATGTATTAAAATTAATATTTTAGCAACATTTTACTATTTTGTTATAATCTTAAAGTTGAACCTAAAACTTGAAACTTATCTATTTTGTTCATTCAATTTTATTTTTTTAATTTTTTGCTCAAACTGATCTGGAATCAAATACAGTGGAAAATGCGATATATATATAACTGAACCGAACACAAACATTTGTTTTCAATCACTTAAGCTTTACAAATCACTTATATATTTATAAATTTTAATTAGAATGTCTTAAAATCTACTTCATTTTCTTCGTGAATAAATTAAATCTGTTATTTTTGTTTTAATTAAATACATATAAAAATATATTTTAAAAAGATTAAATATGTCACATAATCTTTTTAAGTTAAATCCAAAAACAAATTTTGAAATAAATATACTTTTGAAAAATTTAAAATCAAAATTCCAACAAATTATTTACACCTACTTTGTATTACTTGTTGAATTTTTATTTTAAAAGATTATTTAACTTTTGTTTCTTTTTTTTTTTTTGTTTTTGTGGTTAAATTAACAAATCCCTTTACCGTTGTCAAAATTACATTGAGGTTGAAATTATTTTTGGTTCTGTAACTTATGTATTTAAATTTTTATATTTATCCTATACATATCTTAGCTTATTTCATTTATTTGGCTGCATACATATTGTATACAATTTATTTATACATTCAATGATTTGGATTTAATCCCTCAAAATGTTAATATGAATCAATTTTAATTTTATGCATAACATTTAATTTTAATTAAATTTAATGTATAAAATAACAAAAATTAAGCATATAGTGTATTCCGTTCCGTTGTGCTTTAACTAAGATAAAGTTGTTTATAGTTGTTCATAAAATATTTAATATTTTATTAATTCTCACGTAGGTTCCTCGTGTGCATAAATTCTCAGAAAATCTCTTTCAATTATTGACATGTTTGCAATAATAAATCAAAGAGCTTTCAAATTAATTATTTATTGTATGCATATATGCATATGTACGTTTGAATTTCCATAAATTATTAATGCTAATACCAAAAATTGATTTCATTTTTCATTTTTGTTGATTGAAAGCAAAAAAAAATGAAACAAAAAAAAAATGAATACATTAATTTATATTCATGAAACAACATCGACACTGATTTTCAAAATTTGTCATTTAAAAACAACTAAAAAAAAAACGTTTTAAATATACTGCCGAGAGAGAATTCTACTTCATCCAGCTTTAAATTGACCATAAATAAAATAATTAATACACAACATAAGGAATTATATCAGAAATATCAGTAGTCTTTAATGCCATCTTCGGATTTTCCAACCAACGATAGCATTATATGCTTTGGGACATCCACTCTTCAAATTTATCGTCAATTTATCTGTTCGTTGTTCGTTGAGTTTAATTTTAAAAAACAAAAAACGAACCTAATTTTAATAAAAAAAAAAAAGAATTTCTTTTATGAAAGAACTAAATTATAAAAATTATAAATTTTTTCAGAGTTGCTTTCGAAGTATTTGAAAAAGTTAAATTTTTCTTGGAATCTCTAAAATAAAAAATAATAAAAAATTTTTAAACCAGCGTTACCAACTTAGGGGTTTTCCCCCTAGATTTAGGGTTTTTTTTTGTTGACAGAGGGATTTTTAGGGGGTAATTTGTTTCAGGGGTTTTTTTAGGGGTATGATGTATGATCTTAAAAGCGAAGATTTAGATGACATTTGTAATATTTTTGATTGCATTTCATAAGATACCTTATTTGCTAATTTTATTATAAATAAATAATTTTATTATTTATATAATTTACGATGTGCGTTATATATTTTTCTTCAAGCATCTATTTGAAATCCTCATAGGTATATAAGTATAGCTGTTATAATATCTATAAAAAAAAATTTAGGGGTTTTTTAGGGGGAAATTTTATTTTTTTAGGGGGAAACATTTGAAAAGGTTGGTAACCCTGTTTTAAACAAATATTTTTATTTATAATTAATTTTATTTAAAAGTTTATTAATTTTTCAAATATTTAATTGACGCAATTCTTCTATTCGATATTCCTTTTATAACATCAGTTATTTTTGGGCATTTTTCATACCTATTGATAATATTATCGCTTTATTAGTTTAATCAAGCTATTTGACGAATTTCTAGTCTTTGGCAGAAACACACCCGATTAGACATACTATCAATTGACGAAAACTTTTTCTTCTTGTGCTCTCTTTTAATTGAATGTCTAACTTTAATTGTATCTGTACCTATAAAATATTTGTATTTTCAAAATAACAACATCATTACCAACTTTATTATTTCAATTAAAAGAATTTAATTACGTTAAGCTGTTTTGACATGTGGCTCATTTAATTAAAAAATAATATAGATTTTCTTTTCGACATAAATAAATTACAAAAAAAAAAATAATATTTATAAATTTTTGCTTTAATCAATTAAAATTGATTAAGAGAAATACCAAAAACACAAATTGAGAAATAATTTTATGGGGTTTTTGTGTGAATGAAAAACAGCTTTTTCTTATATACATATTATTGTGGGTCAAAACATTGTTTGCTGGTGGTTTTTCATATTAAAATTATATCTACTATATATTTTAAATAAATTACTGCTATGGAATTTTTGTGAATTTGACTTACCAATTTTTTGAGGGTCTATTTAATCTAAATATAAAAAGATAATATTTTATATATTTTATAAATTTTATAAAAAGTCGTTTAAATGGTCTGTATAGTAGATTTAGCCAGGACTAAAAGTTTAATTCAAACATTTCAAAACCAAAATTTATTTAGCCTGAATAACGTTGGTGTTTTTTCTTACTTCAATAATTTCTGGACATTTTTTGTCGCCAGCTAATTCACGGAACTAATTCAAGAAGAATTACTTGGATACATAATTCACAACCTAACCCGAAAAGCTAATATACAAAACCATACAACAACAACTCAAGATCCAGAACCAGTCCTCTAGTTTACACAAATATTACAAAATTAAAATAAGAACTTACTAACTTCTGATGAAAAAAATAAAACCAAAAAAAAAATCCAATTAAAATTTGATGAGAAAATTTCTTGTAATTTAAATATTTTTCCAATAAATTTTCAAATTATTATTTAGAAGTTAATAAAAATAAATTTAAGATAAACGATAAATTCAAGTCATTTTCTGAACCAATATTTTTCCAGATGAATTATATATATATAAAAAAAGAAAAGAAAATTCCCCTTGTTCAAAAGTAAATGTGCGCTTCAGAAAATTACATTCACTGTTCTTAACTTTAAAATTTCGTTATATTTAATGAGAAAAATAAAACTTTTCATATGATGCTATTTTAGATATTTTGAACTTTTTTTTTTCTTGGATTCTTGGAACAAATTTAAAATATCAATTTGCTAAAGACATTGATGCAGTGTTTGTTAATGTTTTATCATGTGCGAACCGTCATTTGCTTTAAAAGAATGTAATATCAAAAATAAATTTTTAAAAAAATCATTATTAATTAATTATTTTTTTGAACACAAAATTATGTAATTCCCAAATTTAGAATATTTTATTATGGTTCGTGTCAAAAAAAAAATATTAAAAATTATTAAAAATTTTGAATTTTTGTGAAATGATATTAAACACTCTTTGACATTGTATCAGTGAGTTGTACATTCAGAATAATTTTTAAAGTGTAATAATTCCATTTATTTTACCATATTGAAATAAAATCGAATAGAGATTTATAAAATCCTAAAAAGAAAAATTAAGTACTTCACAACTTCGCGTTGAATAAATTATATCATTTTCTGCATTCTGCATTATATATCGAAAAAAAATTGCACCAATAAGCAAAAAAAAACAAAAAAGTTATTTTATTGAATTTTCCTTTATTCTTTTTATAACTTAATGATATCAATATTCCGTACATTATTTTTATTCAACACTGAAAATTGAAAATTAACTAAAAGATTATCTAGATTAGTGTAGGAATCTGGCAAGATTTTATTTGCAGACAGAATTCCTGTGAGCAGATTTGTTTAAAACTAAAGGCTGTTTTAAAATACTCTGTACAAAATTAATAATATATATCTTTAGTTGGTATATTGATTACTTGACTGCCTTGATGTAAGCGGCCTTACTCCTTGTGTAGCTTATATATACTTTACTTTTATTTCATAGCAACTAATAGCCAAATTTTACATTATTATTATTATGTGTACACCTTATTTACGCATATATTTATTTTTCATTAAAAAGTTAGAAAATGTTTTTCAAAAATAAAAAAAAAATATGTCACAGCATGGAACAATATTCTTTCACAGATTACATAACACAAAATTATACACCCAATGTACTATAATACCATACGTATGAAGTTTGCATATATTTAAATAATATATAAATTCAACCTTATAGATTTATGCGTACATGTACACTTTGATTCCAAATCCCAAATAGCAAAAATATATCAATACAGTATATATAATAGGAGCACATACATTTTTCGACCATTTGGGTTTTAAAAGAAGAATTATAATTTTTGTTTGCATATTTATTATATGCTTAAATTATGAAAATAATCCCATTAATATTCCAAAAAGCATTAAAATAAATTCAATGGATTTTTTTTTTTTGTATTTTTTAATTTATAAATACCACAAAACATCAAAAAGAATTATTTTATTATTTTTTAATATTATAAATTTAAAAAAAAAAAAAAAAAAAACAAAAAAAGATCTTTTTACTCAATTTATAATTTTTTTCTATAATATTTATATATTCATATTATTTAAAATTTTTATCTTTTAATTATAATATTTGATGCTATAAGTTGGTTTTTTTTTTATAAATATGGGATCAAATGTTCCTATAGTTGTTAAATATTAAAAAAAAAAAAAAAAAGGATTTCTAGGAAGAAAATATGTGTACATATTAAAAGACACAAGAAAACATATTCTGTGTAGTTGTTTATCTTTTGATAGGATAAAAAAAAGTAATTCAAAGAAAAATATAGATAACCCATAAATAAATTTGATAAACTATTTTTATGTTTTAATTTTTAATTTTATATTTTTTTAAATTGCTTAAAATATAAGAAATAAGTTTTATATATAAGATAATTTCTCATGCTTCTCTTCGGACAAACCATCTTCATCTCATATTATCTTATACATATTATCTGTCTGCCACTGTGAAATCAAGAAGTATTTGGGAATCAAGCATGAACTTAAGCAAAGTTATTTTCGAATTTCCTGGGTGTTCGAAAAACTTATTAAATACTATTCTCAACTCCGAAATTGATAAGATTCAATGGAAGTATAGAGTATCACACTATCACTTCTTAGTGCGAATGAAATATTATAATAGTTCCCTCAATGCCTCAATAAAATAAACCCATAAATATTTCGAATTCTTTTTTTTTTGTAATTTTAAATTAAATATTAAAATTATAACTTAATGTCAGTTTATTTTATACTTAAAAATTAAATATCTATAAAAATAAATTTATTTTATAATATTGTACATACGTATACGTATGTATATGGTTTGGTTGGAATTAATGCTTTTTTAATTCATCGGTAAGTAATGTAGGGAAATTTTTATACTGTTGTGATTGCAATTATTTTTTTTCAATTAATTTTGAACACTTATGTAAAGTGACCTATAAAATTAAAAAAATTAAATATCATTGAAATTAATATATTCATGATGATTTTGAAAAATATTTATATGAAAATTTGCAGGCCAATAATTCTTTTCAATCCTCTTAAAAAAATTATAATTTCCGAATCTGAGTTAATAGGTTTAATTCATTCTCTTTGCAATATTTAAAAATAATTTTTAATTTTTTGTCAGTTCCAAGTACAGGAAGGGCTTTAACAAAAATAAATTAATCAAGACAAACATTTTAGAGTAAAAAATTTATAGGATTTGTTATTGATAAATTTTTTTTTGTTTGTATTTATTTATTTCGGCTTCATCTCGAAAACAAAGACACAACACAGCTGTTGAGGAATAAACACATCATTATATTGTCTGTCATGCAGTGAAATACCATTAACTTTTATTTTCATTTTCTTTTTTTTTTTAATTTTTTTTTATTATTAAATATTTATGCCCATTAAAAGCTTTCGATAAATATCCTTACAACTTCATAAAAAAGAAAAGAAGAAAATATTTAATACAATTAAAAATAAAAAAAAAAAAGGGAAAAAAGGGAATAACAAATGAGCTTTAATTTAAGCAAATGTACACAGAAAAAAATTTGCTCGTACTCATTACGTCAAAAAAGTTCGTTAATGACATTCTCGTTAAGATAACGAAAAATAATGAATAAATACGTTTTTGTAACGTAAATTTCGTTTATTGTCTATTACGAACCTTTTTTTTCATTTTTAGTACTCGTTAAAAAAGTTCGTTATCGTTAAATACGGGAAACAAAAATTTCAATCCATACAGAACTTATATTTTCCATTTTACACATTGCCGTAAATTTAGTTCATAGCTCAGTGGCAGAGTTGATGGATTGCAATGTTTAGGACAGTGGTTCGAAGCCACAAGCGGGCATAAAAAAAATTATTAAAAAAAAATTAAATAAAAAAATTTAAAAAATAAATAATAAAAAAAGAAACATAAATAAAAAAAATTAATAAATAAAAAAAATAAATAAAAAAAAATAAATAAAAAAAATAAATAAAAAAAAATAAATAAAAAAAAAAAAAAAAAAAAAAATAAAAAAAAAAATAAAAAAAAAATTAAAATAAAAAACAAAAAAGAAATAAAAAAAAAATTAAATAAATAAAAAAAAAAATTTAGTCTAGTAAAATTTTTCTTTCGTATTTGCGGTGTTTTTGCTGAAGAATTTGAAAGGTTTTTGGTTTTGGGGTATAACGAACTTTTTTAACGAACTACGAGCTTTTTTCAACGAAATGTTCGTTGTAGCCAAAATAACGAATTTTTCGTTGATTTTAACGAATTATTTAGTTATTAGTACGAGCAAATTTTTTTCTGTGTAACATTACTAAAGAACACCTTTTCTATATATATATATATATATATATATATATATATATATATATATACATATATAAATTATATACGTGGGACCATTGTTATCCTTTTTTTATTTTGGAAAAAATAAATACATAACATAGGTCTAACTATGTGCCGTAAAAAGTAACACCGAAGAAAAGTTTTTATAATGTTAATTTTATAAATTTGTATATTATACAGATATGAAAATGTAAATGAACCCAGAGTAGTAAGAAAACAGTTTGGTGGACCCAAAAATTTACATAAACTTATAATTATATTTATTTATGATTGTGTATAGTTAATGCTAAAAATCGTTATTAATAATCTTTTCTTGTAGCAGTATGATCTTGAAAATTAAAAACCTTTTATTTTCTTTTTTTTTAATATATTAAAATAATCTTAAAATGTCAACAAAATATGTATGTTTTTTTGAATTTAATTTAATTTTCACAAAATAATGAAGTTTTACTATTAGAACACATATTCAAGTATAATGTTTTTACAACATAATGTTTTTTTAAGTTAAATATTATGTTGTATAAAGTACGAGTTAATATTTTTAACCTCCATATAGTAGTGTAGTATTATTAGCTAATTTAAAAATAATTGAACTCATGACTTTGATGACAGCCACATTACTTTCATAGTAATGAACTTATATCTTGAACTGAGAATTTGAAATATGAAATTGATAATCCGAAATCCCAATTCCCTAAAACGTGGATTATTTCTTTTCTTTTTATTCCGGAGAGTAAACAATTTAGCTAAATGTATTCAGACTATTTTATACTATTTTATATGACTTTTTTTTTTGATTTTAGATAGACTATTTAATCTTAAGACTATTATCCTTTTTTAATCTTATTTTCTCGAGAAAATAAATTGTTATTTTATGTATATGTATATAATGCATATATACATACGTTTATGTATTATGTTTATTTTCTTTGAACAGAAGTGTCTTCTTTAAAATTGAAAGAAAGATAACTTCAATTTTATCTAACTAAATAATAAAAGATGAAATTGACTTATATAAAACATAAAACTAAAAAAGAACTCTTTTTTGTGTCCTGAGACAATATTTTTTTTTCAGTCTATATTGTAGAGTAGATATTTTTTTGCAAGGATAATAAATATTATTTTGAAATTTTGAAGAAGCACAATAAACCATTTTAAATGCCTAATTTAACTTTAATTCAAGTGATTTAAAAAAATTTGGATACAATCAAAATCTGCATCTAAGGTGTAATCATTATTATATCCCTGTCGAACTGGATCAGATTTTTTGAATATATTATTGACGACAGAATGCATTCTCTCTACGAAACTGCAGTGTGAATTTCATGTTCGAGAAAATCCAGTTGCCCTCATCCAGTTAGTAATCATTAGCTGAATGAAAAACATAAGTACCTCAATATACATTCACAGAAATGTTGCTTCCAACCAGATAAATCTATCATAATATATCTGAAATTGTATTGTATACTGATATTATTAACAGATATGTATATTATAATATACTTTGAATTTTTCCATGATATAAACATATCTTGTTTAGTGAAGTTTTTTTCTTTTCTGAAACAATATTTTCTAACATGGGAATTTATAGGATTTTTAATGTACATATTATGAAAAAGTTTTTATTGAAAGTGTCCAATAATGAAATTAATAGGTATGTTTTACCTAAGGGGCTAATTTTAATTCTTACAAACATCATGGATAGTGTGAATTGTTAAATGAACTAGTTAAATGTAAATAATATATTTAATTTAGATACATATATTTAAACACAAACTATATTGTGCACATAATTATATTATATATACATTCTGTTTGCTTGTTACAACGCATGCATACATTCTGATATCATGATTTTAAACACATTAAGAATTTTTTTCTTCACTTTAAATCTTATAATTTATTCGATTAATTTTACTTTCGGTATTGAGATTTCCTAACTTTTTAAATGAGCTATCTATCGAATATTCTATAATTTTCATTTTTATAGGAAACAATATTTTATTTTGACGAAGTTAGATTCCTTTATCGGGGTTCTATTCCTTTAAATTCGGGTGCAGCGGTTTGGATTACATTCACAAATTAAAATCTGACAAAGAATAAAACATCGAAGAAGTTCAGCCGTAAATTTTCGATTACATCGAAAATTTACTTCTGAACTTCTTTAATTCATTCGGAATAGGAATAAAACTACGAACACCTAATGTACATTACTCTACTCTCTACTGTACGGGTAGAACTAGAAGATTCATAAAATAAAACAAAATATTTTGAAAATGAAAATATTTTGTATAATAATTGTACCTATTCTAAATTTAACTTTTGAAAATTCTATTTAAATTAATTAAAGACACCCAAAATACAATATTCTTTGTAATGATAAGATAAATAATGAAAAAAAGGGTTTTTTTTTCTTTAAGGACAAATAAATAAAAATTTTATCTCATTTAAATCATGTCAATATTTGACAACGGTTCAAATTTGTAAAAACATTGACAAACAAAGTAGTAAGTTATCTACCAATATAACTAAACAACATATTTTACATAACATAATATTTTTTATTTTTTTCGTAAATATGTATAGGACATTCAATAATTAAAGAAAACAATCAAAAGAATTATTACCTATCTATTTTTAATCATGATTGTATAATATAATGATTTATATAAAAACTTCTTATACACATATAAATCTTTATTAAGAAAATGTAATATTTTACTGGTATTTTAATCAAGAAAAAAGAAATCCTTAATTATATAAGTATATGTAATTTTTCCTAGAATATGAATAAATTAGTCCAAAGAGAAATCTTAGACAAACATTCTTTTAAACTTCATATTTTTTATGTATGTATTATTTATTTTTATGTGCTTTTTGTTGTCTGGGATTTTTATAAATTCAATTTATAAAGAAATTATCTTGGAGCCAGAAAATAAGAAAATTATTTATAAATTTCCTGAATTGATTTTTCTTCGTCTTTTGTTATTTTATTTTATTGCAAATATTTCCATTTGGAAATTATTAAATCTAATTGACTATCAAATTTATAAATATACATTTTATATTGAATAAGTAGTTGAAGATTGTCACGTACGTAAAATTTTAAACATTCTGAGTTTTTGAATTCTAAATATGTTCAGTGTATTAATTTCTATTTTAGATGTATGTTTTATACAGAAGCACATGTGTATATTTTGAACCTTACAAGACCTGTAAATGATTGAAATATAATTACACAATGTGTAATATTTAATTATATAAATGTTTAGAAAATTTTCAATGTTTTCTTTTCTCTCATCAATAATATTATAATTTATGTGTATTTTAAATATTGTACAAGAATTAATAATAAAAGTATTAAGTTGACTTTAATTGGGAAATTTTATGTCTTCTTATTTGGGAAATTGAAAGAAAAAAAAAAAGTTTTTTTTTAATAACATCTAAAAATATAATATAATAAAAAGAGTCTCTATTGATGAAAAAAAATTTTTTTCAACTAATTACTTGACATAAATGTCAAAGACAAAACTTCAAAAATGTGATTGATTAGCGATCTACTTACTCTGCTATTTCAATTATACTTGAGAAAAATGAAATAATTTTTTTGATTGAATAATTTATTTATTGAATTTATAAAACATTTTCATCCTCTCTTGAATTATTTTTTCTTTCTTTTTCTTGTTTACCCACGATTCCTTAACAAGGACATTATTTACAGAAATGATAAATTGCCGTTTCGTGTCTTCTTTTTATCATCAAGGACAAAAAGCCACCTGTTATTTTATATATTATATAGACATAATATAATGTAGGCATTATATACCTATATAATATTGAAAAAAAAGAAGTTATCTCGAAAATGTCTTCAACAGAAACTAATATTTCATATAAAAAAAAATAAAAACAAAGAAATATATATTTTTTTTTGTCACAAATGAAATTGCTCTCTATAAGTCTTTTAACCACAATCAAATTGGCCAATATATATTATCACAATCATCACTTGAGAAATTTACAAAAAAAAAAACAAAAAATTCAATTTCTCATCAAAATAGGTCTTTTACACAAAAAATTCCAATATTATTATATTTTTGTACATATAGTTATTTTTGTATATATAGAGTACATCTTCTTAACAGATATAGAGATAAACCATTTTTGAAATTAATATAATATCAAAAGTTAAGTTCTCTTATGAAATTGAAGAAATCAAAAACTTAAATTTAAATTATCATCATCGTCCCATATGTTTTAAATTTAAATTGAAGATTCTTCTACATTCTGTTAATAAATATTTAAAAAAAAAAAATTTAATATTTTTATTTATAAGATTAAAATATAAAAAATAAAAGAATTTCTTTAGAAGAAAAATTCATAAAAATAAACATGAAAACATAATTAAACATCTGATGTTTATTAACATCAACAAATAATTACGCCAAGAGAAAAATATATTTTAAGCATAAAGAAATTAATTTGAATTACCATTATCTAATCAACATTAAAAATAAGTTTCAGATGTTAAATTTTCTAACAATTAAGAAATATGGAAACATACTTATATAATACATAAACATAATAAGATTGATTAGCATAACAGATTAAAATTAAATATATATCTATAAAATATTTAAGTTCGTAGGGAAATCGTTTTTCATTTATGTTTCTGTGCAAAAAAGAAAAAAAAAGAAAATCTGATTTTCTTGGTTTTGATCAAGACATTTCTCATCTGTTTTGCATACTGAAAGTCTTATATACAAATTAAAAATTTAATAAGTAATTCAAGATGTTTTTAAATTAAACTCTTGTGTATTCTAAAATTTATAAATTGTAGAATATACAAGAGTTTAATTTAGATTTAGAACAATTCTATCATAGAAGTTAATGTGGAATCAATAAATTCGTAAAAAAAAATATGAGATATATAATTTTTATGACAAAATAATAAAATTCAATTGTGTATTTTACCAATTTAAAAAACAAAAAAAATCAATTTACTTTATGTATTTTCATCTTTAAATTGCATTTTTTATTTCAATTTTAGAACTATAAAATTGATAATAAAAAATCAAATTAAATATAGAAAACCATGTTGAGTTAATTCAATTTCTAGAGCTATTTTATTATCAGCATTCAACAGCACCTGATCTATTTTAAAATATATGTTTTATACTATAATATGATACTTATTACAATAAAGAATTAATATTAAAATTACTCTGTTAACGACAAGAATTTTCTTTTTTTGCCATTGTAATATAGATAAAGAATTTATAGCATATCATATTAAAATGAAAACTAATGAAGCTTTGTAAGCATCGTATCATTGAAATATGACCTTTGACCCTATAATCTTTATGATTTATTTTTCTAGATTAATTGAAAAAGTAACTTTAATTTCTGTCTTGCGACTTGGAATCAAAAAAAAAAATTATAAACTTCCTTGAATAATCATTATATCCTTGAGATATTATATTCATAAGGTGTTACCATAGATTAAGAATTCACATAGATTGTTAGCTTCATACAACATTATTTTTGGTATTTTTATGTGAATGTGTTAGTAAAACAAAATAAAATACGTGTGATAATTATCAATATATGAAAAGAATTTTATTTAGTTTTACTAACACCTTCACATAAAAATACCAAAAATGCTGAAAAAATGTTGTATGAAGCTATAAATCTTTGTGTATTCTTAATCTATGGTGTTACTAAATTCTAATTTTTTTTCGTAGGATTAACTTTTTTGTTGATATTTTAATTCGCAAAATCCAACAAGTAATTTTTAATAAAAATTTTATGTTCAAAATAGAAAGTTAGACACACTTTAGTACTAAAAATTCAAAAAAAAAACCATTCCGAGATTATTGCATTTTGTATTCATAAACTGGCCATTCGTATTCATATATATGAAATAAGTTTAATTCATGGATATACATAAGTAAGTATATTTTCTTTTCAATTTATTAATGAAACTTGCACACTAGAGAATTTAAATAATTTTCCTGGCAAATAATAAGCATATACTTAGTATAATATAAAATTTAAATTACAAATGATAAATATATAGAGAATTTTATAGAAGCATTATAATTTTCTATTTTTATTCAATTTTTTTTTTTTACGCGAAAATCTCAGTATATTATTTTGTAAACATAATTTGCATGACTGAAATAAAAAAAAAATTAATTGTGCGATATAGACCTAGAGTACACAGTAGAATAAATAATCAAATAATTACATGATTTTATCGTGAGATATTTGATTTTTATTTTGGAAAATTTATTTTTTGCGGTGATTGAACTTTTCATTCCAATTTTATTAATTTAGAATTCAATAATATTTACAATAAATATTGCTACACTTGTAAAGGAATTTGAAAAATATTTTCAAGTGAACGAATTTATAGTAAAATTATTGAATATTTATTTATTTGATGAACATAAATTGTTGCCAGAAACAGAAATTACTACATAATGTTATGAATTTCCTTAAAGAAGAATCTTTGGAATCTTTAATTTTGTTTTATAAAAAAGTTTAGGTACTTTACTTTATACGTAGGAAATGGTGGAAAAAAGTTATTATTATGGTCAACAAAACCATTCTATAATTAAAAGAAAAAAATTAAAAAATATTACAAATTTTTGGCATTCGAATCACTATCAGAAACTTTTTTTATTTTTATGTACCTACCTACTTATATACCTTTCGATTATGACTGCAATATCGTTTTCGCGGCAATTCCCTGTATACAATGGATATGCATGTTTTCGTGATTTTCAAGTAAGCTTTTTTAATTTATTTATAAAATAATAAATTTACTAAGAATTATTGTTGTTTATTGAAAATATATATTTTCTTGTTATTTTAAAGCTTAATAGAGCAATAAAATTCAATAATTTATATGAAATTCTAAATTCAAGTGGACTATAATGTGATGTGTGTTTGTTTTGTGTGTTCCATATCAATGCTATAACAAAATAATAAAAAAAAATAGTTCCCAATATTGTAAACACAATGATTGGACTTATTACCACTTCAATTAAATTTATTAGTTAGAGAAGTTAACCATAAGAATAAAATGGGATTTATTTCTAATAAATAATTATCAGAACTTTCGAATAATGATGAGAAAAAAATATGTACAACTAGTTATAGAGCTCAAGTTGTTTTAGAAAAAATATATAGTAAACTATTTTTGTAGAAAATTTTAGAAAATTATTTAATTTAAATAGGAAATAATTATTTATATATTTGCATCTTATTACCATACTTGGATTAAGGACTAAACTGCAGGTGCACTTTAATGTAACTTGTACGACTAGAATGAGTAATAGGTAACATTCGATTACGTAGAAAAAATAATTTCATTCATTTTAAATAAAAAAAATTAATTGTGTTATGATCATCTCAAGAATCATAAATGATAGGTATTAAGTTAATCATTCTGTCTTAAACTTAACATCAATTCGCAATAATTCAGCAATCTTTCAATATTAAGAATAAAAGTAATAAAATTTTGTGTTTTCCATAAAATGTAAATTTATAACAATTGCTTCAAGTTTCATATATGTCCTATGTATTGAACAAGATTGATGTTGTATCACAATTTTGCAAACTCATATTCAATAAGATATTACCTACTGTACAAAAAATAATATTAAGGAACCATATTTTCCCACATTATAGGATTGTGTTTATTTACAAAACATAATAATATCATATACAAATACCCAAATAATCCTTTCATTCTCTATTCAATTTATCATTTATGATTTATGAGAAATCCAAAATAAACTGATAGACTCCCAGTCAAATCAAATTTATAACATTTTATTGTATCTACTTATGTTTACTTGTGCATACATAATTTTATTAGTTTGGTACATAAACATATATACATACATTAATATAGTATAAGATATAATGAAAAAAATATTTTGACATTTTAGATTTCTGTATTTGGTTAATGCTATAATTACCACGCTTCAACTTTATTTACTGGATGATTATTATTTAAAAAATAAATATATACATACTTATATACTATATATATATATACAGAAGTCTTATTGTGTGTCACCTCGATTTTTACTCATCATTACATAAATTAATGTTTTGATGTTAAAATTTAGAAACTATAAATCATTTTTATTATTTTTATTATATAGAAATAAAGGATTTTTATTATTTCATTATTATTAATGAGAAACCACGGTGAAAATATAATTTTCCCAACAGAGTTGAATAAGTTTTTTGTTCCAAAAAAAAATAAAATTATTATTCTTAACATTACAAAGTACATAACATAAAAAAAAAAAGAGAAGAAAATAAAATATAATCATCAAGATCTAACCATAAATTTGCGTCAAAGTATAATAAGGGGTTTTTGTTTTTGTGAAAATTTTAAAATATAATAAAGTAAATTGATTTTTTAATGCCATTATAATATAAAATTTAATCTTAAAATAAAAATAAAAGAAAAAACAAGTTTTTTTTTAATAAGCTAAAGGAACAAAATATTCAATGTTATATTTTTCCATTAATTTAGATTTTATATTGATGAATATAAAATTATGATAATTGTTTTTGGTTTTGAGCTTTCTTTATATAAAATGCTTTTAAAAAGAAAATCTCGTGTCAAATTTCTTAAGTTTCTTAAGATAAATAATATAAAATAAAATTTAATGTTTTCTTTATAATCTTTTAAAGAAATATATTCATTAGTTACCCAGAGAAATCTGTAGAAAAGTTCTCTGTTTCTTTGGATTTTCCAATTATTGACTTGAAGTTCTTATAATATTTTTTCTGTCGTGATAATTCGCATCCTTTAACACTTCTACAATAACTGATGTCAGATGTAATTAATAAAAGGGTTAAACATTTTAGTGCCTACGATAGTGAAAAATTAAAGCTTGATAATTCTCTTTAAATTTATTGAATATTTTACTCATTGACAAATTGACAGGATAAAAAATTATAAATAGAAAATTGTATAAAAATACTTTCCAGAAATTGCAGGAAAAAAGCAGTTAGGTGAAAAATAATTATAACAAACAACTGACTGGTTTGATGCTGAGTTATTTGGGAACAAATTGTCGTTACTGAAATTATTAAAAACAGTTTGTCAAATTGAAAAAAAATGTTAAACTGGAATTAGTTGTAGAACTGTCTATAATGATTTAATTTGAAGTTATAAATAAAATTAGACCCAAATATCAATTTAAACGAAATGATAACAAAGTTAGAAATAAATTTTCATCATCTTTATTAATTTTATTTAATTTTTAAGAACTTTATTTTAAATTATTAAAATATTATTCATTTAAAACATAAAAAAATAGATTAAAATAATTATTAATGATGTTTTTATACCTTTCATTAAATTTAAAATTTCGAATAGTATAGTATATAATATATATGTATATTATATTATATAAATAAAAATCAAAATATTATTTTATTTTGGGGTTGTGCGAATTCTTCAATGAATTATCAAAATTAAAACGAAAAATTTCATATAAATTGAACCGAAAACATTTCCACAGGGAATATTATTTATTCATTCATAATAAAATTTTTAATATTTTATTTTAAGTGTAATTACTTCTTTTTTTTTTAATTATGTTAAATTTATGCTTAAGGAGAAGTCCTAAGGTTAAGAATTAGATTTTTTTTTTTGGTTTCTTTATATTCTTGAAATTCATATAGTCAATAGTCATTGATGTGCGACAAAATTAAAAGTGATAAGTTATCTACAATGAATTGCCTTTCTAATAGCCATTCTCGGTAAATTTCTGCAACGCGTTATGTTAAGAAAGTGCCGTTTTGAAAAATAATTTTTAACGTAGCAAAAAAATTTTACAATCCCTTTAAATGAGAACAATATGAAAATAAGGCGAACCCTTTTTTGTCCAGACTTAATATTTTATTTTGAACATGCAACACGAAAAAATTTAAATATACAATATTAATGTACATGTATTTTTAAAGGTAAAATAACCATTTTAGCAAAAAAAGTAATTTTCATTTAGTAATTTTCTTAAAGTTAAATCAAAATTATTTTTATTCTCTAACAAAAATATCTTTGTAAATTTATTTTATGTAATCCTAAACTTTAAATTTTTCTTTATTTATTGTAAGAGAATCTTTGTCCCTTACGTGTCTTAAATTTTTTAAACATAAAACTTACACAGAATGGGAGTGGAATTCTTGTTAAATAAAATTTAATAAATAATGCAATAAGATTATCTTATTCTATTGAATTATTTTATTTTCACCTTGAGTTCAGAAAATTTTCAAAAGGATATATAATGATATTCACTCCTGCTTGTTGTATACAAAAAAAAAAAAAGTTGTTTTTATTTTTTATTTTTTCAATAATAAAAAAAAAATCTAAAACATTTGTGGTTTCAAGATATTTATTTTTACTTTTGCAACTTTATTTTTTCACATAGTAGGTACATAATATCAGCTGAATCAGTTTAGGCGGTATCTGAAAATAAGGGGCAAAAAATAAATGTAAATAAATAGAATTATATATATACTTTTAGTTATGTATATATAATGGTAATTTATTTTATATAAATAAATGTTTTTGCTTCTTGATAATAACTTTGTTGTTTAAAAATCCATTTAAAGTCTGATTATTATATATACAAAAAACAATCTTGAATATAATATATGCCTAGTATGTTTATGTATTCTACTATATAAAATAAAAAAAAATATATTTTATTGCGAAATAAAAATGGTTTTTTTATATCACACGTTAAAAGTTTCACATTTTAGGTTGAAATTTCCGCCCTAATGTATATTCCTCGTATTAGCAATTATGTTTGAAATAGATATATACATTTGTTTTAAAACAAGAGAGTATGTATTATGTATAATATGCATAGATTTTTCCTTTTGTATATTACATACTTAAAGGTAATATGATTTTTGCTTTTTAGTCAAATATACATAAATGTATTTATGTTTGTAAAATATTTGTATTTCATATTTTTAAAAATAATCACATGATGGAAGTATTTTTAATGTGGATCAAAGCACAATAAAACCTATCTAGTACATTGACGTTTTCCTCTAAATTCATGTCATATTACATAATATCAGATAGGTATTTCATACACTAAAAAAAAACGGGAATTGGAGCTCATAATCAAAATAATATCTCCATACTTGTTCCTAATGTATATTCCTAAATTCTAATAAGCAATCTTGTTCATAATTGAAGGCCATCATTTTTTATAAAATTATGATAATCATTAAATAATATAAAATTTTAAGTTTTGTATGATGTTCGTAAACACATTTTGTTAATCAAACTAATTATTATTTCAATGTAATTAATGCGTTCAATGAAAAAACCCCAAAACCTCTTCTATTCAGCAACCTTTTACATTGAATATAAAATAATTCTAATTAATAAAATAAAAAAAAAATCATAATAATCAATAAATCTTATTAAAATGAAAAATCATTCAATAAAATTACAAAAACCAAATAACTATTATTATGAATAAAATATGATGAAAAGATGAATTGCATTATATGCCTCGTTATTATATTTTTTCAATTCGTTAATGTAAAAAAAAAGAAGAGATTTACCTATTCATTTTATATTAAGTATAAGTACTAAATTGAATCTATTCAATCAAACATCAAACTATTAAAATTATTGAATTTATGGAACTTTACAGAAAAATAAAATTCGTTATAAAATTCTAGAAAATATTTAATTCGATACCAAAGTAGGGTTACCAGCTTTTGAAAACTCGAAATCTGGGCAAATTGAATTTGTGTTGATTCAAATCTGGACATGAACCTAAAGATATCTAGACAAAAATCTGGACAAATTTGACGGAATTGATTTATGATTTGATTTTTTTTCTTTAATTCTACTACACCCAGAAAAAAAATGCTAGTTAAATTAACAATTTTTAACTGTTTTTAACTGTTAAACAAAAATTGTTGATGTTAAAGAGAATTTCTTTAAATTAAACTAATAAGAATTTGATCTAAGTAAAGATGCTTCTTATTTTAACATTTGATTTTGTTATTTTAAAATGTTTCAAACAGTTATTTAGTAAAAGCTGAAAATTGTTATTTTAAATATGTTTCATTCGAAAGAAATAAAATTTTACTATTCTCTCTTTTAAATTAAAAACTCTTCTGTTATTATAACAATTACACATTCAATTGTTGATATGACAATAAAAGCTTTTGAAATAATGTTTTTGTTGTTATTTAAAAGTGGTACATATAACAATAAAAATTGTCAAAGTAAATACGGCATTGTTAAAAAAAAAGTTTTGGTTGATTTAAAAAGCCACACTTTTAAAATAAATATTTACTTATCTTGTTAAATTAAAGAACTCCGCTCTTAACGACACAAGTTAAGAGCGGAGTTCTTTAATTTAACAAGATAAATATTTATTATGTTTATATTACCAAATTTATATTTTCTATTTAATACATTGTTGTATATTACTGACATAGCTCTAGTGTTTTCAAATACCCGGAAATAAAAGTACCCGGGTACTCGAATTGTTATATTTCAAAGTTTTCGGGTAGCCCGGGTTACCCGGGTATTAAGAAATATTACAAAAAAAGCTGGAAACAAAAAAACACATTAATAATTTAAATTTTTTGTTTATTAAGAAAATAATATTTTACAAAAATTAAAGCATTTAATGTATCTGGGCTCATTCTATTTCTTAATTTACTACAAAATATTCCAGCAATGGAAAAAACACGCTCCGAGTGTTTCAGTTGATGTTAATTTCTCAAAGTAATTCAAGATTCGAGACATTTTACAAGCTGCAAAAACAAAAAATTCAATCGAGCGCACAACATCAATTTGTATAATTTTTCTTCACTTACGATTTTTAATTTCACTTCCTCAGCTCAGCAGTATTTTGATTAATCAAAAGCACAAAGAATATTTTTTTTCAGAAAAACACTTTTCTATTTTTTTTTTTCTATGTTTTTGAAATAAAAATAATTCAATTAAGCATTAATTTATTTCGGACACGGCCTACTTATAAAACATGTAACATGTAACATGTAAGTCAATATTTCAAATTTTCGAATGCGAAATTATTTTTTAAGCTCGCCTATAACTGTGCAATTTGGTTTTGAAATTTGTTGTTTGAATTTCAAAACTTTAATACCCGGATACCCGATGTTATTACCCGGGTTTTGAAATACCCGAAATAATGGTCCAATTTCCGGGTACCCGACACCCGGGTACCCGGATTGAAAACTCTACATAGCTCAGTGGAAAACTCTACATCACATTGAACACAGCGGTTAAGCAACGTATCATAGTGATAGTACTTAGATGGATGACCAATAAAAAAAAAACAATAAAAAAACAAAAAAGACGAAAAAAGCGAAAAAAAAAACAAAAAAAAAAAACAAACCAAGAAATTAAAAAAAAAAACAAAAAAAAAAATAAAAAAAATAAAAAAAAACAAAAAAAAAAGAACCAAAAAAAACCAAAAAAAAAAAAAAAAGGCGAAAAAAAAAACAAAAAAAGGCGAAAAAAAAACAAAAACAAACCAAAAAAATAAAAAAACGAAAAACTATTTTAAAATAATTATTTCGAATAGTTAATTTAACAGTTTGGCACCGTAACAATATATTTTTTTCTCAAACTGCTAAAATTGTTATAATAACAACTTAACATTTTAAATATAACAATTTTGTGTTAATTTTAACAATGTAATATGTCTTTTGAATTAACAATTTTTGCAATTTTAATTTAACTATAAACCCTTTTGCGCAAAATCTATAAAGATTTTTTGTTAATTTTACCTATAAAATCTTTTAATTTAACAATATTTTTTTCTGGGTGTAATTAAATTAATAAATTTAATTTTTTTTTTCACAGATCAATATAATTTTATTAGTTAATTATTTATTGACTAAGAATACTAAAAAGATTACCTGTTTTTATATACATAATATTTCTGATAAATTGATACAATAATTTCACTGAAATTGGCCAGACTATTAATTTTTTTAATCTGGACAGAAACCGAGAAATCTGAACAATCCAGACGAAATATTTTCGTCTGGCAACCCTAAGCTAAAGTTTAATAGGATTTTTGTTAACTTATATAACATTTTGCATTTTGTATATTACATTTATAAATCCCTTAAATATATTTCACTTTTTGTTTTTAATACCCACTGAAATCTATATGAATCATTATGTGATATAAGTACGATATTATTACCTACTTATGTAGTCCAATATTGCATTTAATTTTATTTTATATTAAGTTTAGAATTAAAAAAAAAGGAAAAAAAGCGTAGCTCATAGCTCAGCTGAATTAATCCAATGATTAACCCAATGCTATTCCTACGGATTCGGAAATGATGATAAGTCGGCGACTATAAACTTTATATCCCGAAAAATAAAACCCAAATTACGAATTCAATATATTTAAATTCTAAAATTATTTCACAGAATAATCAACTTCATTTCTTTTTAACATTTTAAAGCTCCAGTGAATTTTATTTATACTACATTGATATGAAAAACCATTTTTTATTAAATTTTATTCGAAAATCCCTTTTCTTAAAAAAATAAAAAATAAAATAAAAATAAAGAAGAAAATATTCAAAGTCAAAAATGAAGGCAAAAATAAATTTTCTATATAATACATATATATAAACGGAGAAAAATCTTTAAAGTTATTTTAGTAATTTTTAATGAACTTACAAGTTTGATTTGGGAAACTTATTTATTATTATTATTATTATTATTATTATTATTATTATATTTTTTAATCCTTTTTTTTTTTCTTTATGCCGGAAAAATAAATAATAGAAAATTGTTTAGATTTTTTTTGTAAATAATATTTTTTTCAATTTAATTTCTTCCTTTTTTTTTTTTTCGTTTTGTTTTATTTTGGGTGGAATAAAATATTTTTATGATTTATGTTTTCTTTATATTACACATACATATATTATATTTTATTATCCTGTTTAAGGATTATAATATTTATTTATTATTTTAATGTGTATATGATTTTTTTTTTGTTTGTTTGAGAAGAAATATGAAATCATAAATTTTAAATTATTTCATACTATATATATGAATTTTTTTTTCTTCTGATTTTTATTTATTTTTTTTTTTATTATTATTATTATTTTTCATTATTATGATTCGAAATTTTATGAAATAAATTTTTTTTATATTATTATTATTATTATTATTATTTTTTTTGTAACAATTACTTTTTATGCTTTTTGAAAGAAACAAAAATATAAAAAAAAATATGAAATATGCTTTTGTATTATTTATTTGGTTTTTTTGTTTTTTTTTTTATTACTTTTCTGTGTGTTTTGTTTTTCCTGAGAAGGAATCAAAATATTTTCTGTGTTTTCTTTTTTTTTTAATATAAAAATATGTAAAATAAAGAAACTAAAAAAAAATTATAATGCGTTAAAAAAATGTTTCTGTTTTTTTTTTTATTATTTTTAATATTAGTAATTTTTATTTAAATTTTAAATGACATGAAAAAAAAAGAAGAAAACGGAAAACTGGAAAAGGAAAAATTCATTATTAATTCAATTTACAGGAAAACAGACTGCTGATGGTTGTGTTGTCAAGAAACAAAACATTTTTGACATTATATATAATATAACATGTTTTGCATAAAATGAGAAAAATATTTTTCTATATATAGGATAAATATGTGAAATAGAATATTATGGAATGTTATTTTTATTTTTTAATCTTTTTTTTTTCAGTTTTATAGGCTTTAAAATTGTGGACTAAAAAATATTTATATTAAAAAAGAAAAATAATAAAAATTGGAATAATAAACATGTATGTGATTTGCTAGAATAAATGGATGTTTAAATTGAATTCACACATTTCATTAGTAAACTATACTTAATGCATTCTTATTGCTGCTATGTTGCTATTGGACATATATAAGATTAAGAAGAAATAATATTTTTCCCTTGTGTTTAATTATGAAAAAAAAAAACTCATTTACTTCTGGTTTCTAATTTCTTAAAAAGTTTTGGGGGGTTTTCAGCCCAGCAATACGCATATAATTATTGATGAATATAATTATTTATAGTCAGTCACACGTAACGTACTTTATTATTTTTATTGTCGAATTATTCGCAACCAATAATTATCGGTCAATGATTGACCAAGATAATGATATTATATTAGCTTGTATAGAGTAAAATTACAAAAAAAAACACCACAATATCCTAACCATTATGTATAATTTAATTCATTAATAAAAAAAAAAAAATAATTATAAAGATTATAATTTACTAATTTACAATTAATTATGTATCTCAAATTACATCATTATTATAATTAATATTCTGTAGTTTGTAATTTCTTTTTTAATACATAATGTACTATAATGATATTTATCAATATATGCTACACGTGTAATTGAATATTTGAATTACTACTCTGTGTTCAAGTACATTAAAATTTCGTCACTTATTCTCAAAAGAATTCATAAATTTATAATAAATTTGTTGGACAGTTGAGTCAATTTTCAGCACCAGGAGACTAATTTTTAATTTTGCGTTGATGTTCCATGTTTTTTGTGTAAAAGCATTATAACTTTAGGTAGGTGTACTAAATTTGAAGTCATTATTATTAGGAACAATATTGACTTCAAATGCATAACTTTGAATTTAGTTTATAATTAATTAATTATTTTGATGAGTTAAAAGTATAAATTGAACTAAGTATAGCTCAAAATCATATCAAAAACTCCTTTGCTTTTTTTAGAGCAACACAAGCACTTCAATTCAACTGGACAACGGTCAAAAACAAATTGAAATCAAAGTTATATATAGTGGGAATCCAAGCCTAGCCAACAAACGCTACTGTTAAAGGATAATGATTATACCTCTACATCAACTTTAAATTATTAGGTACTTTTTTTTTTATCGAATTGCATATAATTTTGTAAAATACCATGAATACTTTTGAAGAATGAAAATTAATGGTCGGAAAAACCGTAAAACAAATTTTTTTGGAAACTTTTATCTTTTTTTTTTTGTTTTTATTTTTACAGTCCGATAATAAATCTTTTGTGAGGTTTAATGAAAACATTCTTCTTGTTTTTTGCAATAAATTATTATAAAGTTTAACCAACAGGTGTTTAACAAAGTGCCAAAAAAAAAAACAGACGTAAAATAATACTTTAAAAGCAAATAAATCATATTTTATAAAAATTTGAAACATAGATTTCTGATTTTTGTGTTCTCAAATTAATTTTTTTTAGTTAATCTAATTTTAGTTACCTCTAGAATTGTGTTTATTTTTTAGTTAATTTTGTTATTTTTAATTAAAAAAAAAATTTTTGAACTTTAAAAACGTTATTATAGAAATTTCATATGCACTTTGATCTGCACAAATTGCAGAAAAGTGCAGAATTTTTTTTTATTAGAAAAAAATGTTCAAACTATTTGATTGAAGAAAATTTCGAAATTCATTAAATTTAAAATTTTTATTAATTTTTTTTTATTTCCATTAAAAAGTATTTTAATTAAAAAAAAAAAAAATTAAAAATTTGGAATATTAATTGTTTTTCGCATTGATCTTTTTAAATCAAAAGTTAAAAATAAACTGACAAAATTTTCATTCAAATGCAGTGTAATATAATTTTCATAAAGGAAAATTTTTACGGTGAAAAGCTTTTATTTTTCATGAACATTTCCAATGAATTTTCCAATAGAGCTTTCTTGTTTGTGTATAGGATTTTTAAGAGAATATTATAATAATTTTTTTTTGATTATTTTATTAAATGTATGGTCTAAATTTCTTATTTGAATATGGCAAGAAATGAAATTTTCTTCTTAATCGAAAAAATTTTGCATTTTTTTTGAAGTGAAGTTTCTCTTGAAATTTATTTTTTCATTTATTTCAAGCATTGGGAATATTGGTACTGGAAATAGTGGAATTTTTGAAATAATTGTGTGTGTATGTATTTTCAGTTCAAAAATGAAATGCAGATTTTTAATTTGAATTTTCTTTTTAATATTCGTTAGAAAGATCACTTTAGAAATAAATTTGGGAATAAGTTTTTTTGTATTTGTTTATTTGTATAAAAAATTATCCAAGCCCATTATCTTCAAGTCTATACTGTTATAGGCATGGCACTCAACATAAGAAAGTTGTAAGAAGCTTGTAAAAGTTAGAGCTAAAATTAAGAGTTTTACTTAAGGAATTTCCTTTCGCTCGAGAAACTGACAGTTGCTTAGGCGGACCTTTGCACTCTTTTCTCTCAAACATCTTGTCCGTACAGATTAAAGATTACGACATTGCAGCTTCTTCTTTGATCAATTATACATAAAAAAATCTAAAATCATATCAAAGCTATTATTGATAAAAATATATGTCTATATTTGTCTATAATCGATATTTGGCATCATATCATTAAGTAATAACTTTATAATTTTTTCTGAAAGCGTCTTAAGAATAAGAGTATACATATAAGTATAATGTAAATTAATAGTATGAAAATGCAATTATCATTATAGGTATTATTCTAAGATGAAAATAACTTTTCTCAAGAAATAAAATTTTTTTAAATTGAAAAGTTTCTTGAAATCAAAGATAAACCCAAATATTTTCTGTAATTGCAAATTTAATGCATGAATTCTCTTTTATATATTTTTTTTTATGCCATTTTTTTGATTTTTCAAAGAAAAAATTGGAAAAGTTTATAATAATTCCATGAAATTAAAATTTTTTTTTGAGTATTTTTGCTTCAACGATCTGAAAAGAATAATACTTCCTTCTCCTAATAATTCAAAAATAAAATCAGTAATTTTATTAAATCAAGAAAAAAAAAATTAAATTTAAAGAATTCAAATTCATTTAAAAAAGCTAATTGATCCTTTAAATGTTAAATTTATTACTTCTAAGAGGTAGAAAAAACCGAAATACGGCCCTTATACCAATTTTCGAAGTGCACATTACATCCGCAGTCATTTAATCATTATTCACAGTCCAATTAAGGGACTAAAGAAAAGGCTTTTGATGGGAAAATGGCAGAGCTGACTAAATTTAAGTATTTTTGTACTGATAGCAATGTGCAGTACCAGTATACTGGTACTGCAAAAATACTGAAATATTTTTCTAGAATGTACTGATACTTAAAAAAATTTCAGTAGCAGTATACTGGTACTGTAAAAATACTGCAATATTTTTCTAGAATGTACTGGTACTTAAAAAAATTTCAGTACCAGTATACTGATACTGCAAAAATAATGCAATGCTTTTCTAGAATGTACTGGTACTTAAAAAAATTTCAGTACCAGTATACTGATACTGCAAAAATATTGCAGTATTTCTCACAATATACTGGTACTGCAAAACAAAATACAGTACCTACCAGCATAGGCGCCCGCAGGATTTTTTCTAGGGGGGGGGCAAGAAAATTTTTTTAAAAAGCTTATAAATATGTTTTTCTTCAACGATGAAAATAAAAAAAATGTGTTGAGAATTAAGTTACATGTATCTTATATGAATCTTTTCTTTTTAAAAGTAAAAAATAACAAACATAAATTAACATTTTTAATAAACGAATTCACTTGCTGGATTAGATAATAAAAACAAATAAAAAATAAATAATATGTAATACATATACAAAGAAAAAAAAACCGGATACCTTCCGTCTTCCGAATCGTTCCAAAACTTTCAGTAACTCGCCAATTAGAAGAAAAACAAAACCAACGAAGATATTTTAGACGTAGTTCATGCACGTATGCGACATAAAAAAGACACATTATATGAAACTTTATGAGGCGTATTATACTCAAACACGTAAATTGAACTTCTCCGGCGTAAAAGTTAAAAAAATAATCTTTTATATTTATACACCATAGATATTTCTACACCATAAATATTAAGAAATGCAATTGCTTTATTTTTTTGTAACTGAACAGTTATTTTTTTATTGTAACTGAACGATGATTTTCTTTTTTACGTCGCGTGGCGTAGATTCGTAAACTCGCGTGAACTACTTCGACAATGTCTCTATCATAAAAGTAACCAGAAAAGGAATTCTTTTTTCATAAATGTGTTGCTCTTGACTAAGCGAAATATGAAAAAGGAATATCTGGAATTCCGTGCATTTAGAAATTCCAAAATTTATAAATATTTTTGTATTTTTACCCGTGACTCAAAAATCGAAAAATATGAAAAAAAAAAATTGAATAATTTATTAAAACAATTTATACTGTATGACATAAAAATCTGAAAAAATTAAAATCTAAAATTTCTAATTTAAATGTTCTCTAATTTAAATGTTCTCATTAAAAAAGTGAAATTTAAGGGCAAGCGTTCTTATAACAAAGTTATGGTGCGAGATAAAAGTTTTTTTTTCGTTTGAAAAATGACAAACATTCTAATATTATTTAAATTAAAATCGGGTTTCTAATTTGTACGAGTTTAGTGTTTAGGTCTCATCGCTGATTAAGTTTTATTTTCTTCATCAAAGCCAGGGGGGGCCAAGGCCCCCCCTTGCCCCCCCCCTCCGGGCGCCTATGCCTACCAGTATATTGAACTGCACAAAAATTCGTAAAATTGTTTGTCACAATATGTGATGAACGGGAGCCGGTCTAATGCCCGGAGTCGAAAATCCCGGAAGACCGAAATCCCGGAATTTTCATTCCCCGTTTACAAAATCTCGGAAATCACATTCCCGGAAGCTAATATCACAATCTGGATTCTGAAATCCCGGAAGTTAGAATCTCGGAAAGACGAAATCCCGGAGGTTTTAATCTCTAAAGCTCCGCAAGAACACTTCAGCTCTCGTAGCAATGGACTATGTTGCGATAAAAATAGAGTTTTAATCCCTGAAGACACACGAAAAGACTTTGGTTCGCGTAGCCGTGTGTTAGGTTTAGAAAAAGGATGTTTTAATCCCTGAAGCAGGGAGACGCGAAAAGACTTTGGCCTTCGCAGCCATCGGTTAGATTGCGAAAAAGGAGGTTTAAATCCCTGAAGGCCCGTCAGTTAATTTTTTCTTCCAAATTAAAATTTCCGGGATTTATGTCTCTGCGGTTTTCTGGTTTCCGGGCATTTGTCTTTCCGGGATTTTGGTTTCCAGGGTTTTGTCACTTCGGGATTTTAACTTCCGGGATTTTGTTTTCCAGGATTTTGGCTTCCGGGATTTTATCTCCCGGGATTTTTTTTTCGGGCTTTTGTACTCGGGATTTTGGTTTCCGGGGCTCAGACCCCAACCCGTGATGAACTACTCAATTTCTGTATAATGCAATCAATATTAAACGAATGTTCGAGTATTCAAGAAATATCGTATTGACTTACCTACATATTTATTTTATAGTTTGGTTTGAACCATTAAAATTTAATAAATGTGTTCCTAAAGTAAATTTAACAGAATTGTAAGTAAGTTTTTGTCATATATTAAATTTCTAGTACTTTTTTATTCTCTACACAGAGTTTTAATTAGTTTATAATTAGCTTTTAGAAGCACAAGTTCATTAACGTTTTCGTCAATATTCTTTGAATACTCGAACATTTGTTTAATATTGATTGCATTATACAGAAATTGAGTAGTTCATCACATATTCTGACAAACAATTTTAGGAATTTTTGTACAGTTCAATATACTGGTAGGTACTGTATTTGTTGTGCAGTACCAGTATATTGTGAGAAAATACTGCGAGAAAATACTGCAGTATTTTTGCAGTATCAGTATACTGGTACTGAAATTTTTTTAAGTACCAGTACATTCTAGAAAAATATTGCAGTATTTTTGCAGTACCAGTATATTGGTACTGAAATTTTTTTAAGTACCAGTACATTCTAGAAAAATATTGCAGTATTTTTGCAGTATCAGTATACTGGTACTGAAATTTTTTTAAGTACCAGTACATTCTAGAAAAATATTCCAGTATTTTTGCAGTACCAGTATATTGGTACTTGTATTGCACAATACTTAAATTTAGTCAACTCTGGAAAATGGTTAACAAAATAACGATCGTAAATTATTTTTTAACTTTAGTATGTTCTGAAAAAAATATTTTATTAAATTTTACAATACAAAATAACATTCTAGTTTATTATACGCAATTATAATAATATCAATCGTAATAAAATCACATTCATGATATGCATTAAATATATAAAAATTATTATATGCATAAAAATAGAGATTATATAAAAATAGAGAAATATTATGACCGTTCAAAAAATAATTAAAATAAAAAAATTTATGAAATATTAGATTGATATCCCGAGTTTTACTCACGGCAATTTAAACTTAATTTTCAGTGAAATGATAAGTGAACGAAATTTAGTTAATTTTTGTACATGTCATGCAGTACATACCTGTAGGCAACGTTCCCTCTAAGGTGGGCGTGCGGGCGGCCGCCCAGATAAAAAAGGCCATTTTCCCACTCATCAATTTGATTTGCCCACTCATCAATTTGATTTGCCCATTAGAAATATTTTTTTAAAGAGAAATAATGGAAACTATTTATTAGAAATATAATGCAAACTATTTTTTTTTTTTATCAGCGCATATAAATTTGTCATCATTTACATTTCGAAAATGCACCCAGTTTAGAAATAAATTCGTGTAGCTTTGCACACTGAAGTCATGTCTATTGACTGTTTTCACAACCCATTTATTTACATTTTTTCTATCCATGTGTACCTTTTTTCGCCATTGGAGGCACTAAAATTTTTTGGTTTTAATTTGTCCAATTTTTTTTTAATTTAAAAGATTTGCCCACATTGCATTTTGTACCGCACATGGATTTTATAAATTAGAGGGAACGTTGCCTGTAGGTTGTTATTTTTATACAGAATTGTTAAAATTTACAACAAGCAATGAAGATACTTATATTTTTAACAAATAAAAAAACCTACATTTTTTTTATCATTTGCACAAATGCTCCTATGTACTTATGTATATAAATATAAATAAAATTTATGTTATTTTTCCCCTTAATTCAAAACCCCCAGGAGTCAAATTATTCTTTATAATATATGGTGTTTTGTATACATTATTTAAAATAGAAATATTAAAAAAGTATATTTGCTGCAATAACCTCAACAAAATTATTATTATGAATTTCATATTTATATATATGATATTATGCATTCTTTCAAATAAGAATACTAAATTCCATGTTTGCAATATTTGCATATTTTCAAATTAATCTAAAGTCAGGAAATTATAGCGGTACTTGTTCTAAAAATTGAAGAGGTATCAAAACAAGTTGCATTTTCTTGCTATGTTGTATATATGTGAATAAATGGCCTCGAATGTCAAATGGTTTTTTTAAATGTACTTCACGTTATTAATAAACTCTTTCTCTATATAGTGTATAAAGAAGAAAAAATACGTAGTTTCTCTTCAAAACATGATTCTTGAATAAAATTGAAGATGGTATACAGTATACACAGTTGCACTGAATAAACTTTTTAATTTATATTTGAAGCTATATATTTCCACTCGAAAAATTCCATTAATTCATTTATTTTTTTATTTTTTTATTGGAGGATTTTAAATTAAATGCTCCAATTTATTTAACTTTAATAACAAAATCCGTAAAAATGAGATTATTGAAATTTGAATAACCCACTTCAAACAAACTGAAAGAATATGTGTTGCTCGTTTTTATTTTATTTTTTTTAAATAAATAAAATCTTTTCTTTTTTTGTTTTTCATCAAGATTATAATTTAATTAATTCAAGGTTTTAATTTCATAAAGAAAACTTATGATTCACTTAAAAATATAAAACATAATATAAAAATTGCTTCTCATATTTTCATGAAATGTAAACATATATTAAAAATTTACACAGTTTACATGAAAGTTCAAAGATTTATGATTTTTCTTATAAAGTTCTCCTGAATTAAATCTTAATAATTCCTTAGCATAAAATTTTACATTTTTGCAATACATAAATAATATGTTAAATTTTAATTTCCTTTAATTTTCAATTTGTTTTTAAGTTAATTCATTTTGACTTCAGATTTGTTGTTAAGTTCATTAACTAAGAACTCAGATTCAGACAATGATGTCCTGGATGTACACAATATTAAATCAAAATTAAAAGCAATTCGAAGTTTTTTAACCTCTGCACTACTTGAAATTAAAGTTTTTTTAATGTATTAACATGATGGAGTGTGGTATGATAATATATTTTGTAGTTAAACCTTTATCAGTTTCGAAATAAGAAGCTTATATGGTCATACTTTCTGATGCCATAAATAGAATTAAATCCTTTCCTATATATATATTCTTAATTTATTCTTTGATTTAAATTTAAAATTAAGTAATACCCAAAAGTTTTTCTATAGAAAAATTCATTTAAGCAGGGATAGAATACATTTACAATAAACTTTATTATCATATTTTAATATCTTTGAAAAAAAAAAAAAAATAAGTTATAACAATAAATTTTTGTAAAACACACATATCAGACCCTTCAAAAAAAAAAATAATAATAACAAGAAAAGAATTTAATAAATTGAGGATTTCTTAAAAAAAAAAAAAAAATTTTTTTTATTCCTTTAACTATGAAAAAAAAAGTATTCACAAAAAGGAAAATTTTTAGAAAGGTTTTTTTTTTTTTTTTAATATTATTTTTATTCTCAATTTGAAGTTTTTCCTCAATTCTTTTGATTTGATAATATATTTTTATTTCCTTAAGGATTTGTTCTTTCAATCAAACAAATCAAATTACAAATAATTTACATAAATCTGTTAAAATATGCCGTTTTTATTGTGATATAGAATTTTGTTATAAACTTGTTTTTATCATCATGTTATGTATGTATTTTTTTTTTAAATATTATATAGGTATATCTAGTGCATGTTTTCTAGAAAACAATGTATGATACATATTGTCGGGAATTTGAAAATTCAAATTTAATTTAATCAAAGTCATTTCTTTTGAAGTATATAATATATTGATTATAATTCATTTGAAACCAGGAAGTTGAAAATAATTATTTATAATATAAATAAAATTAAAAGTGTAGAAGCTAGAAGGTATTGTCTCAATTTTAGACTCTCGATGAATTAATGAACTAAATGCATAGACGATTATTTGGAAATTGAATCAAAATTAGTTTACTTTCGCTCTCAGAATTTATACGTTAGAGCTCCTACTTAGTCAGATCTCTTGACTGAAACAAAATCATATACATAATATATTGGTTTTTGGATTTTCGCATATTAAGTCCTCATTTATCGCCTCCATCAATAACTTTTAAACCGTAAAGCAATATTATGTACTTGATGTTTTAAATTTTTTTTTCTCTCTATCAAAGTATCGTGATGATAAATCATTATTTATTTTTTTTTTCTCTGCAAGACATATTCATTTAATCATTTCCTTAATTCAATAATTTTTATTTTTTAATTAGTAAAATTATATCAATAAATAGGTATATGATATATACAATAATAAATAAATCACAACAAACATAAAGTAAAAAACATATATATAATGTATGTTATTATTAAAACTTTAATTTTTTTTTTTTTAACATAAATAAATAATTTTTTAAATCCAATTTTTCCAATATAATATATGTTCACAAATTAATATATAATTTTATTATTCACAAAGATTACAGAAAATTTAATTTTTTGAAAATCAAATAATGTAGGTAAAATATAAAATGAACATATAACAAAAATTTAATATTAAAATTCATGAAATAAAATGATTATAGAAAATTTTATTACATGTTGTGTAGAGTACATTCTACTTTAGATAATATATAAATGCTCCAAAAGAAGGTAATTTGAATTTTATATGTAAACAATTCAATTTATGTATACATAAGTATGTATATATGAAAAGTACAAAATTCCTGTTTTTTTAAATTAAATTATTATATTATTATATTATGTTATTATATTATTACATACACAAAACATACTATTTTTTTTTATGTACAAATACCTACTCCATCAAAAAATAACAAGAATTTATTTTACAAAAAATTTATGTTTTTAAATATATTCCTATGTCATTTGTTTACTTGATCAAAGATACTTTTAATATTAAGGTACATACATAATAAAATCGAACATAACTTTTTATTATATAAATTTTGAATTATAATGATGAATAACATATTGAAGCATAATGTATTAAAAATATTCTAAAATATATAAATATATCCTTTTCTCATATTGCTATAGGTATAGAAAATGAGCCTCTTATACTTGAATCCCAAAATCCTTCAATATAATATCAACTTTATAAAGCTTATATCAACTATATTATATTTACTACAGTTCTATAAGTAATTTTTATTACAATTTAAAGAATTAAAGAGAAGTTGAATAAACCTATTTACAAAAATAATATTATTCTTTAATGTTGTCATCATCTCTAGGATAAAAATGTTAAATTAATTTAATTTTGAAAATGCAGTGAGTGGATAATACAATTATTGTATACTATATAAATTCATTTTATCCTCAAAGTATAAATTTGTAAAATTAAATTTTTTTTTTTTTTTTAATTTCTGAGGCAATAGCATTATTAGAGTAAAGAAAAGCTTTAAAAATGCTAATCATAAAAAATAAATAAAATTATTTTTTTAGTTTCAGTAAAATTAATGGAAATGTAGCCATAATAACTAGGTAACCATGTAACTACTTTGCTGGTCTATTAAGTACTATATGTACATAAAAATTGTTTTTTTTTTAGTTTTATGGTTTATTTCAATATTTATTTTTATTATTATTCTATTTTTAAATTTATTTATGATTTCAATTATATTATATGGTTTTTATTTTTCATGAAATTAATATATTTATATATTATTTTTTTTCAAAATTTTTATGCTCATTACACCCAAATAGAAAAAAAAAAATACGATAATATATACTATTGAAATTTAATAATATAATACATGTATACCTAAAAATAATATATAAAAAATATGTATAGAAATAATTTTTTAGAGAATTAACAAATTATGATTCTGTGGCGCCAAGCAGTTAAATTAAAGTCTGTAAAAATTATTTATAAGACCCATTATATACATAATACCGTATAATTAAATGCTTAATATATTCTTATAAAGAGAAATTTTAAATTCATTTTTATTTATAAGTTTTACATCGTTGATTATTGCTTTGTGCACTATAGTTCGATTGTTAATGTTTTGACGGACAAAGAGTCTGTCATAAAGAATACAATTTTAATTTTCTTTGGATTTCTTTTTATTTTCTTTGAAATTTACCCCTTTCCAATCCATCAATATTTTTTTCACTCAAAAACTTTTTATCAACTTTCGAGTTTGAAAAATATTATATTGAAATATTTTAAACGTCATTCATTTCACTTTATTTAACCTTAATTTTGAAGAAAAACTATACACTCTAGTTTTAAAGTTTTCTTTTATTACCCTTTTAAGGTGAATTAGATAAATCCAAGAAAAAAATTCATTCAAAGTTTTCTCATTAATTTCAAAAATTTAATTCAACTTATTTTTTCGTTGTCATCATATTTTGTTTTATGTTTGTTTTTTAAAATGAGGAAATATTATATCATTTATAATTTTTGATAAAAGAAAAACAATTTCTATTATAATTTCTAGGAATTATTTTCTATGTCTATGTTATTATTAAAAATTTTAATGAAATTTATTATTTTATCTAATTATTATAAATTCAAAAATAAAAAACAACTAAGTGAAAAATAATGTCATCATAAGGATGCTTTCATTTGGTATATACATTAATAAATAAATAGTTATTATTTTAGTGAAAAATCTATCTGCTAAGAGGTGTGTGACCTTATGTAGTATGTATAGATATTTGGGAGCATAGCTCGTCCTGAACTGAACTGAAATAATTTGAAATTCCTATCAAAAATTATTTGTTTTTTTTTATAATAAAAATTATTTTAATTTACCAAATTAAAAAAAATTTCAATTTACATATTTATCTGCCGAAACCTTAAAAAATTTATTATTTTCATCTGATCAAATAAAACCAAAATTATTTTAATAAAAATATCTTCATTTAATTAATATTATTATCGCGATTATTGTTTTGATTTCAATGTTTATTTTTTTTTTATGATTTTATTTTCATGAAAATACATTTGGCTTTCTAATTATCTCTATCACTATAAAAACTATATAAAAATTATATTAAATTCTGATTTAATAAATTTTATGTAAATCTATATAATAATATTTTTTTATTGCAAAATATTTATAATTCTAGTATATTTATAACAATAAAAAAAATACTACAATTTAGGAACTATTTAAAGCATATAATTTTATATGCGGGCTATATGGGTAACTATATATATGAAAATAAAGACATAACAATTTTATTATTCAGATTTTGAAATAAAAAATATGTTGCAGTAATAAAAACGTATGTACAACACATATATATATATATATATTTTAGATATTTCCCGAAATTTTTGGTATTAAAAAACTATATGAAATGTTTCATTTTATAATAGATAAATATATAAAAATATAATTTTTGTACAGAGAAAAAATAAAAATTCTTTTTTGTAAAGTTACATTTTCTAAATTAACAAACTAAAAACTTTCTAAATGAATAAAAAATTAAGGTTTACAGGATCAGATAGTGGTATTGCCTCCTTGGACTGAAATTTCTCCACTCATTTTCAATTTAACACTGATTTTAAATAAGGCTGATTTAAAATAACATAGGCTTCACTTATTAACTTAACATACACCTGGCCAATCTAAATTTTATTATTTTTTTGTACTTGATAAAATTGTGTTGACTTTTATGATTTGAAATTTTAAATTTTGTATGTTAGAAACATAAAAAATTTCGCTTTTATTAAAAATATTTCTTTATGGTAATTTTTATCAAATAGCCAGCATACTCTGTGTAAATTATTTCTATGATTATGTTCTTTTTTTTTTAAATAGTCGTGTTGGGTTATACAAATGTGTATGAAATGAAGTTTTATGGTTTTTTTTTTTTAATTTGAGATTAAATAAGTTTTTAAATTCACTCAAATTCCGTTGAGGTATATCTAAAATAAATGGCATCCTACATCAATAATGTTATAAATGACAGAAATATTAGCGATTTGGCATAATTACGGACTCATAATCAGTGTTTTGATGTTATTTTGGCTTAATACTTTTTTTTTTAAGAGAACCATTTTATGTTTGTTTTAAAACGCTTCAAATTTAAGAGATTTTCACTGCTTCTTACTCTATTTTCTCTAGTCTTACAACAAAAATTCATCCGAGTAACTACTTTACCATTTTTCGGTAGAATCAAATTCATTTAAGATAACGGCTCGAATGCAACCCACTCAAAGGTCAAAACCTTGTATCCAAATCTTTTTTACCCTTTTAAAAAACGAATTGAGTTTAATAATAATAATTAAATTGGTCTCCCCAAATATATATAAAAAATAGAGATATATATAAATATATAAAAAAAATCGACAAAAAAAGAATTTTTTTCCAAAAATAAAAAGTTAAAAATATATTCTATATATAATGTTTTTCTTTCCATTTAAGAATTTTCTTTTTGTTTTTCTTTTCTTATATTCTGAAAAATAAAACTAATAGCAAATTACTTACATATATAAATTTTATTTTTATTCAAGTTTATTTATATAATATAATATTCAACCAAAACAAAATCCTTTTGTTGACTTACTTATATTGTCTCCTCTATATATGTGTACTTAAATAGTTATATCGTATATATTCTAGAGTTTTCTAATTCTATATGACAAGTTGTCATCATTGTTTCAAAGAAGAAGAAAAAAAAGTATTCTGTTTGTGTTTCAATTTCTATCATTATTAATAATAATAATACTTGAAAATAATAATAAATAGCTGGTAACATAAAGAATAAATTATGAAAAATAAATGTGTTAAGCATATTTTATGTAAATAAATATTAGTATTGTATATGTGTAGAAAAGATTTTGTTAAAATAGAAGAAGAGAAAGTCTTTTGTTATATTATTCTTATATATTTTGATAAATGTCATAACAAAAAGCTACAAAAATTTTTAGATTTTAGCACGTCTTTTATTTTTTTTTTTTTTTCATGTCGTTTTGCCTCATTTACATCGTTAAAGAAACAACTAAACTTTTAACACTCAAAACGTGATATTATTTAAAAAAAAAATTATTGGCAAATGTCACAAATTTTTCTATATGTTTTTGTATGTAAAAAAAAAAAAATTATAAAAATGTTTGAAGTAATAAATTAAAAATAAAAATTAAAATTTCTTAAATTTAAAAATAATATCAAATTAAAGAAAATTTTTTAATATTTATTTTTTAATGAATTAACTTAAAAAAAATTTTACATTTTACGTACGATACACCTTCTTTAATTTTGTAATATTTTCTGCACATTGGTAAATAAGTTGATAGTGCTGTATTCCTATAACGTTAGGGAGTGCAATACCGGAACGAAAAATTGATACCGATATTTCGGTATTTAAAAATTTCAATAGCGGAATCCCGGTATTCAATACCGAAACCAACATCTCTTAAGAAAAAAATTTAAACTAATAATTTTAATAATTTTAATAGATAATAGATATAATTTTAAAAGAATGACTAAGTATTATTTTATCTCTTTTTTAAATTTCTTTCAAAATTTTTTTAAGTCATCAAAAAATTATATTTTGATTTTTTTAAATATTTTATCAAAATACGTATTTTTTGATTCCTGATAACTAAGAAATTAAAACCGAAATTGTGCGGTATTAAAGCTTTAATACCGGTACTGAATACCGGAAGATATACTTGCGGGATCCCGGTTTTCGAGATGCCGGGATCCCGGTATTGCACTCCCTAGTTACAGTTGGTGGTAGACCCATCATAAATTGATAAATTAAATTTTATAATTAGATTATGTTTTTTTGTTGTTTTAATTCTATTTTATTTATCTTTAAGTTTTCTACAGAATTTTTTTCTATAAGTTTCATACATTTGTTTTGATTTATATGCCTGCGAGATGCTTTGAATGTATTTTAGACCCAAAAATTATGTAAAATCTAAAATAATTTCACAGATATCGATAATATGAAATTTAAATTTCTAAATTTGAATGAATTTATAGAAAAAACTTTAATAAGCAAAAATTTAAAAAAAATATATTTATATGTATAAACATTATGTATCAATTTGTTATTTAAACACATACTATATATATGAAAAAAAAAATTCATATTAACAATTCACTCCTTCCAATTATAAGTGTAATAATAAACTTTATTATCGTTCATATTCTGAAATTAAATACGAAAATAAAAACTCATGAAAAACTATAAGAAGCTTTTATTTTATTTTTTTTATTTTCTTTTTCTACATAATATCTTTTTTACATCGCATAGTTTCTTTTGGGGTTTACTTTGGGGTTTGGATTTCTTTTTCAGCATGAGACGAAAAAAAAAGAAAAAAAAAAAAGTAAATATTGCTTGAAGGACAAGAAAAGTTTATTTTCTTTATATTCGTTTTTGTTTAGTTTTTGGATATAAAAAAAATATATATACCGTATATATAAAAAAATATTTTTTTTTGTTTGGTTCGCAAATTAAGCGCCCTACTCTTTAATAACGAATCTTAAAATAACGAAAATTTAACGATTTTTACTTTCAATCACAAATTCTGACATTGATTATAAGAATTTTAAAGTTTTTCAATATCTTATAAATCGAGATTTTTGTAAATTCGATATAATAGCAAGGTTGTTATGTCCGTTATCAAAAAAAAATTGTTTTTTTTTTGCATATAAAAATATCAGTGAAATAACTTGATATTGTTATTTCTGAGACGTGATTACAATTTATGTGTATAGTACACATTTCTTTTACAGTCTTTTTAATATATTAAAGATACCAATTTTTTTCTATACTTTATTTAATAATTTTTTATTTTCTTTATTTTATTTTTTTTTTGATGAAAATATTTAAAAATTAAATTAAGAAAAAGAAAAAAGTTTTATTGAATGAATAGATAATTTATATTATAATGAAAATTTAATTGTTAAGGCTCAGTTTATAGTTGTTCCCTACGGAGAATTATAAGTTTAAGTTTTATTTATTGTAACAATTTTTTTTTTTCTTTTTATACATTTAATGTACTGTCATGTTTACCAAAAGAGTTTTATAGTACATATAAGCAGCTTGGAATTTATTACTTTTCAACTGGATTTTGTGTACATACAACACATACAGATTTTATGTATGACTGTAAATTTTTTTTCACACAGAATCTGAATGAATATGTTCTTCTTATTTCGTTTTAAAGGATGGCGAATATGATTTTTGTAGGATGTTTGAAATGCCACAGAAATGTATATTAAAGACGAAAGCTCTTGAAACTACTCATCCTTGTTGGCAAGACTTTTTTTGAGCCCTTGTTTCATCGGTTTTAAATAACTATCTTTTGTTTTGTATATCATTCTGAATTTATCTTTTAATTGAAAACAAAAACTAAAATAAAATCTTTAATAAAAGTTCATTGTTAGGACCTGAAGAAAACAGGACGTCCGAAACAACTACAATGCTAAGAATAAAGAATTAACGTATAATTCTACTATGGTAATGGTAACCTTATTTCTTTTGTAAAAAAAAACTCTAACTAATATTTTCTTTCTATAAATTTAATATTATTCTTTATATAAAAATATTAAATCCAAAATAATATCAAAAATATATACTTTTTATTTATTTATTTTTTAAGAGCTTAACATAAATGAAATTTTATTTTTAGTAGATGTCGTTGCCATAAGAAACTAATAACCCCTCTTAAATGAATCTAGCGAAATAAATGCATCAATTATTTTTTATTATCCATTCTATATATTTTTTCCTAAACTCATTCGTTACCATTACTACGCTAAATTTTGTTCTTCTTATTTTTAGATGGTATATATTGAATAACGCAATACAAACCCATAATTTTCAATGAGGTCATGAACACGTTTTGGCTACTGTGAATAACATCATTAACTTGATACAAAAATATTACAGAACGAGTTATGCAAATATAAATTTCTCTAATTTATGTTCAATCGAAATTTATATAGAAAATTGATTTAAGAATTTTTTTTTTTAATATGGAAAAATAGAAAATTAAATAAAGCAAATATATAAATGTTTTGAAATTTTGTTTTAACAATTTTTTATTAGATTGATAGAAAATTCATTTGTCCCACATTTTTTATTGGGCTTGTTATAGAGTTGAAACCGATTTGGGAAGATAATTATTTTAATAAATCTTAATAAATTTTTTTCAAATGATTATTTCCTTTATTTTGATCAAATTGAATAAATATTTATTAGAATTTTATTGCATAGTAAAAAGATTAAATATATAAAAATATTATATTATGTAGTGCTAACTATCAAATTGCAATCGATATTAAATCTTTAAAAAAAACTTACTCTAAAGGGAGCACCGAAAAGAAATGGAAATAAAATGGGAAATCTTTAAGATTAAATGAACATATAAAAAGATATTTCATCTTTTTTTATTTTTGCAGGATAGGTTATTACAAAAGGTCATGAACAACAAGCATATAAAAAATTATACAAAATAGCAAAATCTTATTGTGTAAATAGTTTTATTAAATAATACAAATCCAATTTGAATCAAGGTAAATATACCAGTTACGTCTCCCAGTATTAGTAACTAGATTCTAGCATAAGTATTTTTTTTTATCATAAAGCAATGTCATTTTTTCTTAATTATTAAGGCCGCTTTTGGATGTGGAAATTTTTTTTTTTTTGAATATGAAGAACTGCCAAATATATTCAGAATTGGTCACGATCCTCTGACTAGTATTAAATTATTTATTATGTTAATTCTATGAACTTTTTATTATAAGTCCTTTTGATTATATGTAAATAAAAGGTAACAGAAAGTGAAAGAAAACACTTACTATGTACAAAAATTACTTTCTGTGAACAAATTTTGCAAGAAAATACTACTGATACTATCACCTTACATGTAATTTTATATTCAGAAGAAAACAATAACACGTTTCTCGTTCCAATATTATATACTTACTTATCTTTAACAGATATGACGTAATTTGTGAAAATTAGTTAAAAACAGATACTTTTTCGTATTTTCCGCATATATGTAATAATAACAAAAGAAAAATATTAATTTTATTTATGTGTATCTAAAGATAATTCCTTTTTATTTTGTTTATATATTATAATAATTATATGAAAATAGAATTTTATATCGCTTTGCCAAAAAAAAAGAAAAAGAAAAATTTGTCTTTTCTTTTCGTTTTATTATACAATTATTTTCTTTAACTAATTTATAAATTAATACTTTTTTTTTTTCGAATACAATAAATTTATAGAAAAATATTCCTATGAGATTTAAGAAGATAATTTGTTAAGCTTTTTCCAAAAAAGATATTAATTTGTTTTTGAGCTCGTTATCACTTAATTTGAATGTTAGAAATATTACATGAATAAAATTATTATTTTGGTAAATATTATAAAACTATTGTTGATATGACATAAAAGAGAAAGTAGATAGTAAGATATAAAGAGAAAGTAGATAATAAGATATAAGTTGAAAGAACTGATAATTGTAATCTTCATTAGCAAATCCGAAATCGCGCACTGTGAATCCTATCCGAAATCGCGCACTGTGAACCCTATTTTGTATTTGCTATTACATTTTTTTTGTATTAGAATAAAGCCGGGATGTCGTTAAAACAGAATTTAGCAACAGAAGCAGAAATCCATATATTTGAACAGAATTTATTCTGCGACAGAATTTTAAGAGACAGAAAAATTCATTCATTCATTTTTTCGAGTTGTTTTTGTCGGAAAATAGGAAAAAAAAAAATTAAATTCAGTGAGGACGAAGAGGACAAAATTGTTGATTTCGTAAAAAATAACGAAATTTTATATAATGTTTCTGTTTTAAAGGCAGCAATCTCATGAGATTCTGACCAGAATTTCAGTAGCAGAATCAATTTTTCTGTCGCTGATTCTGTTCTGTTGCTAAATTCTGTTTTAATGACACCTAGGCTTAACTGTATTAGAATTAGTTATTGATTTGAATTCGATATAATAAGTTAAATTTCATGAAACGTTATTCTCGTCAATTCATACTAAGATTTTTTCTTAAACTTTTTACATAATTTGTTTGCATTTTTCAAATGTCAAATTTGTCCACATTTTGCTGAAATTCATTTGGAAAATTGCCAACTCTGTTTATAAAGTTCATCTGTTCATATACCGTTCATACCGTTCATCCAATAAAAAATTATTTATGAAAAAAAACCTAGTATACTTACACATTTTGCTGAATATCAAAACTGTTGAAAAATCTTCTTCTAATGGACTGTATAATAAAAATGCCTGGTTCTGTTGTTTAAATAATAATTAATTTTATTTATTTAATTATTTCGCTGATGTTGTCCGGAAGGGACCTCTGTTCACAACAATTGATTTAATACTACTCACTCGTTATAAAATGTTATTATAAATACATGACAATGAGATAAGTTACAAATGAATATGAAACGAATTGAATGAAAAAGCTACAGTATGAATGAGAATGAATAGTGATGATTTGATTCTATACATTTATTCTGCCCCGTTGAACTTGTTCAAACCTCAATTGGTAATATGCATAATTTTTGTACTGTTCGCTGTAATGTTCCTGTCTGATGCTGGACGTCTACCCTACGGATTATACCTGCTTGATCTGGATAAACATTAATAATTCTCCCTAGACGCCAGTATGCTGGAGGAAGATTCTCGTCTTTGATGATAACCATTTGACCAATTTTGATATTTGGTGATTGATTTTGCCATTTGGTTCTTACATTTAACTGTGTTAAATATTCGGATTTCCATCTCTTCCGGATATTCCATTTGAATTTTTCTATCAGAGCCCATCGTTTTAATCGATTGTCTGCTACTTCACTGACGTCTTTGGTTAATGGTAACTCAATGTGTCTTCCCACAAGGAAGTGACCTGGTGTCAATGCATTGAGATCATTTGGGTCATCGGATAATGGTGTCAGAGGTCTTGAATTAAGACATGCCTCAATGGATGTTGCTAATGTTTCCATTTCTTCGTATGATAAATGTTGAACACCAACCACTCGCTTCAGATGGTACTTCGCTGACTTGACCGCTGCTTCCCATAATCCACCTTGATGTGGTGATGCTGGTGGAATGAACTTCCAATCTATTTTGAATCTACTGAATTCATCTGACAGTTGAATGGTTTGCCATGATGCCAAAATTTCTTTAAACTCTTTGTTTGCACCAACAAATGCTGTTCCATTGTCACTCCACAATTCCTTGACACTACTACGCCTGCTGCAAAATCTCGAAAAGGCACTAATAAAGGCTGCTGTGGATAAATCACTTACCACTTCAAGATGCACTGCTTTTGTTTTCATACACACGAACACTGCAATGTACCCTTTGACAAATGTATTGCATCGACCATGAAATCTTTTAAGTTCAAATGGACCACAATAATCAACTGATGTAGACACAAATGCGTCGTTGATTGTCACTCTTGCCTCTAGTAATGAACCCATGTATTGTTGTGCTGTCACTTTCTTCTGTTTGAAACATGTTATACATTTTGATGTAATTTGCTTCACAATTTTTCTTTGATGTATGATCCAATATTTTTCTCGTAGAACTTGTAACATAAGTTGAACACCACCATGTAATGTACTTCGATGAACATCTTCGATCAATAATCTTGTAAACATTCCCAGTTCTGGCAAAATGATAGGATGTTTTTCTTCAAATGTTAAGTTAGCCTTTGCAATTCTACCACCAACTCTTAGAATCCCGCACCCATCAATGAATGGACTTAGGCCGCATAGTTTCGATTCTGTTGTTAACTCTTGGTTGTTTGTACAAGATTTTATTTCACTTACAAAATAAACTTGCTGTTCATAACGAATCCAAATAAGTTCTGCCTGATTTAATTCTAATGATGATATAATTCTAATATTTCGATCGTGTAATAATTTTACACTAACAAAGGTTGAACTTCTCGAACATTCATCACGATTGGCTTGATTGCTTTCAATTCATTTTCAATTAATTTAACTTCTGTTGATTTTAAATTCACTAATGGTTTTGGCCAATGTTTTACATCACTCTGCAAAAAATCTGGTCCATACCACCACAATTTGTTATTGATTAAATTCTTTGGTAAAGATCCCCTTGATATTAAATCTGCTGGATTCACCTTCGTGTTCACATGATGCCACTGCATTTGCTCGGTTAATGTCTGAATTTCGCTTACTCTATTTGCTACATAAATCTTCCAGGAAGATGATGGTTTTGAAATCCAATGTAGAACTATCATTGAATCTGTCCAACAATGACACATTGATATATTCACTTCACTGTTGATTGCATCACAAACAATTCTAAAAAGTTTGGCCAATAATTAAGCTGCTTCTAATTCCAGTCGTGCTATGGTAACCGTTTTCAATGGTGCCACTCGTGACTTTGACATAACAAGACGAACAATTATTTCACCATTTGAATTGATTGTTCGTGAATAAATTGCTGACCCGTAAGCCTTCTCAGAAGCATCACAAAACCCATGTAATTCGACACAGCTGTTTTCCATTACACCTAACCATCTTGGAATTTGGATGTTCTCTAATATTGGTAATGAGTTTGAAAATGTTATCCAATCTTGCTTCAATGATTCATCTAATTCATCATCCTATCCAATCTTTTTTGTCCACAAATGTTGAATAAATATTTTTGCCAATATGATGACTGGTGATAAATATCCACCTGGATCGTACAATTTAGCTACTTGACTAACTACTGTGCGCTTGGTTATGTAGAACTCAGAAGGCATCTGTACCTTAAAAAATAAATTATCAGTTGAAGGCAACCTGTTTAGGCCCAAGACTGTCACCACTTCGCTTTCGTTTAATTCCAACATGTTCTTATTTTCATTGTTCAATAATTTATTCAATTGCATGTTGTTTGTCCGCCATTTGGATAATTCAAACCCGTCAGTAGTTGAACCAATTCTTGAATAAGCACGTTTGCCGCTTGGATATTGTGAGCTCCGAATAATTTGTCATCAACATATGAGTTTTCCATCACAATTTTATATGCATTTGGATAAATTTCACGATGATCTTCTGCACACTGCTTTACTGCTCTAATGGCTAAAAACGGCGCTGATGTTGTACCATAAGTCACTGTTATCAAAAACCACTCTTGGATTGGTTCAAATGAATTAAATCTCCAAAAGATTCTTTGAAAATTCCATTGCTTTGGATTGATTAGCACTTTACGAAACATTTTAACAATATCCGCTGATATTGCCACTGCATAAACACGAAATCGAATTATGATCATGACTAAATCTTCTTGTAACTTCTCACCACACAATTGTAGTTCATTTAAAGAAACACCACTTTTTGTTTTTGCTGAACCATTAAATACCACACGAAATTTATTTGATGTCACTGCATGATGAGGTATATAATAAATTGGTGTACCATCACTAAGTAGCTTGGAAGCTGGTATCATATGGCCTAGTTGAATATATTCTTCCATGAAGTTTGAATATTTCTCTCGTAATTTTGAATCTAATTTGAATCTTGATTCTAAGGCGAAAAATTGTCTTAAAGCACGTTCACGTGAATCACCCATAATTGTTACGACTGATTTAAATGGAATGTCTACCACATATCTTCCGCTTTTGGTTCTATAATGATTGTTGACAAAAATATTTTCACATAATTCATCTTCACTTGATCTTGGTTTTTTATCATGCATCATTTCAATTTCCCAAAATTTTTGCATTGATAAATCTAATTGTTCATCTGATATTAAATTACAATTACTATTTGACGTTGTAGTAATTGGTGTTTCTCCAAAAATTATAAAACCAAATTTTGTCTTCTGTGCTACTGGTGAACCATTTTGACTTGGTATAATTTCACCTTCAATTATTTTTAACAACAAACATGCCCCAAATAAAATGTCAATATTACCTGGTTTATGAAATGTTGTATCTGCTAATTTCAATTTTGATAGATGAGGCCACTGATTGTACTCAAATTCTACTGATGGTGTAACATGAGTAATTTTTGGTAAAACTAAAACTTGTTCTTGATATAAAATGTTTGCTGATTCATGAACTGAACGAAAATTCACGGATGCTGATGCCGTTGTAATAATGTTAAGATTTGCGCCAATTCCTGTCAAATGTTTGTTACTTCTTGTTGTATTTAATTTCAAAATATCACTGCAATTTTTGGTAATTGCATTCACTTGGGAACCACTATCACATAATGCTCTGAATTGTTTCCAAATTCCACTTGAATCTTGAATTTCAACTTCTGCTGTAGCTAATAAGACATAATTTTGATTTGAATTACTGCCAGATGAACTAAAATGTAAATTCACATTCTCTGGCAACACCACTTCTTTAAAATTTATTTTGGTCTTGTCTTGGGTAATCTGCCATGGAACGAAATGTCTGTTCTCTGTTTCGTATTCCAGCAGATGGCGCTGCACGAAAGGGCATCTGATTTTCAGCTGCTCCTGCACCGGCGTAATTAAAAGGTTGCTGACTACATGTTGCTCCTTCACCATTTTCAATTTCTTCACCCTGTTGTTCTTGTAATGTATTCACTGAATTTGAATAACATAATAAAGAATTATGCTTCCGGCCACATTTCTGACAATTACCAGAAGTACAATTGGATGTTAAATGACCACTACGTAGACAATTAAAACATAAACCCAGCTTGGATACTTTTTGACTACGATCACGAGGTAATAATTTCAAAAATTATTTGCACTCAAATAATTTGTGTGCATCATGACACATTGGACAACCAGATTTCGTTTTTGTCTTCTCTTTATTGTCTTTGCCTGTTAGCCGTTGTTTTGGATTGCTTCTGGGTTCACTCTGAACTGAAATAACTTGATCACTCAACACATTTGCTCTTTCTTCCAAAAAGTTGTCAAATTGCTTAATTGTAGCCACTTCCCGTTGAGGACGTTGTTTTCTCCATTCCTCTGCTGATTTGGAATCTAATTTTGAAGCTAAAATGAAAATTAAAATTGAATCCCAAGATTCAATATTAACACCAAATGCAGGTAAAGCACGAATAACGTCATTCATGCGACGCTTGATTAAAGTTACTTGACTGTAACTTTCACTTGATGAATTAGGAATTTCCATAATACTCTGAATAAATGCATCAACTGCTCGACGGTTGTTGTCATAATGTGCACGAAGTGTTTGCCACGCTTGAATATAATTTGCATCTGTTGCTGGTAAACCACTGATCAATTCACTTGCAATAGTTTTTTCAAAATTGTTAACTTCATTGCGTTGCCCACGTTATCGTCACTGTCGACTAAATTTAAAAATGTATCGCGAAACGAGTGCCATTTTTTGAAATCACCACTGAAACACTCAATGTCTTTGATATTAATTTGAACTGTTGATAATCGTGGATTATTTTGATCTTGTTGTGTTTCAGCTGGAATTTCCACATTAGGTTGTAATACATTAACTCGACGTTTTAAAATTGCCTTAGCTACGTCCACATTGTTCTCAACATCTTCTTGCAATTTGATTTCTAAATTTAATGCTGCCTGGTCATTTTCAGCCACATTCGCTAAAATTTCGTTATGTTTTTTACAAAATGCTTGCCAACGTTGTTCCAATTTTTCTAGTTGATTTTCAATTTCAACTAAATCCGATGTCTGTAATTCTGGACGCTCACACCACACCAGAATACGATGAATTGAAGCCTCGATATTTTTTCTTTCGTGGACTGACATCTAAAATAAAAGTTTATTTATTTAAATTAATACTTAGTTGCTATTCCACGTAAAGACACTTGTAGATTTTCAATTTGATGAATTTGGTAATTTTCCTAAACTGAACCACAATTTTTGTTAATTTTTAATTTCCGCTTCTAATTTGATGATCTGCTTTTCTCAATAAATTTTCACAATTCTTCTTTGTAACTGTACTTTCAATTTCTGCTTGCTTTGAAAATTCTTCTTCAATAAAAACGTCTAACTGTTTTCAAAATACAATTATTTTTTCAAATTAATAAATTTCCACTTGCAGTTGTGTTTGTTATTCAACAATATTTTTTTCTTTTTTCCCCATGCAATAATATTGCCCAATTTCAATAAACCGATGTAATACTGACATTAATACTGATGACTAATGACTCGTGCCTGACACTGCTGACTTTACTGATTACCACTGATGAGTAACACTGATTACCACTGATGACTACTGCTGACCACTGATGACTGATTGCTTACCGCTGATGACCACCGCTGACCACTGATGACTGATTGTTTACCGCCGAAAATGGCGTCATTAATTTCCGATGATTTTTTGAATTTCAATTTTTTCCAATAATCTCCAATCCCGGTCGATCGGACCAAATAATAATGTTGAAAAATCTTCTTCTAATGGACTGTATAATAAAAATGCCTGGTTCTGTTGTTTACTTGGGGGTTAGACGAGAGTAAAAACTAGTTATAACTAAGATGTTTTTTGAATGTATGTGTGAAAAATTGTATAAAAAAAAAAAAAATACGAAATAGTTATAACTAATAGTTTTAACTAAAAAATATTCTGAATCTAAAGTATTACTTGTCAAATGAAATGTTTTTAAATGTAAACAAAAACTAAAAAGTGAAGTAAAGTAAAAGTTTGTGATTGTTTTATTTAAAAAAAAATTAGTTCTGTTCGGTTGTTTTTTTTTGGTTTTATATTTGAAATTAAATTTTATAATTGTTGGAAATTATTTAAAAAAAATAATATTTAAAGCTTATTAATAATATTAAATTTAAAATAAGTTTTTTAGTTTTAATATTAAATTTAATAATGATAAGAATATCCCGTGAAAATACAATTAAATTGATAAATTATACAAAATTATACAAACGGGCAGATTTAAAAATTGCAGCATTCGAAAAAATCTCAAATTCCATGGGCATGCCTATTGATTACATTAAAAAAAAAATAAAACAATTGAGATCAACTTTTGTTTTAGAAAAAAAAAAAGAAAAAAAAACTCGAAGATCTGGAAATGGGGCGGAAGATTTATACGTATCAGAATTATTTTATTATAATGAAATGAGTTTTTTAAACGAGGTGATTTTGACTCGGTGTTCCAGTAATAATGCTGAAATTTCACCACCACCAGTAAATGTAAGTATTATTTTTATAAACAAACCTACCACAGATTTCAAATCAAGAAGATACCAAATTGATATTTGGGCTAAACACCTGATTTCCAGCCACTTAGACGAACATTTGATTTTTGGGAGATAGTGCAGATGACGTGAACCACTCAGAATCGGCTGAGGAAATGCCCAACACCGAAAACAGTTCTTGGGGCAAAGGCCCAGTTTCGGAGATATGGCCTCCCAAAGTTTTCATACATTTTTGTATGAGCAATTCTTTTGTTTGTCCGATTGGCCCTATTTTTAGAAAATGGATTAAAGGGATGTTCCCGAACAGGAGGGGGGTGGTCAGCGGGCGGTGGTTGGCGGGCGGTTGAACTGGTGGTTGGTCAGTGAATTTTTCGGCCCCAACAACTGTTTTCGGTTTGGGGGGTTTCGGCACCTCCTCTACCTCTAGTCCAAGTTACATAGAATTCATAGAATCTCCACTTTAGCCGATTTTAGTATATACTTCCAACTCATCAAAAAAAAAATTTACTTATCGAGTAGCTAACATTTTATTTCTATTATAATATTGGTATATAGGTACATACATATATTTTTAATATCTAAAAACTTAATACTTAATTTTTATTAATGAATAATTGTGCAACCGATAAAAGTAAAGTTTACAAAATTAATGATTTAATATCGATCTTATACAATAGTTGGTGCATCAGCCCGAAATCAATATAAGATAATGTTAAATAAATGTTAAATAAATGATCCAAAAAAAAAAACAAATAAAAAAAAAAAAACTTTAAATTCCAATTTTTTTCCATTGAAAAGGCAAATCTCCTGGTCCTACGCAATAATTTTTGATTTTTTCTTGAATTTTGTTTGCTATTCTAAAATTACCACCTGTAATTTGCGGTCCTATTGGTGTTACTGTTTCAGGAAACGGATCAGGTACTAGATCTTCCATTCCATTTCTCATGTTTCTAGGTACCATTGGCTTATTTGCTATTTTAAAATTATGCAGAACACAACAAGCTTTTATTACCAAATCAACCGTATCCAATTTAACCTCTATTGGCCGGTGAAATATCCTAAAACTGCTTGCCAGCCTACCAAAGGCGCATTCCACAGTCATCCTCGCTCTGCATAATCTATAATTGTAAATTTTCTTTGCTGCTCCTAAATTAAGTGATCTTGAATATGGTTTCATTATATTTGGACCCAATTCGAAAGCATCATCACCAACGAAAAAATAAGGAATCGCAGATGAATCCCCTGGTAATGGTGATGGTGTTGGAATATTTAAAGAACCCTCTTGTAATTTGTTGAACAAAAATGAATTTTTAAATATCGTGCTGTCATTAGCTCTACCATTGGACCCAACATCAATAAATAAGAATTTGCAGTTTGCGTCTACTACCGCTAACATTACAATACTGTGAAACCCTTTAAAATTATAGAAATTGGACCCAGCATTTGGTGGAGCAATAATTCTAAAATGCTTCCCATCGATCGCTCCGATAGTATGTGGAAAGTTCCAAATACTATTAAAATCTTTGGAAACATTCATCCAATCTTCAATTGTAGATGGTACCTGAAAAATATAAACAAAAAATTAGTTTTAGTTTTTTAGTTTTAGAATGTATTATTAAACTATTAAATTATTAAAATAATATATTTTTTTTGTTTTTAGGACTCTCAAATGAGTTTTGAAAATTCATTGGATGAAGATTATCCAGTGGAGTACGTGGACAATTCGTACACAGAATATATTTCCACTCAGCAAATGAAAGCGGCATCATCAGCACCAACAACAACAACAACAACAACAACAACAAAAAAAAAAGACAACATATTCAAAAATGAGTTTGATTTTGATAATTTAATAAAAAGTGTAATAACTTCAACAACACCAACTAATGATGATTTGTACGATTCCTTTGGAAAAACGATTGCAATGAAAATGCGAAGGTTGAGCAATTTGAGCGAGATAGCGGCTGTAGAAGCAATGGGTGACATAGAGGCAATGATGTCCAAAAAACTTATTGAACAATTAAAGACTAAAAGACCTTTTCAACAATTCAATTCAAGTTCAAGAGCTTCATCCCCTTTACCAGTATTTTCCGCATTCTCCGAATCATCTAGCACTTCACAAAATAGCAAGGAATATTCGACAACAGTGATGGATGCCTTCAACACCTCGAATTAAAAAAAATAGGGTTTTGTTTCCGCCTTGAATTTACAGTATCGCTCAGAACATTAGCAAATTTTCCTAAATTTAGTTTTTGGTCAAAATTAAAAAAAAAAGCATTGTAAAAATCTCATAAAATAAGTTTTTATTGAATATTTTATTTAAAAACAAAAAAATAACAAAAATTTTTGTATAAGCTCAGATTTATATCTTGAAAATTTAAGGGTTCAAAACAATCGCAACTTTTTCAATTTGATTAGTTTTCTGTTGTAATTCTTAATATTTCGTCCAAAATCCTTTATTTTTGATTACTTCTGCTATTCTCCGTGGCATTGACTATATTAAATTACTTGTAATTTGGGGTTCGAGAACTTAGTTCTGTCAAATTTTGGTTCTACTTTTTCCCAGAGGTTCTATATTGCGTTTAGATTAGGCGATTGGTCAGGCCAGTTGAGAACTTCAATTTTATTGTCTTTAATTCAATCCTTTTCCATTCAATTCGCAAAGACAATAAAATTGAAGTTCTCAACTGGCCTGACCAATCGCCTAATCTAAACGCAATATAGAACCTCTGGGAAAAAGTAAGAACCAAAATTTGACAGAACTAAGTTCTCGAACCCCAAATTACAAGTAATTTAATATAGTCAATGCCACGGAGAATAGCAGAAGTAATCAAAAATAAAGGATTTTGGACGAAATATTAAGAATTACAACAGAAAACTAATCAAATTGAAAAAGTTGCGATTGTTTTGAACCCTTAAATTTTCAAGATATAAATCTGAGCTTATACAAAAATTTTTGTTATTTTTTTGTTTTTAAATAAAATATTCAATAAAAACTTATTTTATGAGATTTTTACAATGCTTTTTTTTTTAATTTTGACCAAAAACTAAATTTAGGAAAATTTGCTAATGTTCTGAGCGATACTGTATTTTGATTCTATTGAATCAAGTTTTTCTTTTTTATATTAATATTTTAATTTTCTTTTTAAATACTATTATAATGATTAATAATTTGCTTTTAAAAATTTGTTATGTTATTTTAAGGATTTCCAGAAGTAGAAATTTTATAATTAAAAAAAAAATTGTATTTCATATTTCCAATTTTATTTTTATTCATTGAATATTTCGCAATTTTATTTTTTGGGGAATCGGATGAAATAAAAAACAAAAAAAAATTATTTAGATATTTTACATTTTACATTTTTTACATCTCAACAATTTATACATCGATATAGTAATTTATATGGTATAATTTACGACTGGATTTAATCTAGTTATAAAATAAACCACGCAAAAATTAATCTACTTAGTCATAAAATGTATTAAGTATTTTATAAATTAGAAAATCTATAATAAATGTAAATTATTTTTTATTCGCTTCAGATGCCTACAAAATAAGGTTGCGAAATATTCAATAAATATAAATAAAAATAAAGGAAATATGAAATAAAAAAATTATATTTTTTGATCATTAAAATTTCCACAGCTGGAAATCCCTAAAGTAACATAACAAATGCTAAGTGTAGACACCAGCAATTTTAAAATTCATTATCAAAATAATAAAGTTGATTTTATTTTGGCTTTCTTGAAAATATGATTAATTTGAAATCAATACTTTAGTTTAGTATCTACTTTGCACTATGTTAAATCTTAAAAATTCAATAATTAATCGTAGTTATTTTCATTCATAATTATTTTTCAATATGTTAATTTTTAATTGAGTTATTTAAACTGAAATCGATCTCAATTAATTATGTTCAATTAATATGTTGTTCAATAAATTTGTAATTAAAAATGTTTCTTGGACTATTTTTATTTTAGGCTAAAAATTCATTTTTTTCAGTTTATATATTGTCTTTTAAAACAAAAGTAGACTATATTTTAATAGACTATATTTTTGTCGGCCCTCATGGTGTAGTGGTATTGCCATTATCCTACGGCATGTTGGGTCGTGGGTTCGATTCCCACCTCGGGCTGGAATTTGTGTTAATTTTCTAATTTGTCTCACTTGAATTAAGTGTTTGTGTTGTTTTTAAATAATTAATTTTTTCCTTACTTTCATGTATATAGGCTGTAACGTTTCGTACAGAGCTTTTAATACATCAGGCACAAATAGAGAGATGGTGCTTCTCGAAATTCTTGAAAGTGCTTCCAACGATCTGTAAGAATCGCCTGTAGCAATGAATCTTAAAGTGATACCTAGTTTAACTCTAGGAGTTATTGCTAGTCTCATTGGGGTGTCCATTTTTTCTATTGCAGGTTTTATCTAAATGAAATCAATACATTACATACTTCAATACGTTACCTTAACTTTTGTACTTACTTGTATTAAAATATCTTCAAATTGATTCGGAGATATGCGGGTAAAATTTTTGAAATTTTGATGATCACCCCAAATCAAATCTTTCAAGAGAGTCTCTTCAATGTCGAACATTGGCCGTTTGGCCAAAAAAGGGTTCACCCACATAGATCTTTGTCTTTTTTTTTTTTCTCTCTCTTCCCACATATTTTTACCATCTACTAAAATTTTCACCAACAAAACTTTTCTTAAAACTAGTTTTTGATAATTTGATAAATTATCCATTTTTTTAAATTTAAAAAACTACAACACAACTATATAACGAAATTCCAAATTTTTTTTTTTAATTTTAAAAATAACCGCAATAACGAAACTCAAAAAAAATGTAAACAATTTTTGACAATTTTGTTTTTGTTAAGAAAATAGTTTGAAAATAGTTTTAACTATAGTTTAGCCAGTGGAGAATAATTACATCACAAATACAAATAAAAAACTCATACAATTGTAAATAGTTAAGACTAGTTTTTACTCTCGTCTAACCACTGCGTTAAATAATAATTAATTTTATTTATTTAATTATTTCGCTGATGTTGTCCGGAAGGGACCTCTGTTCACAACAATTGATTTAATACGACTCACTCGTTATAAAATGTTATTATAAATACATGACAATAAGATAAGTTACAAATGAATATGAAACGAATTGAATGAAAAAGCTACAGTATGAATGAGAATGAATAGTGATGATTTATTCTATACAAAAACTTTTCCAAAAATTTATTTAAAAAAATGGAAAATTGTGATTTATTAAAAGAAATTAATTTAACGCTCGATGATGATGAGTTTGCAATTTCAAAAACAAAAAAAAATTATGAAATATTAAACGATGAAGAATGTAATGTTGTTTTATTAAAAACTTTTGATGGTGTAAATTTTAAAGCCAATAAAAATTCATTGCGTACAGGATGTCCATTTTTCGAAGTTGCATTTGGAAAAGATTGGAATGATTCTGAAAAAGAATCAATTGAATTACCACATCCAATTTCCGGTCAATGCTTTGAAATTATCCTAAAATACATTTATTCAGCAAAAATAATAATTGAAAAATATCGTTTAATGATGCCAAGATGTTACATCAATCATCATCATTTCTTGGTTTGACAAAATTAAAGAATTTTTTTGGTAAAATTCTTGCACGGTTTATTGACAACGAAAATCTTTGTGATATTTATAAACATTCTGTCAAATATAATGATGAAGAAATAATTGAAAAATCTTTGGAATTTATTTTGAGCCGGGAAGACCCTAACCGTAGCTCCCTGCCCAAAAATTTTTCGGCAGGTAATCTTTATTTTAACGGAGCTACCTATTTTGGAAAAAAAAATGAAAATGAATTTTTACCCCCTAGAGAATTACTCAATTATATCATACAACGCGCCTAAAGAAGTATAAACTTCAAAAAAATGCGCATTATAATTTTATGTAAATTATTTCTGATGTAACTTGCACTATGTAATATTTTATCAATTAAATTCACTTTAATCTTCTTAAGTTAATTACTAATAAAACTGATTTTTTTTTGCAATAACTACAAAGTAAGTATAGTTAATTTATGCATCATCCAATATCAATTGAGTATGTAGCTACAGGAAAAAAGTAATAAAACATGTAATACTATAATTTTTAAGTCAAATGAAACTGAGTTGTAATAATTTTATAATTATCATATAATTATAGTTTTCTCAACCTAATTTTGCATCTTTTATATTTGAAATAAGTACAGGCAATTATTGTATTTATGTAAATTTTTAAATAGGTTATAAAAGTATTTTGAATTTTCAGTTTACGAATCGGGTATTAATTAGTGTCATGCCAAGCACATTAGAATACACTGAAAACTGTTTATATGATGATTGTATTTTTTTTTCGATTCAGCTTTTTGTTATGTTTTGATTCAATGACTTATAACGGCTGACGCGACGCGGTGAAAAAGACTAATTCACAAAATCTTTTTATGGAACAATTTTGAAAACAGATCCAGGAATATATCTAAGTATTATACATCTTCTAAAAATACAATGTTCTCGTGATATGATCTCATCTTAGTTCTAATCGTATGGCGGTGAAAATTCTTATGCTTACTTGTTTTTTTTTTTTTTTTTAATTGACCGTGAAATTTACATTTGAACTCTATTTCAATTCTATACTACTATATACATATATAGTATACTCTTATTAGAAAAAGCGTTTTTCTTTCGTAAATGCATATTTATAAATTATTTAATGCATATTGTTCTTCTAAATTGTAATTAAAAAAATAATTTAATTGAATTCAATTGAAATTATTTTATTACAGAAAACATTTTTCTTAAGATTCATTCAAGGTCAAAAGTTTCAAAGTTTTTCCATAATTTTTCAGAATAAAATTTTATAAACCAATCTGAAACCAAACTAATAAGTAAAAACTAAATAATAGGGGCTTTGTTTTTTATTAAAAAAGTTTTCATATACTTAAATTTTCTTTACAATACTGTCAACCAACCCTCTCACGGTGCTTGAAAACTGTATGGAATTCTAGATGTTGGATCTTATAATATTTCTTCTCAAAAGTAATTGAAACACTACTGTTTTGTGTAGAGAAAGCTTTTACTTTAAGCAATAAAATAAATATTGAAAATCCATGTTTAATTAAATATTAATTAAATCCTGGAAATTTTTGAACGCATATAAAATTTTGAAACAAATTGATTACATAATTTAAAAAAAAAATTAAGTTCCACATTATACTTGTATAACAAAGTAGGTGCACAAAATTTAATGCGACAAAATAATTGTCATCATAATAAATTTCTTTACGACTATTTGTTTAAATTTTTATATATAATTTTTAATAAAATTCTTTAAAATAAGTAAAAAAAATCGTTCGGAAAATTATTAATTTTTTTGGTATATCTCCAACACCAATTTTAATGGAAATACATTTTTAAACTTTAGCATGAACAAACGGCAACTTTTTGAATTAAAAAAGTTGAAAGATCAAAAAATAAACTATGAATTTGGACAACATAGTGAAAACAAAAATGTTTTTTTGTTTTTTAAATTTAATTAAAATCTAAATATTGAAAAAAATATATACATATATAGTTGACAGTATCCATTAAAACCTTAATCGCCCAATAAATTATATATAAAAATACTTTTGGTAACGGTTTCAATTCATCATTTGTCATTACAATAAAATTCAATAATACCAATGAATTAAAGGAAACCAATGAAAGGAGGAGTAACCATCATAAATTCATGACAAACATAACAATCAAAGTTTTTTTCTTATAAGGAAAGCATATAAAACAAAATAATAAATTTTGATCCTTTAACGAAAGTTTGTTCAATATCAACTTGAAAAATATTAAAAAAAAATTTTATAAGATTTTCAAGGCTTGACTTATACACGGCAGAGATTTACAGAAAAAAAAACAAATTTAACTTTTTTTTTTTCACTTAAATTCAATTCCGTAAAAGGTATTTTTGGCAATATGTATAAAGAAAAAAAATATTTCAATAAATTAAAAAAAAAAATCGTCAAAATAATCTTTCAAGATTTTAGATTATGAAAAGAAGAAAATTGCAAAATAATGTTTAAAGCATGTTATTTTTTCAAAGAATTTTCAAGAACAAAATTCACTATTTTCTTTCTATCATTATTAAAGTATATAAGAAAATTAATGTTTTTAATCAATCACCGTAAAAAAAATTTATGCATAAAATATCCTTGAGAATATCCTTCATTTTTATAATTTTCCTCTCTAATTGAGAAATAGTTCTGACAAATTTTTAATATATAAGCTAAAAAAAAATTTAAATTTCGAAACATTTTGTATAAAATTGAATTTTATCTACTTTAAGTCAAGAGCAAGGATTTCAAAAGATTTTTCATATTTCGGATCATAGAATTAAGCAGTTCTTGTAAGCGAAATATTTATTATTCTTAAAAAAGTTCTAGGTTTCGAAGCAGAAATTAAAAAAATCACTTTGAATTATTTGCTACATTTTCAAACTGTAATTGAAGTAAAAAATATAAAATTTCTACAAAAAATTTAAAAACATTTTCGATGTACTATTGAAGGACCAGATTCTTCGTATTCTTGCTTAGAAATCCACATTTGTTGGAAAGTTGAAAGTGATGCCAAAATGGAGCCACCAATCCACACTGAATATTTTCTTTCTGGTGGTGCAATTATTTTAATTTTCATGGATGCTGGTGCTAATGCACTGATTTCTTTTTGCATGCGATCAGCTATTCCCGGAAACATTGTTGAACCTCCTGACAGAACCGTATTGACATACAAATCTTTTCTAATGTCAACATCACATTTCATAATTGATTGGAATGTTGTCTCGTGAAATCCGTTTGAATCCATTCCTAAGAATGCTGGTTGAAATAGTGCCTCCGGGCATCGAAACCGCTCATTAGCAATTGTTATCACTTGACCGTCTGGGAGTTCGTAAGATTTTTCCAATGAGCTTGTGGCAGCAGCATTCATCATTTCTTGCTGATAATCAATGGCAGTGTAACATAATTTTTCTTTAATATCCCTTACTATTTCACGTTCAGCTGAAGTACTGAACGAATAACCCCGTTCAGTTAATATTTTCATTAAATAATCAGTTAAATCTCGTCCCGCCAAATCTAAACGCAGAATGGCATGCGGCAATGCATAACCTTCGTAAATTGGCACCGTGTGGGAAACTCCATCACCACTGTCTAAAACAATACCAGTCGTTCGACCCGAAGAATAAAGAGACAAAACGGCCTGTATAGCCACATACATAGCCGGTGCACTAAAATTTTCAAACATTATTTGTGTCATTTTTTCTCTGTTTGATTTGGGATTTAGTGGAGCTTCAGTTAATAGTATTGGATGCTCTTCCGGTGCTATCCTCAATTCATTGTAAAACGTATGATGCCAAACTTTTTCCATATCGTCCCAATTTGTAACAATTCCATGTTCTATGGGATATTTTAAATGTAAAATACCCCGTTTTGATTGCGCCTCATCCCCCACATATGCATCCTTTTGTCCCAAACCAACCATTACTCCTTGATGCCTAGGTCTACCAACAATTGATGGGTAGACAGCTCTGGGTGAATCATCACCTGCAAAACCTGCTTTACACATTCCAGAACCATTATCGATTACTATTGCTGGAATAATTTCGTCCGACATTCTTGCCAAAAGTATCTGAACTTAAAATTTGTTAAATATTTTTTTTTCTAAATTTTTACAAAAATTTGGGGATTTAATTTAGTTTTATTTAGGCTGATTTCAAATAAATTTTATTTTATTTAGAGCTTTTTTTATTAATTAATCAAAGAAAATGTGATTTATTTTAGAACTAAGTTTGAAATAAAAGGTTTTTCTTAAAAATTCAGACATTCTAAACCATAAACCTACATAATACGTTACATATATAATATTTAATAAATTTGTTATTAAATATTTTAATAAAATTAATTAATTTAATATAGGAAGACTCGAAATTATTACAATGCTATATATCATATTTCATATAAATATAAAAATTGTTTTATGTATGTTGTGATATTATAAGTCAGGCCAATTTCTTTATCTAATACTTTTCTCATAGTTACAATACTTTAAATTAGGTAAAGTATTTTTTAAATGAACTTAAAATCCTGATAATTGACCAATTGGATTTAGCTCAATAAGTTGAAATCTAGTATTTTAATTAGTGATAGGTAGGTAGGTAGCTTAATAAGATGTTGCTAATAGTGTTAGAGCTACGTTTACAGCTGGTAAGTAAATCAGACAAAGTAAGAACAATTTACGTGCATAAGACTTGAGAAAGTAAAATTGTTCTTACTTGCCACATTTTCTTTCGTAACATAAAGCAAGTTTTTATCTATTGAGTATGTGCAAAAAAATATTGTTCTAATATGGAAGGAAACTCTTAATTTTATTCATATAGGATGAAGAATTAGTTATTCCCACATATAAGCAAAACATAATGTACACACAACATCATCTATTCTACCAACTTACTACCAAACCAATGCAAAAAATTTTTATTGACTAAAACTAATAATTAGAACAAATTTTCTCACACCATTACATAACAATTATAGTTAACTAAGTAATTTATTGAAATTATTAAATAAAAAATTTACCTTTTAAGAAATTATGATCGTCTCAATTTTCATCTTCATCGGATCTTTATTAAACGAAAGTTGAATAAAAAGTTAAATAAATGATTGCAAAACTTTTTCCAACATAATATAAAAAGAAAAAATACCAAACAATTATGCTTTATTAAATTTATGCTTTATTCAATTTCATTTTAATTAATCTAATTTGTTAAGCTTCAAATGATTTATTTATTTTAACACAATTTCCAAACACAATTTCCAGTAATTAACTTATTTCTAAAGTGAAAAAAAATTTTAAAATTATTAAAGATAAGACTAGAGTTACACAAAATAACAAAAATCATAGAAAATTATCCTTAATTATCATTTTCTTCATTTTCTTCTTATCAGAAAATATATGTGAAAAAATAAACAGAATTTTTGATGGATCCCTAATGCAATAATTATTTTATTTTTTTTGTGATAACCAAATTTTAAGTGCTTGGTAGCAATTAAGTCTTGATCTAAATTAAGCATTCAAAGCAGGCCTTTGGAGCGGCAATATTTTTTGGTTGCACCGCTCCAGCTTCTAATAGTTGCTCACGCTCCGCTCTTGCCTCCGCTCCTAGCTCCACAACAAGTTCCACATTAAAATTTTTAATAGTTTTGTATAAAAAAAAATAAAACACATAAATTTATTTAAATAGTGGAGATACACTTTTATTAAATTATTAATTTAACATCAAAAATTATAAAATGAAAAATTTATATTATTTAGCGTTATCAAACAGTGGAGCTCGGAGCAATCAATATTTTTTGTTATTTTTTGTGCTCCGGCTCTACTCACGCTCCAACAAATTTATTAATATAGATAGGTCCTTCGGTTAAAGCTCCTAAAATTAACAAATTATTTGGAAACTGCCCGCAGATATTAAAGTTAAAAAAAAAAAAAATTATGAAAAATTATATAAATTAAGAAATTTTTACAAACATTTATGAAAAAATGTATAGAAAAATAAGTAACTTCTTTTTAAATTGTTTTTCTGGAGGGTAACTCCTTTAATTCTTTATTACATAAATAAAATATACTTCTTATTATGAATTTCATTTGTTCGTATTAAAGAATTTTTTCCTTTAAACTTTTCAAAAAAAAAAAAATGGCATGCGAAAAATTATTTTTCCTCTTTTGAAGAAAATCCTTTTTAAAAAATAATTTTTTTTGAACATTACACATAATCTGAAATATTTCCATAACAAAAGTTAATAACTTTGTCGTTCTAAATACTTTCTAAGCTTTTATAAAATTATTTAATTAAAATTTTTGACTGCATGAAATCATGGTTTTTCTAAGAAAAAGTTAACAAATAAAATTCTTGTAATGAAGTTTCTAAAATCAGAAATTAAGATGCGAATCAAGAAATTTTATTATTTTAATAGAACTATCGAACAATATAGGAAGTCAATTGTCAATCAATGGAGAATTTAAATTGCCGAAAAACTTAGGATCTTATGAAATTTTAGTATACTGAAAAAAACAACTGGATTAGCTATGCTTTTCTCGAATTATTGTTGAACAGAAAAATGCATTTACTAAGAAAACGTTTAACTTACTATACGATCAAACATTTTTAGGCTTTTTGTATACTGATTATGTCGACATACCAAGAAACTATTATACTGACACCATTTTTTTGATTAAATTAGAAGAACAAATTGTTATAATATAATTTATTTACCTGGAATAAAACATAGATGTTTTACCTAAGCGTGAAATTCACAAAAAAATTATATATATTTAAAGAGCATGAATGACGGATTTTACATTTAAATGACGGATTAATTTTCATCTTTTTATGTACTTACAATAAACAAAAAAAAATAAAACAAACAAAAAAAAGCATTAAACAGAGATTTTAATTTTTAGTACATTTAGATCCTAACATGCCATTTTATACTTCATTGGAAATAATTCAAACATCAACCCAGATATTAAAAAAAAGTCCTCCTGAGACAATGTGCTTATAAAGGGTCCAGAAACCTTCAGAACCCAACAAACTTTATTCCAGCTATCTTAATTTCTTAAACTAATAATCAAATTAGGTTTTAGTTCATTAAGCCACATTAAAAATAATATTCAAAATAAGAGATGAAAATGTTCGAATTTGGTCAGAAGAATTTGGAAAAACTTAAGTTAAATAGGTGTAATATTCACTAAATCTCACATCTAGTAAAAAAAAAATTCAATTTAAATAATTAAATAAAATTTTATTTTTACCAAAATATTTATATAACACTTTAATTTATTTTTTATTTAATTTTTTTTTTCATAAATATAAACCTTATAAGTGTCGTTCAATTCTAAAAAGAAAAATGAAATGAAACGATTAGTAAAATTCGAGACGATATGTTGTGATGAATATTATAAAAATCAGAAAAAAAAAAAATCAAGTCACGAAATCCTTTTAAGTATGTCTAAGATATTTTTATAATGTCTGTTTACCAATAACAATATCTATATACCATATATGTATCTAAAAAAAAATATATATATATTATTCAATTTATCTCAAAATGTCCAATATTTCAACTTCGTTGTTATTATTATTGTTGTTTTATCTACAAAAAGTCAAAAAGAAAATAAAAAAAAAAAAAAAAAAAAAATTGAAAGTAAGAACCTTTTTCTTCTGTTATTATTATCTTGAAGGCCATTATTTTTAACTATATATGAAAAGTTTCTTTTTTTCCAAATCCTTTTTTAGTCAGTTTTCCATCAAAAATCAAAAAAAAGGACTAAATGTTTTGATTTTCTATCTATCAGTCGTTCAGTTAAATAAAAAATGTAAAAGCAAAAATATGCGCACTCTGGTTCACAGACAACAGAATTATAAGTTATACCAACATGCGAAGGATTTAAATCCTTTTCGCATAAAGTTTATGTTAATTTAATTTTTTTAATGGATTCTGATGGTTTGTGGGATAATGGTTATCGATAAAAGAAAACTAAACAAAAATCGAGAGTCCAAGGAATCGGACAGGGGCTGAAAATGGATTTTCGTTAAAATTGATTTTATGAGTGGACATAAAAGAAAGATTATCCCCAATTATGACTAAGGATTCGAATGGTGAACTGACTACATGAACAGAGCGTGATTTTAGAAAAATTCAAAAAATATCCCGGAAATATTTTAAATCTAAATGTTGAAAACGGGCTCTTTATTTCATTTATGAAGCACTGTTCTATATTTTTTTTTCTACTGTTTTATTCCATATTCATTGTAAAAAAAAAAAAAAACTATCAAAGTTGGATGACTTTTAAATTTTATTTTACAAAAAAAAGAGTAAAATAAAGAGTTTTGAAGGATTTTCTGTTGAAACAAAAATAAGCTGTGTTATTGTTACTAGTTACTACGTATACAATGCACAATACGTATTACTTACTTTGCGATGATGAATTAAATTTTTCTTTTTATCAGCTTTAAAGCTTTTGAGGAAAATGTTTAAAAAAAATTTTAAAGATATCATAAAAATATTAATATGTCATAATTTTGATTAAAAAAAAATTGCAAAATTTTTTTTAGGGAAAACCGAGATGTAAAAAAGTTAAGCTGATAAATCTTCTTAGAAAAATTTAAAATTATTGACAACTTAAATTTAACTTGAATTTAAACGCTTTTAGTATTAGTTCAAGAATTGCTATTTGAAATCACTGGAGAAAATTTTCTCAATTTTTTTTTGTACTAAATCAAGGACATTTCATCAAATTTTATATTAAAAAATTTTAATAAAATCATTCTTAATCCTGGAAGTATGTTTCTATCAGATAATGAATAGGCATTTAAGGTTGACTAGCTTCAATTTTTAAAACTTGAACTTGAACTATAAGCAATAATAAAGTTATCATGAAAAAATTGAAATAAAAGTGTTCCACAAAGTATATTCAATTTGATAAAAAATAATATACCTATATTTTAATTTTATTTTTTTTTTATTGGAACTTAATACCTTATGCTCTTTAACAGGCAATAAATTTTCGGTATTTGTGTAGAGAGCATAATATATATGTAATGTATGTATGCGTACAGAATTTTTTTTTGTTTGCTTTAAGAAAATATAAAGAAAGTACACAAAAGAAAAATGAATTTATTTCTTGAATTGGGGTCAAAAAATGATTTGTATTAAATTAAAGAATTTTCCTATTATTTAATTAACTTATTACAGTTTGCGAAATTTGTTGAAAAATGTATCTTAGAGTTTTTAACTTAGAACTATACTATACATATAATTGGGTTATATTAAAATCTGGAATCTGGGTATATTTCTTTATCGCACTAAGCATAAATACCCGAGGATCCCAAGTGTTAATTTCGATTATGGATTTAAAATAAAAACTTTAATACCCACAATCGACGCAAAATTATCCATAGTTTCTATATCCAAAAGTCGCCGTGTGCAAAACGCTTTTTTTTTTTTTAATAATTCTGTTAAATAATTTCTGCGACATTTTATTTAAATACAACTGACATAATGTTTATCTATTAAATTTCTGTTATATTTTTGTTCTTTCTTGGTAAAGTTTCTTTAAGAAAAAATCTAAAAATTTAACTTTTAAATTTCTGAAGAAAATCCTTTTGGGAATGACATTAAATATATACTTATAAAGTTAAATTTTCTGACTGTAGTTCTTATTTTTCTTTTAAATTTATTATGGGTTGAAAAATAAAAAATTATTTATATATATGAGTTAATTAGAAAATAATTCAAAACCTATGTCTGGTTAAATATGCAAACCTTAATTTATATGCAAGATGAGACATAAAGCAAATAAATTTTCGCATTTTTTTTTCTTGTAGACATTATTTTATGCCGGGAAACTTTAGAGATTAGAAAAAAAAAGTTTGTCAAACAGTTTAAAAAACTGCGGGTGTTTATTAGAAAATGATTTTCTTTGTAATTACGAATTACGATTACAATGAATAATTTACATTTGTTCAATATAAAAAGTTAAAGATTTACTACTTGATTGAATAAGATTATTCGAATATAAAACTTAAAATATATACATGAACTTTGGATATATTTCTTCGAGAATTTTCAATAGAAACAATGGAACCAATTAGTAGTATGTGGGATCTATAAAAATTAATCCGTATTTGCTTTTCATCCAAAATGTCGGTTTAAGAACATAACTCACTGATGAAATGCAGCATAAAATTATTATTAGGAAACGAAACAAGTTATTTATATCAAAAAACAAGTTTTCTTGTTAATTGTTATATTTAATTTTATTATTATATCACTAAAATAAAAATGGCACTAATTTTAGTATTTAATTGTTTTAGTCATGGGAAAAGATCTTCTCATTCCCATACACTTTTCACGATCAATGAAAATAGCATTTGTTTTCCTTGCTAAGTCAGATTCCAAATTAATCCTAGCTTTTAATAATTGCTGATGTTGTGCTTCAGCTTCTTGTAATTTTCTGTTCAAAAAATTAATGGTATCTTGAATATTGATTACTTCTTGTATTAGCTGTAACTGAGCAGAGTCTCTGAAAAAATTATTTATTTCCAAATAATATGAAAAAAATAAAAATAACTTGTTATAGATATTAATACTTGCACAATTCAATTCCTTGACGATGAGATCTTGCTTCCAAACGAGTTTGAGCAACCTTTAATGGATTAGATTTGTCTTGTATTGCTTTTAGTAATAAAGTTATTTGTTTCTCCATTAAAAATATTTCTTTTTGAATTTTGTGCAAATGTTCTTGCATTTTATTTTTAGCTTCACACAATTGGCTGCAATTAGTTTCCAATGCATTATTTGTTGCTGCCCAATGATTCCACACAGAATTCGCAACATCATTAATCATGGATTCAATTTCACTACGAAGCTGTGCGGTTTTCTTACGTTCAGACATAGAACGATTTAGGCCGTGTTCAGTGGCATGCACCCAAGTTTTGCTTGTAGTTATGGTCGGGTCATATTTCTCAATTCCACCATAGTAATTTATTCCACGTGTAAAATTATTCAATCGATGGCAAACATTATCAACGCCCAGGCCTGCCTCTTTTTGAATAACACTTTCTTCAATAGCATACTGAGCGGCTCTACCATCTCGAAGTTGATTACTTACCTTAAAGTAAGTGCAATAAGTATTTTTATATAAAAGAAAGAATTTCACAAGTACCTTATCATACATATTCCTCAACTTTTCTTGATTTGTTCTTATATTATCGATTTCTAATAGGAGACCTTTCTCCACAAAATCATGAACTTTCTCACAATTTTTCCTCGTCTCTCGATGATACAAACATTCTTGGGCAATATGGAGAGGACTTTCTAAATCTTGAATAGCCTTACTCACGTTACGTTTTGTGTCTGACATTGCTGCAATTTCTGAAATTAATTTTTGCCACTCCGCTCTTAATTCATTTCGCCAAAATGTTACATCAGTAATTCGCTCTCCTAAACGACGTCCTGCGTTTGTTTGATCGTCAACTGTTTTCTCGTCGGTTTGTCTCATAATTTGAACCGCCTCATTTCGAAATCGCTCAGCAGCTTGTCTGTTTAAAAAAAACTTTAAATAAATTAAAGATCATGGAATTTTTTATATTTACCTATTACTATCAGATTCTGCATATTTTGAAAGATTGTTGGTTCGCCATTCATCGGGTGTATATCCTAATTAGAAAGAAGCTTGATTTTAAAGATATGCAAATTTTATAAGATATTGATTTGAAAATTTTATTAAATGGCATACTGGTATATAATGCAGCTCTTGCCGCGTGTTGAGGGTTTCTTTCAAAACCAGTCACTAAATTCGGAAACTGCAAAGGCTCAGTAGTCATGCCAGCTGGTGTAAAACATGGATTCACCAATTGATTAGTCATTGGTTCTTCAGGCAAAGGGGAAGCCTCAACCATTTCATAACCCATTGTTGGACGCCACGGATGAGGTTTGGTTGTCTACAAAAAAAAACAATTAATCATTCCAAAGAGATTATTCTTGTAAAATTCTTATTAAATTTACCTCATATGCTATGCCCACTCTTGGTGGAACGGGTGGTCCACTAGTTGGCTCCATACAAGGAGGGGCACCAGCAGTACTCCACGGTTGAAGTTGAGAGTACATAACAGTACGTTCCGATTTGGTACCCATTGATATTATTGATAATTTTTTATAGAAAAATTATTAAAAATATAAAAAAAAATTTTACAAAAACTAAGTCAATTTTTGTACTTGAAAAATCTAAAATTGAAAAGTTGATAATTTTTTGGCATTAAATGCCTTTTTTCCCTGATTAAAGAATATATTTTATTATTTATGTAAATTATCGCATTCGGTTCGAAATATGATAACAATTCTTGTCTTTATATCGATTTTTATGCTCCATATCTACGAAATCACGGTTCTGTATGCATTTCCAAAACTTGTCAATTTTCATCAAACAGGTGGAGGTAATGTTTGTCTTTAATATTTGTAAGAATTTTTACTATATATTCATAAATATAGGGGAACTTTCTTGCCAGAAGCATTTATCAATTGGACAAATATCGTAAAGTATGAATCTTCATTTAAGAACCTCTTAATATCATCTAAACAATTTGAATTTTGTACCAGGTCTTGTACGGTAACTAGAAGCACTATTAAGAAGTCAATTTATAACGTGTACCTACTTCAGCGATATTTTGCAAACTAAAATACTAATAATAATAATAAACTTCATACATAAGTAAATATTTAAGAATTCACTTTATTTAAAAATTTAAATTCGTGCTCTATACATTTCTCAGTATTTAATCATATTATTAACTGGAAATGATCTTCTCAATCCCATACATTTTTCTCTATCAATATATAAAGCATTTACTTTTCTGCCCAAGTCAGCTTCCAGACTAGCTTTTGTTTTCAATAGTTGCTGATGTTGTGCCTCTGCTTCTTGTAATTTTTTATGCAAATAACTAACTGAATCTTGTATATCCAAGACTTCGTGAACCAAACGTACTTGAGCAAAGTCCCTGAAAAAATATGAATTAAAATAATTTAGTTTCCCTAATTTATTCCTGTAATAGTTTTTTTTGTTTACTTGCATAACTCAATGCCATCTCGATGGGATCTAGCTTCTAATCTTGTTTGTGCCAATTTCAGGGGATTGGATTTGTCTTGAATGGCTTTTGTCAATAAACTTATATTTTTCTCTAGATCGAATATTTCTTGTTGAGTTTTGTGTAAATGCAATTGAATATTATTTTTAGCATCGGCCATTTCAGAAGATCTTCGATCCAAAGAATTATTTGTATTGCTCCAATGATCCCAAACTGCAGACGCAACCGTATTTATAAGAGTTTCTGCATCACTTCTAAGTTGAGAGCTTTTACCTCGCTCAGCTTGCGAGTGGTTTATGCGACTTGAACTGGATTGTGCCCATGATTCAATTGAACTGATTGTCGGATCGTATTTTTCAATGCCCCCAAAATAGTTAATACCACGGCTGAAATTATTCAATTGATGACATACCCCGTCAACACCAAGAGTTGATTCTTTATGAACCATATCGTCTTCTAAAGAATGTTGAGCAGCTCGATTATCTTGAAGTTGCCTGTTAACCTGAAATTATTTTTTTTTCCATTAATAAATAGCGTGTTAGAAAACAAAAACAATTATGAAAAACTGAACTACTTTTTCGTAAAGCGTTTTGAGCCTATCTTGATTAAGGCGAAGATTATCAATTTCAAGTAGAAGACTTTTTTCAACATGATCATGAACTTTCTCCACACCTTTACGTCCTTCTCGATGGTATAAACATTCTTGGCCAATATGTAGAGGTGGTTCTAAATCTTGGATTGCTTTTGCAACATTTCGCTTAGTTTCTGTTAAGGCCGATGACTCGGAGATCAATTTTTCCAGTTCTGAATCAATCTCGTTACGCCAAAATGTTACATCAGAAATGCGTTCTCCTAAACGACGCCCAACGTCTCGTTGCCCTTGACAGGTTTTTTCATCAGTTTCTCTCATTATCCGAATCGCATCATTTCTAAGTCTTTCTGATAAATTCCTAAAAATTAAATATTTTAAATTAACCGAAATAGTAAGAGAAACTTTTTCAACCTGTTAACATTTGAATCCGAAAATTTCTCCAAATTATTGTGAATCCATTCTCCAGGTGTGTAACCTATTATATAAAACAAATTTTTTTATTTGAAAATCTGGAGTTTTTAAAATGAAATAAAAATACGTGTGTATAAAGCTGCTCGTGCGGCATGTAATGGATTTCGGTCAAATCCTGTTACCAAATTTGGAAATGCAAGTGGTTCCGTTGACATTCCAACTGGTGTGAAACATGGATTTGTTAGTTGATTGCCGATTGGTTGTTCCGGAAGTGGACTAACTTCAGTCATTTCATAACCAAGCGTTGGCCGCCATGGATGCGGACGGTTTTTCTATAAAAAGTAATTATCATTGTTTTCTTCTGCTTTTTTATCCATATAGCTATTTATTTTAGTTTACCTGGTAAGCTGAAGCAGTTCTTGAAGGCATCGACATATCCGCCGAAGAAACCCCAACTGAACTCCATGGCTACAAAAGAATTACGTTATCTAATTTATTTTTTGTCAAAATGTGGTATTTTTACTATACATCGCTAAAATATTATTTTATGTGCGTACTAAAATGTGCAAAGGATGGTATTCAATTCATTTCAAAATACATATCTATTTTTCTACAAGGGTACATAGTTTTCCGATAATTAAAGATAAAAATACTATCGTATTTAACTTCTAAATTATAACAGGATTGATCTGTATCGATTTAGAGGATATAAACATTAATAATTAATAAATAACATTAATGTAGTTATGACGATAGTTTAAATAATAATAGACAATTGGGAAAACACAAAAATTCTTTTTTTTTCATTTCGCGGTTATAACAAAAATTTTTGTTATAACCGCGAAACACAAAAACTCGACCCGCCCGCCGCCCTGCTGCCCCCCCTCCGTGTGCTTATCACACAACTTTTTTTTTCGAAGTCTGGTAAGCACACGGAAGGGGGGGGCAGCAGGGCGGCGGGCGGGCGGTTGGTCAGTGGGATTTGCGGCGCTTTTTTATCCTTTAATATAAATAGATTCAAACAAACAACAAGTTTTTAATATTAATGTTTTAGTTTCCTAATTTTTTTTTAATGTATTAATAATTCCTAATTAATAAATTTTTTAAAATTAAATTTAAAAGATCAATAAATTTTTAATTATAATTGAAATAAACATCAAATTAAAAAAAGTATACATAATTTTCCAAAAATTGACGATAATCTCTTCTTGCTGGATATTGTCCACCTTCAACTGATCGATCATCCAATAAATTGTCTTTAACCAATCTGGAGTCAAAAATTCTGTCATCAAGATATGAGCTTGAATACCATTTCATGTTTTCATGTAAATTTTGATTTGAATTCCTTTACAATTTTTTTTTTAATTCTTTTTCTGTGTTAAAATTTTACAAATTTGTGCTGATTATGAACATGAAATTGGAAAAAAAAAATATTGTAAAAAATAAAATAAAGATTTAAAATAAAAGTATAATAAAAATTTATGATGAAGATGAAATTATTTTTTGAATTTTTTTTTTTAAATATTAAAACCAATTTAAATTTTGCATTTAAATTTTGCATTCAAAATTTAATTATACCATGATCCTTCATTTAATTGCATAGTGTTGTGGAAAAAAAAAATTATTCGCAATAGTTTATTAAGTAATCAAGTTTCCATAAAAAAAATCGAATTCAAGAGTTATACTTAAACATTTTTATATATTTTGAATTACTTTTGAATAGGAAATTGAAACCACAAGTATGTTAAGTGGAAAATATTTTCATTTCTAAATATAATACTACTATTTATGTGAGTAGACATCATGAAGGTATTTGTACTTCAAAACTATACAACTCTTAACAAGAAATAAATTTATTGACAAAACGCGTGTGTTGCTATGAATCGTACATCTAAATATTTTATTACAATTTTGTTATTATTAGAAATTATGCCTTATTTAAAATACCTTGACATATTATAGTTGTGGTGTTTGCATAAATTTATTTTATTTAATTCATAATAATTTTTTTTATTATTATTTAATGACAATGCGTTACGATTAACTTTTACCTCTGAAATTATTATCAATTCGGGTTAATTAGAGTTTCTGTGTTTTCAAAACTTAAGTTATAGAAGTCAAAGTAGAATGTAAAACAAAAAATATTATGATAAAAGTTGTGGCTTACTTAATCGAAACCAGAATTTAGAAAGCGATATAAAACATATACCACACAACTTTTAAAACACTATCATACACTAATGATTTATATATATATATATATACAATTTATGCATAAAATATTCTTAATCTTCTTATTTACTATTATTATTTGAATTTGACTTACAATTGGTATGCTTGATTTTTGCAATTGATATTTTAAAGTATTTGATGGTGCAAATGGAAATGGATATATTTTATCAATTAAACTGTCTTCGTTACGCCAACAAAGCATATCCAATTTAAGTTATTAAATTTTTAATTTTTTTTATTAATAATAAGTTAAACTAATTTTAGTTTTTTTTTTAATAAAAATTTTTTAAGCTAAGTTATTAATTTTTATGAAATAAATTCTTCATAATTGCAAAAAAAAAAAATCTTTAAAATGTCAACTTTATGTTGAGGAATGTTTGAAACTAAAATAAAGGAATTTTAACAACTTGACATAATGGTAGAAAGAAAAAACAACAATTTTTCAATCGATTAAACAAAAAAAATAAAGTTGTTTTAGTTACAAGAAAAAATTTTTATTTTTCCTTTGAATAAATTATGGATTTTTCTTTTTCCATAGTTTTGTGTTTTTATTTTCATATATATAATATATAGGTTATATCCTTTATAAAGTTTGTTTGATATTTTCTTAAATAAAGAGAGGCCAATAAAACGAAAAATTCCCGGTTTGGAATTTAAAGTATATGTGAAAGTTTACAACTTTTATTTTTATATTTAAACATTGTATAAAAATTATGTGTCCATATCGAAAACACGGTTACAACTAAAATTTAATCTTCAATAATTCAGAACATGATTGTGTGAAAGTTCTGAACTTATATTATTTTATTATTATGTGTTTTGACATTCTTCAAGATAAAATCTAATTAAAATCAAAATTTTCATTCTTCTAGTTTCTTTAAACCATTTTAATTGAATAATGATCATCAATATGATTTCTAAGTACCTACCTATTTATTTTAACAATGTATTTCATTTAAAAGAAGAAGAAGATATTTAATATTAATACAGTGAAATTTATAATAACAGAGTTATCAACCAACCGATTGTTGTTCTTGATAAATAAATGTTATTTATAAATAAATGTAAACAAAACAACGAAAAAAGTATGAAATGTTATCCATCTTCTGGGTATTATATATTTTAAAATGAAAGAAACTGCTTATCATATTAATATTTTTGACACATCATTCACATTTCATAAAAATCAAAATGAATGATCCACCAGAAATCATCTTTCTCAATGCTACTTAACTTCACATTATGAGAAGTGTTAAAATATAAAAAAAAAACAATCCATTTTATATCATTAAAATATTTGTTTTTTTTTTTTTATATAATTTATATAACATTAAAGAAGCATATAAAATAGATTTACAAAAAAAAATAGGGAAATATGTCAGTTGTTTGTAAACATAATGGGTTTGGTTTTATTTTATTCAATATTTTTCAATTATATGATCTTATCAATTAAATCTGTCATAAAAATGTGTCTGTCAATAATGTCGTAATAACAAAAGTAATAATATCAGATTTTTAAAATTCAAAGGAATTTTTCCTTCGATTTTCTCTTTTGTTGTGTTTTAAAATTTGTTTGGACTTAATATCACGCTTTATAGTATATTGAAAGTTACCCTATCATTAGAAAATGGAAAAAATATGCTTTAAAAACAACATATGGTTTTTTTTTTCATTTTTTCCTTATGTCGTTCTTACTTTCAAACCACCATTTTATTTTTAAAAAAAAACATACTTTTTCTTAATACATAAAAAGCAAAATATGTATATAGTGCATGTATATTATAATGAGCCGAGTTATTTTATTATGGCATTATTGGGTAGCGCTGAAAAAAAAATGAACAAAATTTATTTGAATATGGTTTTCCATGAAAACAAAGCTGACAAAATATACTCATATGACTACATTGCAAAAGATATTACTATACATATTACATTATTATATATTCGAAACATTTTTACGAACAAGTATTTTATCATCAAAATACACAGAACATTAAACATTTAAGTGACAATTTTGTCTTTTATTTTTCTTTGTTTCTAACAAAGGTGGAATGTAATATATTTTTTACAAAACATTATTAATATTCCCATACATAAGATGTCATAGTTTGAAAAAAATGTTTTCAAAAAATTTCCATAAATTACATTAAAATAGATATTTTGAGTATCTTGCTGATGCTCTGTAATATTAACATACTCTTGTGTGAATTATTTTTTTATCTGTACTTGTTCCATAATGTATAATTTCTTTATCCCTTTTTCTTCGTCATGATTTTTGGCAGGATATATTTACAACTTGTGTTCGCTTGTTTCTATAAATTTATTTTGTAAGTCCTTCCTAGTTTTCTGTACACAGTAAGAAAAAAATAAAATTGAATATTTTATATGAATTTCAGTTGACAAGTTCATGGCTTAAAGAACAAGTTTTTTTTTCTCTAAGATTTTTGATTTTTATTTTATCAAAAAGAGCAACATGTATCCTACATTACTTACACACATACATATAATACCTGTGTACAGAAACATACATGCACATAAAATTTGATCGAATTTTGTTGCTTTTTTGGCTTGTTTACAAAAATCTTCCAAAAAAAAATTATAGAATTTGAAATCAATTGACTTTTTAAAATTGATTTTAAAGATTTATGTTTTAGAAAGATAATATTAATGTGGCAAAAAAGTTAGTTCTGATGTAAATAAATATTTATCTTTTTTTTCCCTTATTTTCGTAAAAAGGTGTTCAGAAGGATTTTGGTGAAAGCTTATTCATTATATAAATGGATTTTCCATCAAAATGGAATTATTTATCATTTTACTTACCTAAAGAGAAAAAAAAAATTAAATTTCAAATTTTTTCTTTAAGGTAAGCCTACGTAAATTTTATCATTGAACGATATTTATGATTCTGTACATTTTTTTAGTACTTAAAGTTTTTGTTCTTTAATTTAACAATCTTTAGATATACGTATAAATGTTTATAAATAAATTTTATATTAAGAACTAATTTATTTTGGCTTACAAAGTAATAACAAGAGGTCTTTTCATTGAGTACATATTATAGAAATTTGAAAATTTTAAATAAAAAAAAATTGTAAAAAAAATATTTTTCTGTTTCATAAATGATAAGAAAATCATTAATAAAGAAAATATAGTAAAAATCAGTGTTTCTCAAAGATTTGTGCTTTTCAAGTATCATTTTTTAGAACAGCAAACTTTTTTTTTGCAAATGAACTACTGAAAATATTTTTTGAGGCAAACATTGGGTTAGATTTATATTAAAGCGTTGACAAATGATGTGTATACCAAAAAATAAGTCGAGGAAATAATATTTATATGCTTTTCAATAGATTTTTTCGTATAAGTATAGTATTTGAAACAATCAAAACTGATTACGCTGTTAAAATAGTATTAAAGAGCGAACAACATACTAACCTAGCATTAACTTGTTCCGGTCATAAAACCAAGTTGACCACCCCTCTCTGTGTAGAAACATAATTCTAAAAAACACTAATTGTAAATTAATCTTGTCTATTGAGAAATTTATTTATTTAATTTTAATACTATATCTATTGTATATTTACAATATATACCTATCTAATATTAAAATATTAAATGTCAGACATTTTAATTATAATAAGAAAGATATAATTGAAAAAAGAAACTTAGCTAATTATTAATGATTGTAATTCGTTGAGTGATAAAATAGAAATTTGAAAATTTTTTATATTTCCAGTCAAAAGTTATATAATAAAAAAAGATACATAGCTATACCTATTGTAGAAAAGACACTTGTCAAACAAATTTATAATGATATTGTTTTATATTAACCCCTAAACAAACATGAAATATATTTTTAATTGAGTTTATGTTATTTTAAGTAAAAGGGATGTAAACAGTATAAGAGATAAAAATGCTGGAGAAAGAAAAATTTTAATATTTCATCACTAAACAGCAAAATGATAGAACCTACTAAGCACTATCAAAAGGCTATTGTGTTTTATTAGGCAAGGGATGAGCACTTTCAAAATTCACAATATTTTATTTTAAATTTTATATTTTGTTTATTATTTATAATAATTAAAGAAAAATATTTAATATTTTGTTTAAATTAAACTTTTCATATAAATAGATAAGTTTAAAGTTTTCTAGTATCATTTTTCTTCAAACATAATTGTATTTCGCAGTAAAAGTAAATCACAAAGTTTCTATTCGATAACATTATTGGTAAAAAACATAAATTATTTAAATTTATTTACTAGACTATACATATGTATATTCCAAATATAGTGTATAATTGAAATTAGTGTATAATAACAATATACCAATTATCGTACTAAAATTAAACATTAATGTTATACGACTGTTACGAGAGACATTTTTACTTCCCCTTTTAAGATTTACATTTATATTTTATATCTAATCATAAATCTTGAATAAAAAATTGGGCTTGATTTGTAGCTTTTTTTTTTGTATAATTCAAATTAAATTTCATTATATTTTATTTGTTGCAAAGACAAAGTTTTTATTTTCTTTGTCCGATTTCAAATAATTTGTTGCGTTTATGTCTCCAAAAGTAATATTTTTAAAAGTCAAGGCTAAAAAAATATTTATGATAAAAACATAAATCATTGTAAAATACGCATACAAAAAAGATTTAGTAACAAAATTTTTGATTTATTATACCACTAAGAAAATTTTCGTGGTTTTTCTTCGTTATATAGATATGTATTAGTTAGCAAAACATAGAGAAACAATATAATAATGACTTTGATTTCATATATAAATATAAAAATTATTATTAACATAATTGGTGAAAATAAAATTTTATTTTTATGAAAACATAAACTATACATTTTTTAAAACAGAAGATTTTATTTTCCATTCAAATAGTTTATTTTATCCTCAAAGTAAATACTTTAAAGTTTAAAATTTACTTTACTCATCAAAAATTTATTTTCATGAATCGAATAATTTTGTTAAAATAATAAAAATATTGTTGAAAAATTTTATTCCATAATTTTTTAAAAGTTAAAATAAATTTAATATTGATATAAAAATTTTTATGTATATTCTCAAATTTTTTTTTTCAATATTTTTACGATCATAAAGAAACTTTTTTATATGAATCGTAATTTGGCGTTTTATCCGCAGAAAGAATTTGGCGTAATTTACAGAAAGAACTAAAAGAATTTAAGTACCTACATCCTAATTCTTAAGTACAATCTGCAATATATAAATAAGCCATATACATACTAATAATACACGTAATCACCAGAGGTGAGGACAATATAATATAATGTATTCTTAGTCCATGGGTATACATAAAAAATTATTATTAATATAATATAAAATTACGATACTATACTATATGTGTAATTTTTAATTATGAATGTAAAAAATTTTGTAATCATATAATGCAATTTCAAAAATATGATTAAAATACTTCAACTGAATATTTTTAATTATACATTTAATGTAGGTACATTATAACATTATATTTGTCTACTTATGTAAATGAAATATGAACAAATCTATGTTCGCGGATAGCATAATTCAATGCGCGTACAAAGCAAATTTGTGTCGATGTTTATCAAAACTCGTCAATTCCACTTTTCAAAAAAAATGAGTATAATACATCGTTGGATTCGTCTTCGAATTTGCTATCAGTTTTTGCTATTTTTAAATTTAAAAAAAAAAATGGAATAGACGCGGTTTGATAAACATCGACACACTTGTTCAAATTCTAATGCTGTGTACAGATGCAGTTTCATTTTTATATAATTTAAAATTTATATCTTAATATTTCAAATTTCAACTAACATATCATAACAAATCAAAAAAGATGAATGACGTTAGTTTTACATTATGCTTACTTCAACAGCTTTGACCCATAATTTCAGTTTGCTGCAAAAAAAATAATTATATCCTTATTTTATAAATGTATGATATTTTTATATAAAGCTTTTTCACGAAATATTAAAGTTTATTATCGCAGAAGGATTTCATTTTTTTTTTTTAATTTTTTCTTATATTATATTAGTTACACATAATATAGTAATAGAAAAATAGATATACGACTCACAGGTGTATATTCAAAATATCTTCTAATGCATCTTCGAAAAACTTCTAACAGAAAGTTTCGTGGTTATGTAAAATAAATTTAACTGGCTCAAAGTCTTCAAATAAGAGTATGATTGCTAAAATGTAATGTGAAAACACAAATGGTACAGCAAAGTCATAAAATTTTTGAACTTTAGGTAGGTATACGAACATTTTACAATGAAAATAATTCTTAGAATGTTATTTGCCTTTGAAGTACACAAAAATAATATGAAATTGCTCAATATTTTAAAACAATATCACTATGAATTAGAAAGGAAATAATGACTATTAAAATAAATTTTCTAGGAAATGAAAACATTAGACATTTTTAAACATCTTGTTTTATTTTTTTAGAATTTTATTTATTTTTTTTTTACTTGCTAAGTAATTTGAGTTAAAAATCATGTTAAAATTTGAAAAGGGATATAAAGTTTAAAATATTTTGTGAAAGAAAACTTTATTCTATAGGTGGCTATATGCAAATGTTCCTTTTCCAGAATTTTCGTAATATGAAAATTGATTTGTTACTATATTTTTTCTGTTCACAGTTCATTACAATTACATTCTTATGATGTGAAAATTATGGTTCTATGTGAACATCATGAATATTTAAATGCAAGAATAAATAATAGAGGCAAATAAAATTATTTATGTAACTAAAAAAGTATATTTTATTTTTTCACATCTAAATGTGAAAAATATTATTGTGTTCTATAAAATTATGCTTATATGGTGGACTTATATCGTTCAGTTAAGTCCATTTTGCAGTTGGAATGCAAATATGTTTGTAAGTTGGTCCTAACATTTATGTCTTAACATTCTATTAATATTAGGACTTGACTGATTGATATTATTTCTCAAAACTCTGCGAAATAAATTAAACATTGAAACATTGAAATTTTAGATTCTCTATCTATTTTTTTTTTAACCGAAAAAGAATAGAACAGTATGAAAAATTACAAGTACTTATACTTACATACATTTTAAATAGTATATATGTATATATAAAGAAATCTTTGATGGAAATTATAAAATATATAAATTTTTACATTTTTTATGTTAACATTTTATAGACTGGGCACACGAATATCTGAATTTTTTTTTTTTTATGTATATTTTTCACTAAAATAATCCCATAAGACGTAAATAGAAATTATCCCCCTGTTTTTTTTATTTTATGAAAAATGTTTTTAATTTTAAAATAAAAATTTTATTTTTATTTTTTTTTTTATTATAGGAAAATTTAATTTATATAAAATGACAAGAACTCTCTTTATTAAATGGAATTAGCTTTCAAGGATAATTCGTCATAATATCAGCTAAATGTGTTTTTTTTTTTTTGCGCGCTTACAACAATGCATTCTTCTTGAAATTTATTACCCACATTAATTTTATTTGACTTATTTATGTGAAAAAAAAAAAAAACTTAAATGAAGTTAAATTTTGTTATCACATTTTTTTTTCTCGCAAAAGTAAAATAGAAAAAAAAATAATGATCATCGGTTAGAATTATAAATATAGAAGAAATATGATTTTTGCGAATAATTTTAAAATTATAACTTGGGTCGAAAATGTAATGTAGTACGATTTAGGTTGTGAAAAGAAGGTAACCAAAAATATTTTATTACGGGGTATAAAGATAAATGAAGTCCGAATATTCAATTAAGAATATTTTTGTTATTTTTTTTTTTTTTTGGTATGTGATATAGAATATAGTATTGTTATGCGAAGAGACGAGTAAATAAAACACGTCGCTTCACTTTGACTTAACATTTATTTCTGACCTCTCATATGCTACAGCTTACTATTTATAATGTTACATACAATAGCTGAATATGTCATTGAGTACTACAGCTAACTTAATGTATAACTACCATATACTAAAATGTTATATAGTATACCTTATAAAATAGGTGAGGCCTGACAGTATGTATAGTATTCAGTCTCATGATAAAATCATTATTCATCATCGAACGCTGCGTCGCATCGTCAGTATATAGGTGAAAACACAATTGGGGCGACAACGACGGCGACAGCGATAGCGACTGTCAAAAACCATATATTTGCATGAGAATGAAACAATTGAGGCGACTTTTTTGTATGAAAAATCGCTGTCGCCGTCGTCGTCGCCCCAACTGTGTTTTCACCTTATATTATGGAAATTATAGATTATAGTAATAAATTATTATAATTAATAAATTATATTACATCTTGTATTTTTTCATACAATGATATGGATTGAAAAAATAATGAGTAAAGCTCACTTAACGTAATATAATATATTATGTACCAGAATGCTTCAAAATATATAACAATAACTAAATTTATATACTCTATTGTATATTAGGCACATTTAAATTTGTTCTGTAAGTTCAGTCTGTAATAAATCTTTATTATCGTTTAACATTGTATGAAATAAATATGAACCGAAATCTTACTTAAAGTGGATGCATAAAGAGTTATAATAAAAATTTAACTACGCCGGTACATTCAAGATTATTTTTATCATCATAATATGTATTCACAAAAGTTATTTTCATAATTTTATAGATTTAATAATATACATATAGGGTAAAATTTTAATTATTGTGGTATGTATGTGGTATATTTAAGATTTCGAAATCTTTTATATTATTAATCTTTTAAATGCATCACACATTATAAATATTATGTATTATATTACATATATCATCAAATGTATGTAAATTTCGCTTAAAATAATATCATAAATTTTCGTAAGATTTAGGAAGAGAAAGACTGTAATTGTGTAAATTTATAACCGAGGAATCATCAAGGCAATGTTATAAAAAAATGTTTATCTGGATTTTTTATCATTTATATGTTATGTTATATAGGAAGAATCATAAACAGTGAAATTAAACTAAACTTTCAAAATCTAATGCAGACAATCGAAATTTTCTCCAGCTGATTTGTTGAATTTTCGTTTGTAAATTATGTGTTCGTAAATTAATTGTAATTTACGTGCAGGTACTTAATACACTAAATTTATCCCATTTATATGTAACTTACAAAAAGTATACTAAGTATGTGTATGTAGTAAGTAGGTATATTAAAAATATTTTTTTAAATATTTTTAAAACAATTTTTTTGTTATATTTTTTTTATCGAAGTTAAAAAAAAAAGAATTTATAATATTTGGTTTTTTTTTTCATAGACGTGACTTGATTACAAGGACATTATTCATTATGTAAGTTTATAATATTTTTATGTAGTTCGATATTTATAATGATGATGCTTGGTTACACAATATTATAGAAAAGATAGAAAAAATAAATAAAAAAAGACTAACTAAAAGTAGATTTATTTTTATATATTACGATTTATATGTTAAATAGTTTCTATATATTTTCATGAAATGAACTCTTCTCATTTGATAAATTCCACCTGATGCTTTCATATAGAAATAAATAAATTGATATAGACCCTTTTTTTTCTTTTTTTTTTTAAATTTATTTACTTTGATAAAATACCTGTATAAAATAAAATATAAAATATATGAAAAATTTTATATGAGAAAAAATACCTTTTTTTTTTTTTTAATTTTTAGTGAATTGATTTTGGTGTTGTGTTGTATATGGTTTTGGGATATTATGTAATATAATTTTTAGTTAAATGAACACAATAATAAACATTTTAAATTTAGTTATATTTAAATAAAATTTATTTATCATTATCACATCATTTATTATTATATTAATTAATTATCATGATATTGAATCATATACAAACTGATACTTCCTACATTATTAATATTTATACATTTATATCTTTTTGAAGGTTAAGCTGTAAAAGTGTTGAATATGTTTCACGTTATAGTGAAGTGACAACTTAAAAACTCAGTAATATGCCTAAATTTAACTTACTGGATTCAAAAAAAAAAAAATTATATAAAAATATAATCTTAAAGAAAATTTCTTTCTTAAATTATTTTTGTCGTCACAGTTCAAAAGAAAATTTGTAAATAATTTCTAATTGAACGCCTTTTATTTTATTTACATACACCGTATATGTAAGCATTACATATAAATTTATTTATTTTCATGATTTTTATATAAACAAAAATTAAATTAAATTTTATGCTCTTTAAAATTTTTTTTATATATATAAGAAAAACAAGAAATATGGTAATAACATTGAAAATGCCCACTGAACCTTAAAATTAACCCTTACTTTTAGTCTTAAAAAGTTAAAAATTAAAAAGGAAAAATGTGTTTAAATATATTTATAATATAATAAATAAATTATTTGGCAGCAAATTTTATTATAATTTATCGTTTTCTACTTAATTTACATTAAAGCATTTTAGTAAACAAAATATTTTTATTTTTTTTTTTGGTAATTTTATTAAATTTATAAGGGTACAATCAAAAATCTTTGTTCATATTTAAAATAGAATTTTTATGAAAAAGTTTTTCATAGATTTTTATTTCTCTTTATATTTTTACAGCAATTTTTGCTTTTCTTTAAAAGTTTTCTTTTCATTGTGAAAAATTATGAATTATTTTCGATTTGAACAGAAACACACACATAAATATTTGTTAAGTTAAAATCTCAATATATGTTATGAATATAAGTGTTCAAGTTTATGCTGTAATGATGAAGCCACATAATTAAGAAAATTAAAAATTTTTATTTAGAACAAATTTAAATTTATTCTAATTGGGTTACATAGTCTATTTAAAAAAAAAAAACTGCCTTCTTACCATTATACCATTAAAATCCTCCATATAGTTAGTTCTTTTAAAACGCCCGCCCTTTTTGTAAATATTTTACATCAAATTATAAATAGAACATTATGTTGGCGCATTAATTTTAAATGTATACTTTTATGATGTTTTAATTATTTAATAAAAAAAAATTAAAAAAAAAGGATTCGCACTGTACATTTTTCGGAGATTTTAAAATTACCTCATTATACTACACAGTGTGTTTTATATCCTACAAAACAAAAGAAACCCATATATAAAAAAGAGATTTATTATCATTATCCTTTATCAGAGAAGAACAAAAAAGAATGCGAAAACAAGAAAATAACCTTATTTCAGATTATACCTACTTCTTTTGTAATTTTTTTTTTTTTTTTTACTCATTTTTGTTTCCTGTGGTTATAACTGAGAAGATAATTTTCTTTTATTCTATCTCGGGGCTAATCAATCCCCAAAATAAGCTAAGTTAAATTTTTTATATATTTATTATTAAAAGTTAAATAATTTTTATTATATAAATTAAATATAGAAATTAATTCAGGGTGTTTTAGAATTAGTAGTAGAGCATTAAAAATGACCAATTGAAAAATAAAAAAATATTAAAATTATATTTTGGTAAAAGGACCATTCTTATAGTTTGAAAAAGCAAGCCAGATACATTTAGAATCTGGACCAAGTTAAGTTTATTTTGTTATTACAGTATATTAGTATTAGATAGTAAAGATCTAACTCTATTTTTTGTTTTATGTTTTATAATTAGGGTTTGAGCTTTACGAATTTAAAATGATAAAATATGTCATCTTTTAAAGATATAGATTTTTTTTACAAATTAAATTGAAAACAATAAAATACAAAATTATGACAATTATATACATATATACATAAAAAAAAAAAAACCACATAATTTAAAACGAATCATATTGTTTTCCCTGAGGAAAACTCTTCAAATTGATACAAGATATTATATTATATCTACACATATACTTAAAAATAATCTTCACATTTTAAATTTTCATGACATTGAGTTTAAGGAAATAACACGAATTTTTATTCCATAAATGTAGAATATGTTGAATATTGAAATTATTTTCAATTTTCTTTGATTTCACTGAAAAAATTGTAATTTTGATAATTTAATTACTTAAAGGCTAGCCCTAATATTCTAATCTAGGAAATAAGGCTTAAAACTGTTTGAGGAACTGAGAAACAAAATTGGGTGCAAAAAAATCTTTTAAATTAAGAATATTTTTTATTTCAACATTTTCAAAATAGGTGATCTACTTAAAGAATAAGTGCGTTTCATTAAACCATCTAATTATCCTGTTTTTATTGATTAATATTTTTTCTCAACTTGTGCTATAGAATTTATAGTTATGGGGTTTCATTTCATAATATGCTATGGTGAGTGCACTTTTGAATTGACTTCTATATAATACGATGAACAGAATTATGCTCATATCTTCTCTAAATATTTTTCAGTGCAAGCAGTGCAAAATACTATAACATCTATGTATAAAGAAATGTTCAAATGATGTAGATATATGTGTACACATATAATATACGTAGATTTGTACATAAAATATATGTGACTATAATATAATATCTTTTCTGTGACCTTTTTTTATTAAATTTAAATTTTTTGTTCAAAAATTTGAAAAACAAACTTTTACTTACTTTATTAAATAAAAATTTTTGGGAAAATATGAAAACAGTGAAAAATTGCTAGAAGGGCTTATTAGCACCATTTAGAAGGATACAAAAATTGATTGAATTAAAAAAGTTGTACACACTAAGAATATGTACAATGGTGTGGTAGATACACTAAACATTAGATTTTAAATACCTTTTTAATCTCTTTTTTTTCTAAAATTTGTCTTCATACATCATTGGAAAATTATAATTTCATATTTCTATGCTATGAATTATTTACCATTACATTATTATTTAAAAATAATATTTCTGTAGTCGAATAGAAATTAATGATTCGAAAAATATTTAATTTTATACAAAAATTAAATGAACAGATTTCTAACATATTTCCCAACCTACAGCTTTTTACATTCATAAAATTTAAATTATAAATTTCTTGCACTTTATTATTTTTTTAAAACAACATATTATTTTAATGATTTCACTTAAAAATAATGCATAAAAATATAACATAAACATTTTACTGCAAAACTTGTGTTACTATGACAAAGGTGTCAAAACAATATTTCTTATAATAGGTATACACGTTATTTGTTTCCTTGTTTCCATATCAACAAACGAAAATAAAATAACAAAAAGTTTAAATAAATAAATTAATGTGTCATATACATATATTTCGTACACATTTTTGTCTCTTTCAGTCAACGGCAATGGCTGAAGAACTTCAGAAAGCTGGTCTTTATATTGACGATATATATTCTTTAAGAGTTTTGGATCCAAAATTGTCATCAGAAGCAAATGAATTGAAAGAAGAATGTACTGAATATTCTGAAAGTGAGTGTTTAGATATAATGAATTTTTTTAAATCTAATTAATTAGCATAAAAAATTATATTTAAAAAAAAATTTCTTCTTTTAAGAATTATTGGTTTTTAAAAAATTGGCTAATGAATTCCTGAAAATTGCACAAAATTTTTCCAAAGATGTTGAATATGAAAAAATTCGTGCAATAAGTACACAAAATTTACTCAATACAATTTCAAAGCAACGAGAAAATGAACAACAATTGTATCAATCAAAAATTCAAGAAAAAACATTACAATTGGAACATTTAAAATTGGAATATCAATATTTACAAAGAATTGAATCAGAACAACATGAAATTATAAATAATTTTGTTCAGAACTTATAAAAACAAAAACTAATAATATTATAATAGTATGTATAGTAAAGATAGAAAATTTGGGAATAAATAATTGTATTAAGGTAAGCAAAAATGTTTTTAAAACCAAAAAGTTTAGATTCAGAAGAACAATGTCTCTTAATTTTTAATATAATTTTTTAATAAACTAATTTCTTTATGTATAGTTTAGACTTTAGAGGCTATGAGATTCAATTTGCTTTGGTATACTGAATTAAAAAAAAAAGTTGGTTGGTTGACAGCTTTATTATAGTTTTGGTAACAAAGTTGGTGCTGCTTAGTACAATTTTCGTTTCCGCTTAAGTTAAACCAAATATCTTTTATTAAGAAGATAGTAGCTAAATTGAAAGCGACATTTAATTTATTAAATATCTAAGATTTTTTTACAAAAAAAATAGAAGAAAATTTCCTTCTTACAATAATAAAGCAGTAAACAAAATTTAACTTAATAATATAGGACTATTATTTATGTATATAATATATTTATTTTAGCCAGCCGTTTTTGTATATATACGAATTAAAATAAACATCCCACATTTGTGTATTTTGTAAGCCTTTTTGTACATTTTATCTGCAAAAAAAAATTAAACTAATTAATTATTTTTTATGGGTTGAAAACACTGAAATAAGGAATGTTTCAAAATTTTTATTTAGGTTAATACCGCTACTTCGCCTATTTTATATCATTTTATTTATTTATCATTTTATTTACAATATATAAAATTAGATATGTTTTGGTTATTTTAAGGATAAGTTGAAATTATTCATGAGGGAAAAATTTAGTTCTATATATAGTTTTCTGTATCCGAAAATAATATTTTATGTTAAAATATCTCTAAATTTTGCATCCTTCACTGTGTAATTAGTTTTCGATTTCGGTTTAATGTATTTTGAAATAAAAGATAAAGTCAAAAAAAAGGGTTCGAAAGGTATTTTAAACTAAAAAAAAATAGCAATAATAACAATAAGAGTAATTTTAAATTTTAGGAGAACCATACATTATTCATTTAGCCTGCAGATGAGACATTATAATATTCTAAAACAAAAATATTCAATTTTTCGATATTAAAATCTTGAAGTTTAACAATTTAAAATTTGCAATTTAATTTTTTTTGGCACAACACAATTAAAGGCTTCCAGTTTTATAAAATTTAAGACTTTAAGATTCTTAATGAAGTGGGTTTTTAAATATTTACATAATTTCGTTTAAAAAATAAATTAAAATATATTTTAAACAGGTCTCCGAACAATTTTTTATTTTGTTTTGTATTTAATGAAATAAAAAATAACTTTAAATCTACAATCTAAACATTTTAATGAAGATTAATATTGTGGCGCGAAAAAGTAGTATAGTAGTCATTTAAAGGATAATTTATTACTTACAAAAATGTTGGCTTTAAAGAAGATAAAAATATAGAACATTATCTACATATTTTTTCTAACTATAAATTGTATAAATTGTTTTAAAAAAAATTTGAATTATACATTTTTCTAGATTCAGCTAATTAAAAAATAAATATAATACATTATATTTTAAGTAAGCTGCCTTATATTAACTCCTGAATCTCAGTACCTGCTTGGAGATTTCTTGATTATAGTTCAAGGGTTATTATATAAGTAATCTGCAATATATAAGTACATACTCTGCAATAATTAGTCTGACCGTAATCTATTAAATTATAAAATTATTCTAAAATTTTAAAATCTCTCTGAAATATAAATTATGTTTTAAATAAATATTATAAGAATACGTTTTTATCGCAAAAGGGTTCGTACATATATAAAAATTTAATAAGTTTTGTTTTATTGTCTGGATATTATCCTTTAATCATAAATTTTTAATCTTAGGCCTTAGATTTTTTTTTTTTTTGCAAAATTTAAATTCAACCTCAACTATATGAGAAAGATAAAAATTAAGTAAATTATATATAATATCTAAGAGTTTTTATCATAAATTTAAAATATTTAGCAGATAAATCCCATTGAATACCATTGAATTCGTTCTTGAGATGAAAACTATAGAGGAAAACTCAGGTTTGTCGCAGGAATTCCTCTTTAATAATGCTTGAGAGTTATCTATAAATTTCCCGAGTATTATACCAAAGAAGACATATATGATTGTTTGAGGACAATGTTAAGATGAAACAGCGAATTTATAAGATAATATGATACCCTTAAATAAAAATTCTATAAGCATGAAATTAATATATTTATAGATTATTGAAATTTTGATTCATTTCATTTCACTTTCAATATTATAATGTATGAAAAAAATATTATGTATTTTTCAATTTATTTATTTATTTTTACGTTTGAATTAAACTTAATTCAACATTTCTACGCGATTAAATTGAAAAAATAAAGATTTTCAATGAATATAATTCCTTGCAGACGAGTATAATATTTCTAGACCAAAATAAAATGAAAAACCCTTTTGAATTTTACAGGCAATGAATAACAAAACAATATGAAATGTGTGTGTACCTTCTTTTATAACACAAGATATAATATATAAAAAAAATCATGAAAATATATAAAAACAGAAAATTTGTGTTAAAAAAATTATTTTACACTATTCTTATTTGCACAGAAAAAAAATCCACAAATTAAAACGGGTTGTAAATTATTTTTTATAACCAGTACTAGGATCTGAACAAGTTTTATATAGACTCATTAAAGAGCGTTTTACAATTTATTTTTAAATCAAATCTTTTGCGAGTTGATGTAGGCTATATGGTTATATATTTTCTCAGTCAATTAAATATTAAAAAAAGTCTAAAAAATTATCGAACCCAAAAATTTTCAGTGTTAAAATAAAAATTTCATTTCATACCAATTTTCATTGCTTCATGGTTTCTTGTTTTTTTTTTTTTTATTCATTTTCATTTTAAAGACTTAAATCGGTTTTGACATATATATGCGTTTAATAATTTATTACTTTAAATATTTCAACATTATATTCTCTTTTAAATATTCTTTGATAATAAATAAAATACATTGAATAACACAAGAGATAAATATCTTTAAAAAAAAAATGTTTCATATTTGTTATTTATATAGGTGACGTTTAATAATATAAGAAAAGAGGAAAATATTATTTGATGTATGTTTTATAATGTAAAAAAATAAGTATGTGCAGAAGAAAATTTCTTCACCAAAAGATTATATAAATATTATATATGGAATTTTATGATATTCAATTTTTGGTATTTTTATAAATTTTACCTCTGGGTACATTTAAATTTAATTCATATTAAGAAAAAAAAAACAATTCTTAAATTATATTAAATTATATTATAAATGATTAGAATATTTTCTAATAAACATTTTGGTATATTTACATTGACCATCCCTAGTTAGTTTGGAATAACATAACGTCGTCAGGATATTATGCAAACAAGGAAATGTAATTAATTTTATTTTATTTGTCCAAAAAATATTTGAAATAAAGCCTATTTTATATAATAAAAAAAATAATAATTAAACTAATTTTATTGCAAAATTAATTTCATTTTTATTAGAACTTATTGTTAACTGGTTAAACAAAACGATATTCAATTCAAACCATTCATTAAAATAAAAATTTTTACTTTTATCAAATTCTCAATTAAATGTTTCATCTATTATTTCTATTCTACACACTATTCCCAGCACTATTTCTTACACATAAAAACAAAATAAATATATTATTATTACTTAGGAATTTGGAAAAACTTGTGAAATCAAATATCTTTTTATATATATATATATATTTTTATATTATATATATATATTAAGAAATGCAATATCTAAAGATTTGATGAATATCTTACAGAATAATACTGAAAATTAAATATGAAATTTTTCACACAACACAGAAGAAGCTTTAACATGAATAAATATTTATTTATTTATTTTTTTTAACTTTTAAAGCATCCAGAAAATGAAATCTGTGTTCTAAGTAGAAAAATGTTGAAACAAAAAAAAAATTATGGATAGCGACAATGAAAACAATTTATCTTTGGTATGTTTTTCTATTTTCTTGAAGAAAAATCAAGATTAAAATAGATTGGATTTATTTCCAGCATCTTTAACAAGAAGTATTATAGTTTCCTTAAAAACAAAAACAACGAAAAACAATACCAATACAAAAAAAAGGCTCTCCAGTTTTTTTTTTTCATTTTTTTTTACAACCAACGAACTTTGAAATATTAAAAGATACATGGACATTATAAACGTGACTTATATATTTTGAAAACAGCCTTAGGGATCTTTAAATGTGCACATTATTGTGTACTAGTATTATACTGTACACACATCAAAACATGTAAAACTAATAAAAATTCCTTATCATATTAAAATTTAGGTCAAAAAAGTTAGAAGAAAGTCATTAAAATTCTTTCTTGAAGCGAAAAAGAAAAGAACAAAAAAAAAAAAGGAAAAGCGAGAACTCCTTTTATGTTCTTTTCATATAACACAAAATGATTAATTTTTGCCTTTAAATAAAATTATTGTACTTTAAATTCATTATTTAGTTATTTCAAATAAGGCTGATTCCAGCTAACATAATATATTCTATTATTATTAAGCTAAAAGAATTCGATTGTTTAATTTAAAGTGGTATTCAAAATTTAAAGTAAAACAGTAAACAGTTCTTAATCAAATATTTAAAATTATACATTACTTAATGGTAATAATATACCTTAACAGTGGCGTAGCTAGGTACGGCGAGTGTGTGCGAAGTACAAGGGCCCATTACTGTAGGGGCCCATTCATCAAACCATAAAATTAAAAAAAAAAAATTATATTCTAGATTAAAATTAAAAAAAAATTTTTTTGAAACAATGTTCTTTTTCAGTTAATACAAGCTGCTAACTTCCTAAAAGACGAATTGAAAGAAAACATGACGATTAAAGAATTTGCAGATGTTCTAATGTAATTCCGATGTAATTTTTTTTAAAATAAAAACAAATACACATAATGCCTTGTTCACACTTCGCTAATTTAACTGTTCGAAAGGAGTTAAACATCTTTGGAAAATCAACCATTCAAACGATGTTTTTCATATGTTAACATGTTTAGCTCTGTCAGATAAACAATTTCAAATAATACCGGAAATAAGCTCAAAGGAACTGACGCGCCCAAAAAATTTAAAATATATGAAGTTGTGTCAAGGTTAAGAACTCGCGCGTCATTTATCTTGAGTGTATCTCCACCTTTATAAAAATTCAAAGTCAAAAATGACATACCAAGTAAAAATTAATGCATACTGAATATTGCCGAACAAAATATTATTCAAAAATTACTCATTCATCCCTGACAATTAACATTTTTTTGTAAAAACATGTTGAAGAACGTGTTTCTGTTTTAATTTTTTTACTATGAAAAAACACCATAGAAAACACCAACGGAACATGTTCGTTGTCCGAACATGTTAAATTGGCTAAGTGTAAACAAGCTATAAGTTTTTATTTGTATATTTTATTTAATAAGAAAACATTTTGTAGGTGGGCCCCACAATAGATTCTTGCACAAGGGCCCAAAATGTCTAGCTACGCCACTGTACCTTAACAAACTAGTTAGTATTATAGATTAGTGTAAGTTATTTCTAATTATTATATAAAGGTAATTAATGAAAATTAAACTTGAACCTGTACTGAAACTTGAACTTAAGATTAATATTAGACTTAAACTTAGATTCAAACTTAAACTTTACATAAATATTATAAAAAAAAACAATTCTTTATAATAAAAACTCGAACAAATAGTAGATACATACCTTATTATTATTCGATAAAAAAAAAAGATGAAAAAATAATATATAATTGAAAAAAAGAAATCAAAATGTTATTCTTTAATCTTTAAAAATAAAAAATCAATCACATATTTCCACAGAAGAATGAACATTGAACACAATCAAAACATAATAATATTACATAAAAAAAAAAAATTCACAATCTAATATAAATTTATAGGTTGGAAACAACTTTAAAATTTTCAATTTTATAACCGTGTATTGTTTTTATTACGGAAGAATACATTAAATGTTTTATATTCAAAATATGCTAGGCCTTTTGCATAATTTTTTGACCGACTAGAATTGGAAATTTTGGGTTTCGCTTAAAAATTTCTAGTTTTTCTAACATTTTTGTTCAAAAGAAAGAAACTCTGCAACCAAGATTTTTTTTTAGTTACATTTTTTGACTTTTACTTCCTAGTCAATTGAACTCGTAAATTTATTATGTATATAAATCGAAAAATCGAATTATAACAAATTTTTTGCTTCACGTAATTAAAAATAATACTGGAAAAATGAAAATAATTAAAATCACTCAATTATGTTTTATTAATGTAGTGTAGGTATATTTTTTTCTGTTCTATTTTAAGTGGAAATTGAAAGCTTTTGGCAAAAAGAGTACCATTTGCTTGTCATTTACTTTAAGATCATTATTGTTTTAATTTTTTTTTTTTTTTCAAACTAAAAACATTTAATATAATGTTTATGTAAATGACAGCTAGATATCACGTCCAGAAATTGTGTTTAATACTTTGACAGGCTATATATCTTTGATATTTAAAGAAAACATTGATAACATTAAATATTTAGTTTATTTTTATATAAAACAACTTCAAATTTTTATACTTTTATGTGTACATATTATCGACAACAAAAATAAAATTAGTTATTTTTGAAAAGAAATAATCTTCACACATGATTGGATTTTATTACAAAACGTTTTAAAATAAAAAACCTTTGATATTGTTAAGATATTGAAAAAAATTTATTTTTTTAATAAAACATAATTCAGAAGTCTCTAATATATTTATTTATTTGCATTACGAGTATGTTCTCATTTTAGCATTTTAGGAGCCCCTTCTGTAGATTGAATTCTATTGGATTAGATTGTTTAATTGGTTGAACTGGAAGTTGTCAGAGCATTGTTATATATGTGAACAAGAAGTCGGCAAAATTTTTTTTATAAAATATGGATGATATCTATGAAGACAATTTGTTTAGATAAATCATCAATTTTTTTTTAAACAAACTTAAAAAGTTAAGAAAAATGTAAAAAGATCTTAATCTAAATTTAATAATGTACCTTCTTTTGTGATTTTTTTAATATGTATTTAAATATTAATGTTTTTATGTATGAAAGTGATAAATGTTTCATTCATTTCAGTTTCGTCACATTTGAAACAGAAATTTTCTAAGAATTTGACTATACATTTTCTAAATTATTCAAAGCAATCTTTATACCTCAATATACCAAAAATATGCCTTAAATAAAAAAAATTTGATTTTTCTCAAAGAAATGTGTAGTTCTAATATAAAATTGTTTCAAATGAATTGAACTAAAATTAATTAAGTGCATGATGTGGCTTGTGCGAAAGCGAAAGCTTGAACCGCGTTGAAAATAATACTTTAAATATAGATTAAAATTAATGTAATATGGAAAAACTAAAATATAAATACTTAGTTCAACTTGGTTAATCTTAATTACTTTATACTGGGAAAATTCTGTTATAAAATTACTCTTATTACTAGATGTTTTTTTTTTTAAATTATATTTCCAAACATATTAATAGTGTTGAATCCTTGGTTGAATCTATTGAAATCTTCCACACAATTAAAAATGGTAATAAAAACACTTCCTTTTTTTATTCTTTTTGAATATCAAAATTCTTTCTGAAAAACTTATGGTTCTTATATTTTTTAACATTTTTATGGTAAAATACATTTGACCTCTTAAAATAAATTTTACATTTTTGAGTATAATAAAAAATTAAAAAAAAAATCATGTAAAATCAATAAAAAAAATACAACATTAAATGTGTTTTAATTTCTCTGAAAAAAATTTCAAAAAAAAAATCCGCTTTATCTGACGGTGAATTAGATATATTTTCATCCTTTTTTTTTAATAACATTAAATTGTTTTATAATAATGATATCGCATTCAGTAACGAAAATATTTCCAAACTTCTCGAATACCTGCTGATAGTCCCCAAATAAAATAATATTTAACAAAACTGGACAAATCTTGCTGCTCTTTTACTATGTTATTTATGTATGAATTTGCCCTATATTTCATATATGAATTTTACATAAAAAATTATGCTCTAATAATCGCTTTAATTATGCAATTATATGGTTAACTAAGAAATCTGTGTAATGTTTTCTTTTAATGTAATTAATGTAATTTTCAAATATAATTTTCTCATGGTTTGAAATTACTTAATTATTAAATCAACTTTGAGAATGGAGTAACATTTTTTCATTCACTTCATTTTTGTTATCATCTTAACGCTTTAGCAATGAAGAAAAAATAATGACACCAAAATATTTTTGTGACTCAATAAAGTCATAAAATGTTATTTTACAAGAATTTTGTACACACACAAAATATGGTAATAAAATTTTTAAGAAAATGTACGTATAATAAAAATAATTTCATTTGAAATTATGGTCTTATAAATTCGACATAAAAAAAAAAAATTAATAATTTTTATTCATTTAAGTTGGTCAAAAGAGAATTATGAGCTCATTATCTGGACTGCAGCAGATGGCCTATATATTAATAATTTAGATTAATTTTTGTTTTAGCAAATTATTGGGGAATTTATTTGATCCAACAAAGAAAAAAAAAAGTCGTATATTTTCACACACTGATAGGTCACAATCTTTTGTATTTTATCAAATTTTTAACTAATGAAAGAAGCGCTGAGCTGGAAAATGAGCGGTATATAAGTTAGAAAGCTAACAGTTGTCTTGAGTATTAAAGAATTCAATGTTAATGTGACAAAAAGAAGTACTAACTAAAAGACATCCTTTGCTTATTTACAATTACTTTCAAATATATAAAATATATTTTCAAAACTATCAAAAATTAATTCTTTTATTTTATATTTCCGGTTTACTTTATTTTATTATTTATATGAAAGTCATAATTCGAAACCAACGGAAAATCTTTCAGTTTTTCTACTGAGAATTTGTTTTTTATTTTTTTTTTATGATTTACATTCAAATTTAACGCATGAAGGTGTTTCGTACTTGTCAAAAACTATAGAAAGAAATATGTGTTTTTATTTGAAAAATAAAAACCATAAAATTTTATATTTTAAAGGATATTAATAACCACGTATTTGTTAACAAATATGTAGAAAGTTATGAGGAAAAAAATTTACGCTCCAAATTACATAAAAATTATGTTTATCCTATTATACGAATCCAAGGTTTAAGAATTTTCCAAATCTAAAATAAATTTAATACATTTTGTTTAAGTAAAAATGATTCTTTAATAAAATGTTGCGTTTATAATAATTATTTTCCCTTGTTATTTTATTTCATTTTTTTTTTTTGTGCGTTAAAACAGTTTTTATTAAATCACTTTTAATTAATTTTACGACAAAGTTTGTTTTTTTTTTTTTTTGTATTTTTTGTTTTTTTTTTTTTTTTACGAAGTTACATCAAATTAGATGAAATTTTCTTCTTAAGATGATGAAGTTAATTACATGTTACGTTGTAACTTAACTTCATTAAAAATGAAAAGTTAGTCTTGTTGAAATTTGTGTTTTTTTTTTTTTATTTTGCCTAATTTTGAATTTTTAAGTCCTTTCAAATTATTTTTCCCACTATAATTAGGTAGGAAAAAAAAAATTTAATAATAATTAATTTTTTTTGTTCATTGAAACAAGAAGAAAATAACAGTCAGAATTCTGTTGTCATTATAGTTAAATGTTCATGTTTATATAACGTTCGGAAATTTCAATCAAATTTGCTTTCTTCTTTTCTGTTTTTTGCCTAAAGGAATGAAATTTTTTCTTAAATCTCTATATACTTATACAAACGTATATTTTCCATAAAAACTTAAAGGAAAAACCGAAGTATCTATATAGAACAATTCTATAGTTTTGCTCATTTTTCATTCGTTTAAGAATCGAAAAAGATGTTTCCTTTCATTTTGTCAGTACAGTTCAGGTTAGCCGATTATTTGTCTGCCGTTATGGTGTAGTGGTATTGCCCTTATACTACGGCGTGTTCGATCGCGGGTTCGATTCCCACCTCGGACTGGAATTTGTGTCAATTTTTCAATTTGTACACTTGTGTTCTTTTCAAAAAAAAAAAAAAATACCTACCTGCCTAAGTTATCGAACATAGAACCAGCCGCGGCTCGTACATAGGTGCTGCGACACTGCAGCACCCTCAAGAAATTTCAAAAAATTGAACTCATAAAAAAAATTTTTGTTAGCTCTGAATTTTTCTTAGTTTAAAATTATTTTTAAATGAAATTGCTATGCTATGCAATTGTCTCTAAAATTTTAATAAACAACAGTAGCCTACTTTCAGGCTTTTGAAAATACTTTTCAAAAATAGGTGCAGAAATCAATTTAACAGAATTTTTGGAACTGCGAATTTCGCAGTGCAGGGATTTTTATTTTCATGAATAATTTAATACATTATTATTGCTGTTAAGTTTTTTTCTATGACTTCAATATAAGGAAAAATGCACTGCCACAGAAGCAGTGCGGCTGTATTATACTTTCTGAAAAATTTAAAAACAAATATGGGAAATTTTTTTTGTTATGGGATTTTTGAATGTATTGAAAAATGCACTGCTTCAGAAGCAGCACAATTTTCATATGGGATGGTTTTTGTTTGTTTTGAATTTTCGAAACTGATTTTCATATACATAATGTGTATGGGTATATATCATAAAATTTTTATAATTAAAAAAATGAGGCTTTTATGTTTTATGTTTTTGCAGCACCCTTTTTCAAAACTTCCACGAGCCGCCACTGCATAGAACAAACACTCGATAAAACTTTTCACCAATTTCTTAAAAACTTTAATGAATAATATTAAATTTCTGTTTTTATTTTTTTTTTGGGATTGGGAACGTCAAAAAATTAGTTTGTTTTCTACTTCTATATATGTATGTTTGACTATTTAATTGGTTAGATCCGAAGCAATAAAAAATAAATAAATTTTATTTTATTTTTTTTTTCTGAAATGTTTATTTACAAATCAGACAGTACCTAAATGTTTTATAAGAAAATCGAAATAAAATTAAATTTTATATTTATAAAAATAAACAATAATATAAAAAAAGATTTCCCTGAAGGATATATAAATAAAAAATAAAAAAAAAAAATTGAACAATAAAATAAAATACATACTTTAATATCTTTAAATATTACTTTTTATATATATATACAAAAAAAAAATAATAATAATAATAAATAAAAATATAATATTAGGAAATTAAAATATAAATTACTTTTCATAAACATTTGAATAAAAAAAAAAAATAGAAACATAAATTCAAATATTAGCCTTTTCTTTTTCTCCCCATTCACACAGATAAAACGTTTTGGTACAAAATAGCGCAATCATGTGTACCAAATATTTAATTTAGTGAAGGAAAACCAAATGATAAAAAAAAAAATAAAATAAAAATAACAAGGGATTAAATTTCTTGTTTTTTTTTTTTTCGGTGAAATAAATTTTCTCCATCGGTGGAATTTTTTTTTTTGAAATGTGGAAAATATGAAATGGTATTAAAATATTGACAATATTTAATTTTAATACCAAAACAAAAATAAAATAAAAATGTACAATAATGATGTGAAATATACAAATTTGGAAATAAAAATAGATGTGAGGTAAAAAAGACTTTTTTTGGGATCTGTAAAGCAATACAATTTTATTAAATCCTTTTGTTTTGCTTTTCGAAGGACATGAGTATTAAAATATTAGATTACATATGGCTTTGTGGTGAGTGGTGTTGATAAAGAGCTGTGTGGAAGTCAACTTGACTACACATAATGCGTATTGGTTCTTGTAATTTTCTGTTTTTAGCAAGTATAGTCAGTCCTCAAGATTCAGATCGATTTTTGAAATGAGACCGATAGTTGTTTTGATTTAGAATTCTTAAATAAACAGAAATTATAATGGACATTATATATATTCTTCAAATTTAAAGCATCCAAAAATTCATGGTAAATTTTCTTCTTTTTTTTTTCGAAAATTTAATTTTTTTTCTATATACATAACTTTTGTAAAAGAATCAGTATTCGTCATAATTTAAATCTGATGAAAAGAAATAAGCATATTTTTAATAAATCTTATTACAATATTTTATTATTATTATAATAATCAGATAATGATAATTAAATTTTGATATATTAGGTATTATTATGTTGTTAAAAAAAGCTTAAATTATCTTCTTAATGTTGTACGAATAAAAAATAAATAAATTTAATTTTGTTTTTTTTTTTTGGGAATCATTATTATTATTATTATTTTGTTGACCAACAAAACAATTTCTCTAATTAGAGTAGGTTTTATTTTGTTTCACCTTTCATATAATTAGAATGTCAATAATCATATAATTATTTCCCTTTTCGATTAATTACCTAACTCAGAGAACAGAATTTCACTTATCTTCGGCCGAGTAAAAGATGACGGAAAATAAGATAAGATATTCATTACATACTATTAGTTAGTGAAGATATAATATTACGTATTATATATTATGTATAGACTAAGTGAGAAAATTTGTTGAAATATTCATGAGAAAAAATTTTTTCACAACATTTTTTAAAGAAATATTTTATTTTAAAATCTTTGCAAATTCTTGATTATATGAAATTCTATTTTCAAAAACATTCAAGAATTCTAAGAATGTTATTTCATAATTCCATTTGTGAAATTTAAACATATAAGTTATGTGTTAAAACTACAAGAAATATAAAAATAATTTAAAAGAATAAACTCTTGTAATTTTTCATATGTTAGAATATAAATAATATTGAATCGATTGCTATACCGTATTCAAGTTAAAACTCTTAAAATTTCAGTGACGAAAATAGTATGCATATAAAATGGAAAAGATTTTTATAGACTAATACTTCAAAATTTGTATGCGAATGGATTAAATGAACAAAAATACATCTAAGTCGCTCTTCTAACTTTATGTGTAAGTTTTTAATTTCAACAACAAAAGTTCACAAGTAAATAATTATATCTCAATTCAATAATCTTCTAAATTAACACTAGTAAAGTGGCACATCCATCCAAGATTTATTTATTATTATTTTTGTCAAATTTTAAATCTTTTCGTCATCAATAATAATAATTGTTCATAACAAATCAACCAATTTTAAAATCAAATTACTTATTTATGGTCAATTGACTGTCAAAACGAAAAAGATATAATAAAATTTTTTAAATGTTTTTTAATATGTATATTATTTGTTATGCAAATTCATGAGAATTTGAAATTTTTGTTTAATAAAATTACTGTCAAACTTATTTATTTTATATGCTATATCTGAGTCGACTCTGCTGTATTTTATTCCATCGTTAAATATATACTTCCTGCTGCCTGGAGAAGCAATTTTTATGACATTCTCTTTTACACCAAATTTAAAATAAAATTGAAATAAAAATGAAATTAAAAACAAACAAAGTGAAAAGAAGAACAGCAATATTGTTTTTTTTTTTCTATTAAAAAATAATGGATTCTTGTTCTGGACTATTAAAAAAAAAATCCTTGTAGAAAATAGCGACTTTAAAAACTTCATAAATTATGTTAAGATGTCAGTTTGAAAACAATTTTACTTATATTTTAAATTTTATTACATTAAATCAAGCTTGAGTACAGAAGTCTACAATATCATAACGTTATAAAATTATAATAAATTGAAAAATAATAACTACCATTTAAATTTTCTCGAAAAAAAAATTATTTCTGCATTAGCTGGAGCAAACGTTATTGTTTAATTTCCTGCAGCTTAAAAACTCATAAATTTATGTATTTTATTTTTTCTTTAATAATTTCATATAAATAAATATATGTATTATAAAAATATACATATTATTATGTGTACTACATACAATAAATGTGCATACAGTATGCAAAGAAAACAAAAAATAAAACAATATTAAATATATTTTTGTATATTATTCAGCAATAAAGAAAAATAGAGAAAAATGTGATTATTAGGTGAATAATTTATGCACAAAAGTAAAAAAAAAAAAAATTATGTATAGTTTCCGCACTTAAAACAAAAAAAAAAAAATTAAAAACTTTTTTTATAAAATATACTTACTTCAATTCTTTGGGGCGTCTAATAAATTTATGAACACAAAATGATATATTATTCTGAATTTCCATAATTTTTAATTTTAAACAAAAAAGAGTCCAAGAGAACTTTTCGAAAGGAGAATGTCGAAAAATAAATTTAAAGAAGGCCCCAAAAATTATAGTAATTTAATTCATTTTTCAATATTAATATTTATGAAAATGTTCAAAAAAAAAATAATATAATTTTTTTTTATATATTTAAAAGTAAAACGTTTAAAAATTTCAAACTTAACTGGTAGAGCTGCAAAGTCTTTCAAGTTAGCCAAAATAGAACAAAAGTATTCATGTCTAGTGCAGCAGTTAGTTGAATAAGTACAGTATAGGCCCTAGATATGTGGATATTGTAGACTTTTGGAAAATAATTTTTTTTCGGTAAATTTAAAAATTATTTAATAATATCATAAGCGAGACAAAAAAGAGTTGAGTCAAGAGTCCTTTTAAATGAGAGAAATATAAAACTATTTATTGAAATATCCTTCGGGTATATATTTTGCAAAATTTCTAGATCTTCGAGGTTTATAAGCTAGGAATTCTTCATTTAATTGAAAAATTGGCAAATTTTATTTCTGGTGGCTTTCCTTTGTTAAATAAGAGCATCATAATTTTTTTTCCTTTTGATTTATATATCATTGTGAATTGATTTTCAATTTTTTCCTCAATTATTTCTATGAAACAAATATTTTAAATGCCATTGTATCTATTCCATTCCATTTTAGCTATATCCTTTTGAATGAAAACTTTTCCTTTTTCTATATATATGTATATATATTTTTTTTTTTGTGTTATAAATAAAGTCTTTGTAAATAAACTTTAAAAAACCAAAAAAGTTCAAACGAAATAAAAATAGTTTATAATCAAAAGTTTATTTAGAGGAAAATCAGAAACAAAAAACCAAAATTCCATAACAAAAAAAAAAAAAAAATATAAAGAAAAAGATCACTGAAATTGAAAAAAAAAAATTGTTTTCTTCTTTTTTTTTAATGAAATAAAGAAAAAGGACAATGAAAGGATTTAGAAAATTATTGAGATATTTTCTCATAGTTTGTTTTCCGCAAAAAAATATTTCTGGTTTCATTATTTCATCTTTTTCTTTTTTTTTGTTAGTTTATTAATGACGTAATAAGGAAAAATATTTTTTCTTTTCTTTTGGGAATAAAAGTCACAAGTCATCGAGTTGAGAAAAAAAAAATGTAAGGATATTTTTTGTTATCGAATAATGTCGCACACGAAACTCGTTTTTTAGAGAAGTTTTCATGCTGGCTGTGGGAAGTAAATATTCGACATAATCTACTCATTTACCAATTTTAAACGAAATCGAAGCTGGAATCCTTGGACACAATATCAGGACATTTATTTTTTAAGATTCCTCTAATTGATATCTTTCTATAATCATTTAATAATTTTCATTAAAATCTATTTCAATTTTTCAAAAATTTCAAAATTCTATAAATTTTAAATGAAAATTATTTAGACCATTGATCGATTTAGAGCATCTAATTCCTTGTAGTCGAGGAGACACATTATTTAGCTCGACACTTTCAACACGCATATTTTGGCATTTAAATTATCAAAGTCTGCCAAGTAGTTACATAGTCAAAAGCGAAAAGTGAGATATACGAACAGACGAACGATCAGTTGGACGAACAGACATATGAGATGAAAACATATATGTATATAGTCCCTTTGTTCAGTTTCAATGGAAAACTTGCTAAAAAAAAGACATTAATTCCCTCTAAATAAAACTTTAAATTCGTCTTTCCTGTGTTTGTCGGAAAAACTTATGATGGTTACGAAAATTATGCAAATTTCTTAAAAAAAATAAAAAACTATTTATTTAAGTTTTCATCAAGTTTGTTTTTTTTTTTGTTTTCCTTTTTTAATTTTTATTTTTTTAAGTTTTTTTTTTTTAAATCAGTTTCATTTTTTTTTGTTCGGTTTTCAATTTTTATAATTAGCATAATTGAATTTTATTTTGTATTTTGAAAAATTTTTATGAAAAGAAAAATTTTTTTTTCTATTATTCCTATTTATGAATTTTTTTTTTTACATTTCTGAAATCAAGAACAAATTTTTAGGATTTTTGAAAAAATAATTTTCCAAACTATGTATGTACTGTACATATATTATATATATATGCTGTATAAGTTTGAAAGAAAAAAACATTAAATGAAATTTTTTCAAATTAAAATGAATAAAAAATCGGCAAACCCTTTTTTTTTTTTTCAAGATTTTTTTGCTTCCGGTTAGTACTTTAAAAAGAAAAAATTCTGAAAATATATTAATTTCAATTTTTCCAACAGAAGACAAAAAAAATATATTTTTATTTTATATATTATATTTTTGCTTTAAACTGTGAAGATGTTGATCGGAAAAAAAAAATTCATTTGGAAAAAGGGTTAATTTCCAGAAGAAAAAAAAAGTTAAACAATTGAAATGGAAGTAAGGCGAAATTTTGAAATAAATTTTCAATTTTTAAACATTTGAAAAATTAATTTTATTATTTTATAGTGGTTTTCCTACTACTATATCTAACTATATCTACAATTTTTATTTAGTAAAATAATCTTAATTCTTTTTTTCTAGAAAATTCATACAAGTTTTAAAGTGCCAACAATTTAATTGTAAAATTTCCAAAGTGTTTCACATTTCTCTGTTTATTTAAAGTTTTTACAGTTAATACAACTCTGATAAATGCAATGAAAGGGTCCGTAAAGAATTTTCCAATCCCCATCATAAGCTTGTATAGATCAGCAAAAATGAATGCAAATTCTTTTTTAATTTAAATTAATAGCTTTTTTACATTTAAATAGTTTATACTTTAATATTACAAAAATTTAAATAATTTTAAAATAAACATAAAAAATTATTACACACTTTACTTAAGGGTCGATATATTTTTTATTATTAACATTACCATGTAAATGTTAATACTTAATGCTAAAGTCTTTTTATATTTGGTCTTTCTCTGTAAATATATATATAATATAATGTTGGATATTATAAACTTCAAAACTTTTTCCTTCTTTTCGTAAAATGCAGTTTTAAAAACTTTTCCAAAAAAAAAAGTTATTCAATTATAAAAAAAAAAAAAATTAAATATAGTTTCCCCTGATCTGACATTTATTTATGCACGACAAGAGAGTGAAAAAAATTAAATAAAATAAAAATTTCTACGTGAATGTATATAAAAAGTTTTTCATATTGCAATAAATTGGTAATTAATTCAATAGTAATCTATCCCAAAGGATTGATACATGGAATTTTTTTTTTTTTTTAGAAATATACATGATGAGCACACAAATTTCATTATAATCCTTTGAGTTCAATTGTAATATCAGATGTTATTAAAAATAAAAAAAAAACAAGTTCTTCCTAAGTATTTAATGTTGTGGAAAAATTAAAAAACTTTTTATACACGTTTTTTTTTTTTTTCAAGTTAAGATTTAATTGACTTATATTTAATATAGGAAGGCAAAATTTGATGCGATCAAAGTATAGAAATCATAGAAATAGAAAAATGTAATTCAAATTTTTAATTTAAAAAAAAATTAAAAAAAAGATTTTGTCCTTCAAAAGCAAAAATAAAAAATTCATAAAATCAATATCCTTTCACACTTCAACAAGGACAAACAAAAAATAACCTTGTGGTTGGTCAATCGTGCTATAATCTAGTAGAATTGCATATATGCTTATTACATTCTCAACAGTGTTTCTAAAAATAAATATAGTTGCTAGTTGCAGCATATTTTTTTAATTTAATTTTATCCAAAAAAAAAAATTGTGAATATCATATATTTCGCCACCTTTGTGACTTTCATTATAAACAAAAATTAAATAATTTTTCACTATACCAAATTTTTGGAAAATTAGTTTAATAACATTATGGGAAAAAAATGTTAATTTTTTGTAGATTAAAAAAAATAAATAAAAACCCCAACAAAAAATTCATTTAATTTATTTTCAAATTTTAGAAAACTTTATAAAAAAAAAATTCAACATCAAGTACATGTATGATGCTTGTAGTTGACACTTTAAATTTTGAAGTAAAATTATAATTCCATACATAAGTACATAACACTAAAGTTTAACTTTCTAAAACGAAAAAAAAAAGTATTATTTTGAATGAAAATTCTTTTAAAATTTTAAGAAATTGCAATTAAAGGATTCTCATATTTTTGAATATAGAACAAAAAATCCAATTGTCATCTACAGAAAAAAATATGTTCTCTACAAAGATAACATGGATAAAAGAATGTTGATTTTTTTTTTTCAAGTCGCTCTGATCCTGATACAATGTAACACATGCTCTGGATATATCTAAAGTTGCCATCAACTGCTCAATAAAAAAATAATAATTATTTAAATATAAGATTGGTTTTTTGCGAATAGAAATATGCATACAAATGCAAACATCTAACTTTTCTAAGCATTTCTAAGAAATGTTAACTTTATTTTCTCAACAATCATACAATAGTTTTGTATGATGAAGATCTGAAGTTTAAATCTTATTCCGAAAGCAATATTTTATTCTGACTCTCTGGCCTAAATTATTTTGACTGTTCCAAATCAAACATTTTTAGTCTAATATTTAACATCAATTATCCAATATATACTTAACTTTTAAGGAACCACAAGTCTAGTGGTAAAATGTTAGTTGACACAATTTACAAAATAAAGTTATTTTCATCAGAATTCATATTAAATAAAATAAGTTATAAGAACTTTTATTCCGGTGCAATTATAAGATAAAATAGTGTTATGCCTAATTAAAAGTTTTATTAAAATAAAATTTTGAAAAAAAAGAAAATCCAATTTCCAACTTTTTATACGTAAAATACAAAACAACATAACTTTTTATTTTGAAAAACGTTTTAGAAAATATTTAAAAATGCAATTCAGCAACCAACAACAATAACTTATATTTTTTTATCTATCGAAAAACTATACCTATAATTCAATTTCTTTTATTGAATTTTTTAACCAACAGCAATTTATATATCTTTCTATTTAATAATTTTATTTTATTTTACTTTTTTATCAAATGGTTTGATCATGCATTTTATCTGTCAATTGCTGTTTCTAAATTATAAATTAAATTTAAGATAAAAATGATGACCATATAAATTTATTTAAAACATAATTTTTTTTTTTGCGAAATTGATATAAAAAATATAAAAATGTTTTTATTATATAAAACTCTAGAGAATTAAACTATATATTTTAAATTGAACAATAAAGCATACTAAGTGATACTATAGTGACATTATGATGTTAAATTAATTGACTCCCGAACTTTAAGCGAATATAAGGTTGAGAGATGAATAACTTTTAAATTTATATAACAATTATTTTCTATTTTCTGATTAACTAAAATTTTAGACAAAATGCAATAATTTTTTGTTTCGTAGGGATTAAAAATTATTTAATTGAAGCCAACATTTGAGGTGGTAAAATAATTATTGTAACATCGATAGTTTTTAATGAGGTGGCCATAATATTTATGAAGAAATAATATAAAAGTTTAAAAAATATTAATTTGAAATTACCAATTATAAAATATTGTATTCTAAAATTTTATTAAATACATCCGTTGCATATTGTGTATATTTATTTATATGAAAATGAAAAATAACGACATAAATATTTTGTTGTTTCTTTTTTGTACATATTATTTAAAAAAGCAAAATATGTACGTATAATATTTGTAGATGTGAGTTTAGCAAACAGGGCACACATTTCTATCGTATATATTCTTTTTTATCGCAGATTATTAAAACAAAAATAACATAAAATATAAATCCTTTCAACTTTAAAGTTTTTATTTTATTTCAGTTTTGCGCTAGTTTTCAATATTTAATTTTTTACTAAATTTGGAAAAATAAAGTTCATGTTTATCGATAAACATGGCAAAATATTAATATTTGGTCTATCGGGCAGATTAAAAAGTAAAAGTTGAACTAATTAAGATTATTTATTTTTGTTAATTTTCAGATTTTAATTAATTTTAAGAAATGCTTAAATTTGTTAAATTAATCAATTCAACTATAGTCCCGTATAGAACCAACTATATATAAATTTCACCCGATTAACAATTGGAATAAGGACATTTCATGCTTTTATTTGATATTTGTGATATCCTTCGATAAATGTTAGTTTTCAAAAAAAAAATTAATTGTCAATACGATACAATACAATATGAATCTTATTCTCTACAATGAAATATTTTCAGTGTATCCTACTGAAGATTTAATAATGATAAATTAAATCTAGAAAATCTAACTCTAACCCGCCTTTTTATCAATTTCAACTTAAATCCTGCTATAAGTTATAATGCAAAATATTGTACATAAATATAATATACATTGTGCACATTATTGTGTATATACATATTTGTATTATAGAAAAAATTTCACAAACTATAAATTTATCAATTTATCATATACGAAAAAAGGAAAAAAAAAAAACACTTAACCGATATGCGGTTGTGGGTGAATTTAATATAGAGCACGTTCATTACTTAACGACAGCATAAATTTCCATGGTGCAACAAAAAACTAACGTTTAGATGTAAAAGAAATTTAACAGTAGAAATTCCTTTATAATCCTTTTTTGTATGAATGAAATAAATTTGAAAGCATTTTCCATAAAAAAAAAAAAAAAAAAGAATATAAATAAATTTCACAGTATATTCTAAATTATTACAATATAATGGGGCTTAAATTATCCAAAAATTGAAAATTGTAATAAATTTATCAAATTGTAAGTCATTCATTGAATAAAAATTGATAGCATTTACATACATTATTCATATAGATTTTTATCTATGAAGTAGAATTTATATAAGATGAATCGAATAATGTTGTATAGAAAATTTGAATTAATTACAGCGACAAATTTTTTTTTTTAATTTGAGTTTAGAAAAATTTAGGTATAGTTATGGAAAATTTTCAAAATTACTTTTATATTTGAAAAATAATAATTCTTATACTACCATCAAAATGTATGGAAAATTAAGGCCAGAATGAACAGTCAAACGAAATTATTTAGAATTTTAATAATTATTGAGATTAGAAACCCCAACAAAATGGTCAAAATATATAATCTTAATGGAATTTTTTTTCCTTGGAACTGAAACTAACTGTTTGAAGAACTTTATTTTGAAATTAAAATAAAATATATATTTTTTTTTTTTTTCATTTCTGTACAAACAATTAATTTATTATAATAATTGTTACTTCAAGTTGTAAAAATAATTATAAATATTAATTTTTCTAATTTTGTTTACTTCCTGAATTGTTTCTACTTATATATAGAGTATTATGCGTATATAAAGTCTTTAAAAGCGGAAAATATCAATTAAAAATTAAAATGAATTATTTTCTAAATTTATATAAAAACTTTTTCAATTGAAAAATTTCTGAAATTCAAATTTTTTTAATTGAAAATTCAAAAAAAAATATTTAATATATATAAATATACAATTTATTTATTTGCTCACAAAGATACACTGTTTTCTTGTTTATTATTATTGTTTTTAGGCATTTAATTTTACTTCCATATTTTTTTATGAAAATTAAGGCGATTCAATATATAAATATGCACAAAGAATTAAAATACAAAAAAATAAAGGGTAAATAAAAGTTATTAGTGTATAAGGGAATTAAGCAATTTTTGAATTTAAATATTAAATGTAAATTTAAAAGAAATTTCTTCTTAAGTTAAATAATAAATTTTCTTAAAACAATTTTAAATTTCATAGTTTTTTTGTTTTAGATTGAGTAATCCTGTTTGTTTTAAAACTCTATAACGAGTTGTGCTTTAATTTATTAAGAATTTGGTTTTATGCTTTAATTCTGAAACTCCAATTTATATGTAACGTCTATTTGTATTCTGTATACATTTCTAATTTTAACTTGGTTTGAAAAACAATCAATTTTATTACTTTAATAAAATATTTATTCAAAATAGTAAACTCTAAACTTAAAACTTGGGAATTCCAATCAGTAATAAAAGAATTCAAAAATAATTATAATGAAATATTATTATTTACTTGAAATTTGAGAATGCACAACATAACAAATAAACAACATGGATACTGTGCAAATAAAGTTCCAAAATTCAATTTCATGGAATCTATTTGAAATTAGAAACATTAATCAAAATTATATTTTTCAATTCATATATTGTGGATTTTAAAAAAAGTTAACGTGAAAACCTTCTTCACAATCATATTGAAATATGTATACTTCACGATCGATATTTAATAAACATGTTGCAGAAAAATGTTGCAGCAAAATGTTGCAGAAAAATGTTTTGCATTTTTGATTTTCTCAGTAAAGACCCAGAGCATTGATTTTATTAAATTGAAAATTGATGAAATTTATAATAAATACAAATTAACATAAAAAATCAATATACCAAAGGATATTTGTTCTCTTTAAAAAAAATCTATTCCATAGTATATTAAAAAAAATAAATATGTAGTGTAGATTTGTATGTTTTTTTTTTTTGAAATAGAATTTTATTTTTTATTTCTTTGGCCTAAAAATTACAATTTCAATTTTATCATTTCAAAAAATGGAAATAATTATGTTATATATACCACTTTATCCTTTCATACAATTCATTCCAAATTTATTTTACATTGAGATTGAGAAATTTTGTTCCTATTACTGTAAATAAATAACTTTACTTTGAAAAACATTGAAGAATACTATTTTACAGCTAAAATTTCTTTAATTGAAAATACATGTAGATTTAAGATAAATGCAACTATTGCTAAAAATTATAAAACTTAATCTTTTTTTTTTATTATAATAATTATTCATTATTAAAAGAAATATTGATTAATCTGTCAAATCAAGGAAATAAATTTGTTTTATTTTTTATTTTTATTTTTTTCGATATTTTTACTTCAATACTTTTATTCATGAATGATTTTTATTTATTATACCAATACTGAAAAATTTTCACTACGAATATTTTTATTATTTCGATAATCAAAAATTTCATTGGATTTGACGATATTATACCTGATGAACAATACTTTTTTTTTAAATATTATTATTTACATTGGTAAATAAATAAAATACATAAATATTTTATTACAATACATAAATATATGAATATTGAAATACACTAGCTGTATAATGAATAAAATATTTAAACTTATTTTCATTTACACTATTATAATATGCACGAAATATATATATAAACAATTAAGTTTGCTTGATGTTTTATGTTAGAGAAATATTGAATATATTCACTTACATCAGCTATTCTTTAATTTAATATTAATATAATATTAATAATTTAAACTTTTTTAATTGTATATAATATTGTTATGTATACACACACTATTCGCATTGAAAACTGTGTTTAGGTTTAAAATATATGGTTTCTTTAAAAACACTATACAAATTTTCTGAAACATTATTCAGCCATCAATAATATTTTATATTTTAATATTTTTTATTTTGGGAGATTATAAGTCAAATATGTTTTTTAATATTTTCCCTTAGATCCCTAAGGAAATTTAAATAAAACGTAAACCAATAATATACATAAAGAAAATAAAATCGATATCAATTTATGTCATGAGCTACTGAAGTATTAAAAGTGTTAAAAGAGAAAAAAATACGAGCTAGCATCTACAGGGCAAAATATAATGCAAAGTTATTGTAACATTTATATCTATAGCAATCTAAAAATATTATTTTAAAATTATTATTGAAAATATGGTAAACTTCTTTTTTGGTAGTTATTAGATTTTTAGATGTCCTTTAATTCTTGTATTAAACATTTGTTTTTAGTTGACATAACATATAAAATATAATTATATGTTTATAGAAAATAATAATCCAGGTAAAATATATAAATCAGAGTAAAAATTCCTTCATTATCATGTTTTCATTAACTTATTATGTTTTCATTAACTTATTATTATTTTATTAATTATAATATAATAATCATTGAAATTTATTTAGTTCAATTGCCATATACCACAAATATAGCTAGAACATCAGTATTTTAAGTTAATATCTGGTTCTAATACATAATAAATGATACACTGTACATCATTATATATACAGTACATAAGTTATGCATATTATAACTTTTTTTTTAATATAATTAGTTTTATTGAACTATATAAAATGAGTAATAATTATGGTTGAAAATAATTATGTGCTTGTGGAAAGAAAATTTATGAATTTAAGTTGGATAGATTTTTTGTTAAATATAATTATTAAATACCGTTTTTATATTTTAATATCGATAGCAAAAGTTTAATAGAGTCTAACTACAGATTTATTCAAATTTCAAGTTAGTTAATAACTTTAAAAAATTCTAAAATATTTTCGGGTCATTAAAAATATTTAGATTATTATATATAAATATATTCGAAAATGCCGCAGACGTTGTATTTGTTAAGTGCTCGCAGGACAAGATTGCTTGAACACTTACAATTAGACCAGATTTAACTTACTTATAAAATAATAATATCAAAAGACATTTAGCTTAAAAGAATTTATTTTAAATTGAAAAATTAAATTTAAAATAATGGCAATATGGGGAATTATGGTGCTTTAAAATTTTATTATTTTCTTTCGAACCCAACATTGATTTTATACTATTTTCTACTAAATTCTGAATTAACCAAAAAAAGCATTTGACATAAAAGCTAAATGTACCTAAAATAATAATAAAATAAAAAAAAAGACAATTTTCAATCTTCATCTGTGTATTTATGTACATTATTTTTTTGTGAAATACTTTTGGCATTGTTATTTTTAGAAAAATATTGAAATTTTTATTGAACCTTTTAAATTGTTTCTTGGCTCGTTGTATATATATATATATAAATGTACACGACAGGGTTTTCCTTAATTTTCATAGACTAAAGAAAAATACAAATTTGTTTTTTTTTTTTTTTTTTTCGGGAAATAATATTGCGTTGTTATTGTTTTTATTTTTTTATAAAAAGGACACTTGTGTTTTATAAAAAAAATATTGTAATTTTTATTGGAGTAGGAAAAATTCGAAAGAAATAATATTCAATTGGTAATAATTTTACAAATTTCGTATATTTATAATAATTTTAAAATATTAAAGAAAAAAAATCGATTTTATTGACTAGAATAAATGCTTCGATGAAAACACAAAAAATAAATAAATATTTTAATTGAACATATAGAGACAACTTTTATACACATAAAGTCATCAATGGGTACCTACTTCAATTTTATTTCTAATAATTTAATTATGAAATATATGTATAACAATATAAGGAATTGTTATGTACAAAAAAACAAATGGCATTACACAATAAATAATAAAAATGCAGAACAGTATCATGGTACACAAAGTACCAAACATTTAACCAATAATTAATCAGTTATCAACAAAAACTATATATTACACAATATAGTAACTTTACAAAATTATGACTATTTTATAAAACTATAGTAAATGAGTGAAGAAACTAAGTCAGATCAATGATGTATTGAAAATTCATTTTCTTTTATCATCATTCAGATTTTAATGAAATTTTCTTTTTACAAAATGAAAACAAAACATGAAGGATAATTATATTTATTGAAAGCGCATATTATAGTGTTCTCTCCTGGTACATTTGTTGTACACAATATGGAAAAAATACTAATAATATTTTTTTTTTTTTATGAATAAGTTTTTCCATAAAGCCAATGAAAATATTTAAAAAAAAATTACGTCATTTTAATCATCCCAAGTTTCAGCAGACAAAATGTCGTTGCTGCAATATACCTATATAAAATACATCCATTCATAGTAGTTCTTTAATATCTTGTTTCTCCACTTATATCTACTATCCAATATATAATATATATGAACCAGAGCTTCGAACCGCAATTTATTTTGTTCCGGTTTTCGGTTTCGTTCTTAAAATTTTATCGTTTCGGGTTACGTTTCGGTTTTGAAAATTTAAATTTCGTTCCGGTTACGGTTCAATTTTTTTTTCGGTTCAAAACCGGTTTTTTTTCGGTTCGATTTTTTTTTTTGAGTAGCACTTTTTATGCTTGTCCGTTAATTGCTTACACGAAGAAAATTTTGACTCGTCTGATGCAGAGAATGAAGATGGACTATCAAAACCAAAAGAGTCAAAAACTTAGTCCTGTTCGACTTAATATTTATGCGGCAAAAACTGCAATCAGGTCCTTCAGAAATAATAGAAATAAAAAACACTTATTGTTTGAGCAAACTTGACATTGTGTCGTTTTCTTTTTTGGATGAAAACGACATAAAGTCAAGTGATTTTATGTCTTTTTTAACTTTGACTTTATGTCCATTTCATAAACCTAATGTCAATTGACTTTATGTCGTTATGAAGTGGACATAAGGTCACTTGACTTTAAGTCACCTACCCAATACAAATACAAAATATAAATGTTTTATTCAAATTCAAACATAAAAAAAATATAAATTTTGTATTCAAACTAAAAATAAATAACAAAAATATATTCGTTAAAAAAGAAAAAAAATTATAATTTTTTTATTTTTTTTCTTGTTTAAGGAACGAAAAAGAACAAAAAAAAACCGAAATGAAATTTCGTTCCGGTTTAGGTTACGGTTTTTTTAATTTAGAATATTTGGGTTCGGTTACGGTTACGGTTTGATTATAAATTCCGGTTTTTCCCGGTTTTCGGTTTTCGGTTCGGTTCCGGTTCGAAGCTCTGATATGAACTCATAAATTTTCATTCACTGCAATGACATAATATGGAAAACATAACTCCAAAACTTATGTAATTTATTGCTTCTCAAATAAAGTTTCACTATATGTATAGTTTCAATAATATATAATCAATGATATTTTTGCTTCAAAATCATTAAGATTAACATAATCCTTCGTATATGAATAACTTTTCCTAACATACGTCAAATGAAATTAGTAAAAATAATTTTAAAGAAGCATTTATTTTGAAGGTAAAATTGTTTGATGATAGAAGTTGATTGCAGAAACGATAGCAGATGATTTATTACAAAAAAAAAATTATAAATTTACGTATTGAGAATAAATTAACTTCGTTTTTTGCATAAACATTTAAGATGTATGTTTTTTTTTAACTTTGTCTTAAACTTATTGTGTTTACTTAAATGTAAAAATAATAATTCTTCAAAATATTGAAATATTGTAATACTATGTCTGTAAACATACATCAATATTAAATTTTTATCTATAATTTTTAATGGAACATACAAATAACTTAATGAAGTGAAACGTATAACAATTTTTCAAAATATTTTAATTTTATAATTGCTAGGTATATTTCGCTATTGGAATTTTTTAACATTATTTATCATAAAAAAAATTTGTCTTCTTGATTCCAGATTCAGTTTTTGCATACTTATTAGACTTAATCTAGAAAGAATAAAAATAACATTTCATTTAACGTTCAACTTTAAGGTTTGAAGCAATTATCTCGTAGGAGTAAGGTATTTAAAAAAAATAATCTGAAGACAAAATTGTGTGTTTTGTCTTGTTATTATAACTCTTAAAATCAGTCCAGCTGCCAATATTTCCTTAAACCGATCTGGTGTCAACATTAAATAATTACTAAATAGTAAACATATTTTTTATATTAATGTTAAAAATTTGTAGATATTAATGAAAATTATAAGAAAATTATGTAGAATGAAAAACTACTAACCACGAATCAAAAATATCTATAACATTAAATATCTGAAACTTATTCTGCACTGGAAAACATAAAATAAAAAATATTTATTTTCGTATATTTTGTTTTTGCGTCCTTATAGTATTATCCTTTATAGGTATTCATGTTAGTGTTTGATGCTTAGTTCTGATTAAAAAGCTAGATAGACATAGAAAATAACGTAAAAATATAATTTAAATTTTATAATGAAAACAGAAAAAAATAACACAATATACTTAGCTATAAGAACTTTATTTTGAAACTAAATAACTACATAATACTTTCTTCAATAAAAGTTTTTGTATTATATTTATAAATTACAAAACTTTTATTACAAAAAGCTCTGAAAATATGGAAATTGTTTTACATAAAAAGCTTTACTTCCAATGAGAAAATTAATCGCATAAAAAAATAAGAGAAAATTCACAGAAAGAAATTGAATTTTCATTGAAATAAAAAAAGAAACTGCAATGACTAATTATTTTCATATGTTAAATTTTCTTGCAATATATTCGCAAATGGTTTAAAGACCTCCTCAAAATCATATAGACGCATTACTCTCAACATTCTCGATTTTGTGAAAAAAAAAAAAGTTTAACACTATCGAAATATATATATTGAAATACATATATATTATATAAAATTGTGGAATCAGAAACTCAATATTTGAACAAAAAAAAATTTATATCATATTATTTTCGAAAATATTTAAATTAAACTAATAATGAATAAAGTTAATATAGAATAGTATAGAAAAGTTTCTTTGTTATACAGAAATTCATCACAATTTCTATTTATTCTATAAATATTTTAATTCAAATCAAAAAAAAATTTTAAACTTAATACTTAAGGATGGTAAACATTAAATTTTATTTATCTAAATTATTTAAATTTATGTGAATTATATGTAGGCATATTCGAAATGAAATAACATTTATGACTTCATAGACCATTAAAAATATATTTTTTTCTACTGATAGAAATTATGTCAAAATGTCAAAACTGGAAATAAACAATTCATTATTATGTACGTATAAATTTTAAAAACATATTGTGAAACAAAAATAAAAAAATCAATAATATCAGTATTATTATGTTTTATGATTTTATTATTCATTTATTTCTATTTTTCATTTAGTTAATTGATAAGTTTAGAATATTGATAAATGAAATGTCTATGATTTTAATCTATACATATACTATTTTATATTTGTTTTTACATATAAAAACTATATTTTATTTGTCCTTCATCCGAATATTTAAGATACAGATTTTAAATGCACGGAGCATTTATTGAACGTACATACATGCATGGAGCAAAAAACCTTAAAAATTTCTTAATATTGAATATATTTTTATTTTGTTTTGGATAAGAAATTTCCCAACGATTAATCTTTCAAGCAACAAATATTTATCTTGATATGGTTTAATAAATTATATTATAACCAATTATTCATGAATAATAATTATAAAAATAAATTAATGACTTATTAAATATGCGAAATAAAGGCGAAAATAAAACACAAATGCATATATATATATATATATATATATATATATATATATATATAATTATAAATATATATGTGTAATACATTTATATTAATTCTTTAAATTCGAATCAGTGTAATATTTTTGGTAAAAAATTTAATATTTTGCCGAGGCCGAGGATATAAAGGAGTCTCATATTGCTCTACATTACGTACTTGTAGACTATAGAGTAATTATGCATTCATACATAGAATTGAAAAATTTTCAAATAATCATACATCGTTATACATATTAAAGTGCATAAGTTGAAAATAAAATAAAATATATCTAGATCTTGTAAAAGTTATAGATAAATATATAAATTTATTTATTATCTAGATCTAGATTGAAAATAAGGTACGTACTATATATTTTTATTGGTTGTTGATAATTTTTGTTATGTTAATTGTGGAAAAAAAAATTTGTGTTTATGGATGAAAATGAAAAAAAGGTCGGTTTATCAAATTTTATTGTATGTTGAAAGGACATTCTAAATATACAAAATGGTAAAAAAAAAATTAAAATTCACCTAAATTACGGTAATAAACTATCAATTCGTGAAATAATTCGCGAAACGAACTTAAAATAATAACTCTATCATTAACTTTAAATTTAAAATATATAAAACTCATATTTAATTTTTTTTATTACAACAATTAATAATAATTTATGTTCTTCATTAAGACTCACATAATGTTATGACGTTAACACCAGATATTTTCATTAATCTATACTGTAAATAATTTTAATGCGCAGGGCTTCGGTAAGTTGTATTTACATTCGCAAATTTAGCTCGGTAAATGGTCCATTACATGCATCAATACACATGCAATTATAGAGGAATGTAAATTGTATTTACATTTCCCTGTGATGTAAATTGTATTTAAATTCTTCATTTTGAACTGCGTAATACTATAAACAAAAATAATATCACTCACACTCACAATATTTCAATACAGACAAATACCAAAAAAAAAAAAAAAAATTGCAAATGTATACCTCTCACATGCATCATATCAATGTCAAACAAAGCTTAGTTTATAATGCTAAAATTCTATATTTTCCCTCTGAGCTAATCTATATTTTCCCTCTGAGCAAACAAAAAAAAAAAAAAAAAAAGAACCAATAAAAAAATACGCGGCTATTTTTTTTTTTTTTTTTAAAAGCGGCCAGTCGATCAGTCGATGAATTTTCTTAACATGTGTTTCAATCTACTATTTTTAAAGGATCTTCGAACCTCTACTACTAAATTTTTAAACGAGTGTGGTTGGATTTTAATACAAAAATTTAAACCACACTTCAAAAATTGCACTTATTTTTATTCAAAAAAACAAAATGAATAAAAATAAAACAATGGTAACCCTGAAAATATCATTATAAAGTTTGCTGTCAATTGTCAAATGTCAAGTAAGAATTTTTTTTTCTTTTATCAACAAACGAGGAAAATGGCAGCAACAAGGAGATTATTTATTGTAAATATAAATTATAATTATATAATTATTATTTGATTTTATTTTTAATTATAAAAAAAAATAATTATAAAATTATTATTATTTTTTTTAATAATTAAAAATAAAATTAAATAAAATTTAAGAAGACCATTAGTTCCTAAATTAATAAAAAAAAAATTAGTAATTTTTCTAAAAAAAAATTATTCGATTTTTTTTTTTGCAAAAAAGAAAATGAATAATTTTTTTTGGAAAAATTACTAATTTTTTTTTAATATTTTAGTAATTAGCTGATCTTAATCATCCGGTTTGAAATAAATTTACTTCCGTATTAATTAAATTTTATTTCCTTGCTTCATTTTGAACTTTTTTGTTTATTTTTTTCATTGTAAATGTATTGTTTTCAACTCCCTCTCCCATGCACATTAAAGCAGTATACAATACATGTTAATCAAATTTGTTATACAGCTCGTTGTGTATACACACAAACACATAGACACTCGTCAATATGACATGACTCGTGTCTATGTGTTTGTGTGTATACACAACTCGCAAGAATAACAAATTTTCTTAACATGTATTGTAATCTACTATATTTGCTCGTAATAATTTATTTATCATATTTAATAAATTTAAGTTTAATTTCCTTTTCCTTTCCAAATTAAGTTTATATGTATAATTTTGGTTAAATGGTTTTCCATTCTTTTATCAGAAAAAAACTGATACTTTAGTAATAATTTATTATAAAATCTTTTACGGAAATTAAATGTTAAAATTCAAAACTTGTACAAATTTCTTGGACTTTAAAAACAATAATCGAATTATTTTTATTCATAAAATTTGAGAAACTTTTCTTATGTTACATATTTTATCCTTAAAGACCTTATTAAAGATATTTGTAATTACATACCTATAAATATATACTACATATTAAAATTTTAAGTGCGGTTATTTATGATTATGGTTCACAAATATTCTATACAAAAAATTTTGACTTCTAATGTATGATAGATAGATCACAGGTTCTAGAAATTAAATATGTTAATATATAATATTACCTACTAGTTATGTACAAATTTGTTTAAAACTTTATTCATTAAGTGTTAAAATTATACTCAGTAGGAGCTTAATGACACACTAATCGGAATCTTTCATTTCCTTATTTTTATTTCATGTAATTAATTTCCTAAAGCAAAATTTATTTTAGTTTTATCTACTATAGTTATAGAATTGAAAAATTTGTATGCTATCTAAAAGTCTTATAGTTCGAATAAAATAAAAATTAAATCATTAGTTGAAAAATTATTTAAGAATGACTTTTCTAGGTTCGTTCACTACGACTACGAGTAATTAAGCCTGTAGTTATATACTTCAGAATTTTCTCGAAACTATACATTTGAAATTACTTGCGTATTATTCCTGAACTTCCCACAATATGTTTTTTCAATTTAAATTAAAATTTCACTAAATATGAAAAACTTTTCCAGTCCCGAATTTAGCATATTTGGAACTGTTCGCAAACCTACCTACCATTAAAAAATAAACATTGTAAACGAAGCAGAGAAATTTGTTTTCATACTACCACAATGTTCATCAAAAGTAGATAAAGTTTGTGGCAATGACAATGTAGGTATAAGGGTATGTATAATATGCTCAATTATTGTCTTTAAAAAATGTTTCTTGTTCAATTATATATAAATAACAAGTATTAATTAAGGAATTATTAGATTTTCAGGTGTCATACATATAAGAGAACAAATTCAATAATTTGAACATTTTATTTTTGATATTTGAATGAAAATGTTAAACAACAATCAAAATAATTCAAAGAAATCCAAAATACAAAAAAACGTTAAAAAGAATATTAATTTAGTAATAAAGAGAGCAAAATCATTTAAATCCAAATTATTTAGTGATATTCCAATCCAAAGACATAATGAGAACAGTATTAGGGAATATTTAAGAAATTTTTGTGACATGACAACTCTGCATGGATTAAAAATGGTTACAAAGGATGGAAGTATTTTCTACGATCGAATAATATGGTTTATTATTGTTGTAATTTCGGTTTGTGTGTGTTTGGCATTAGTTTATATCTCATATAATTGGAATAGCGAGACACCCACGATTCAGTCTATCGATAACACTCAAGCTTTACTATATAATTTCGCTTTTCCTGCAATTACTATTTGTAATTTGAATAGAATATCAAAATCTCGAGCATATTCACTTGCACGGCACTTCAAAAGATCTAATTATAATATGACAGATGATGAATTGGCTGCATTATTTCGACTTACACTGTATTTTTTCGGAAGCCTAGAACCATATCCAGATACAGAGTTTGAAAAATTGAAAAACATTTTAGTGGAAAATCGTTATACAACAGCACAACTTATACAAGAACTAACTCAACCGTGCACGGAATTGTTGGTGGCTTGTATGTGGAAGGGCACAGTAGAAAATTGTCAGGCCTTATTTCAGCAGGTTCGAACAATTGAAGGTAAAAATATTAAAATTGCTTAAAACGAACGTAACGATAACGATGATAAAATTATTATTGATAAATTTTATTAATTTTTGAGTAAATGAAAGCAGAATTTTCTTTTCAGGCTTATGTTGCTCTCTAAATTATTACGGTGAAAAAGAAAATAATTATCCGCAAAAATTTAAATCCGATGTTCCACCTCTTCCACGCCGTCTAACTGGTTGCAGCTATCAAATGGGCATCACAGTACTTTTGTATCCGAATGTTGATGATTATTTCGCAACTTATATAAGCGGACACGGAATACGCTTTTTCGTTCATGACTCATACAGTTATCCTGATGAAAATGCGGACGTTAAACACTTGACAACACTTCAAGATGGCAATGCTTGGATAATTCCAAAAACAACATATGCAGACAGTAATGTGCGTCATTTATCTGTTCTTCAAAGAAAATGTTTGTTTCGTGAAGAGAATTCACTGCATGTTATGAAAAAATACACTTACGTCAATTGTTTGGCCGAATGTCGAAGTCACTTAATATTCGAAAGATGTGGTTGTGTGCCTGACAATCTGCCTCGGAACACTACTATGAAAGTGTGTGAAATCGATAAAGCGCCTTGTTTTTTAAGATATCGTAGAATAATTGCAGCAGCTATTCCTGGTATTCTCAACGTTAAAGATCCTAAACAAAAAGCACCGTACTGTAATTGCTTACCGGATTGTCAATTGAATCAATATCAATTGGATGTTACATCTCAAACTATAAATCGTAAATATTCCCTGAATTATGCGAACCTTTTTAAAGGTGTTACAATAACTGAACAAATTTTTTTGAAAGTTTTCTTCAATGATGTCGTAGGAATTCGATATAGATTAAGTATATTTCAAGATTGGCTTCAGATTCTCGCATCGTTTGGTGGTTTAGTTGGGCTTGTTATGGGATTTAGTATAGTGAGTATTTTTGAATTATTTTTTGCAATAGTTGTTCGACCTATTTTGGGACGATATAAGCTATGAATTTTTCATACACGTCAATTAATAATACAGGATTATAATCACTTTAAAATACTTAAAATTAATTTATAAAAATAATTTTTGAAATATAAGAACTTTTTATTATCTACTATTACAGTTCCTACAATTTTTCCTATATTTTTCCCGCTAAAAAAATTTCTAAAATAACATTATTACGTTTAAACGAAGAGAGTTATAATTATTTTAAAATTACAATTAAAAATGGATTATCAAAATGTCAAGAACAAATAAATTATGGTTTTATTAAACTCTTTGGACTTTTATTAAATTAAAAATAAAAGAAAAAACTTAACATGCCAAATGAAATCATGAAAAAATTGAAAGATAATTTTTTTTTTAAATCCTTTATTATATTTATGCTGTTTTTTTTTAATTATAATTGAAATTATAATTATTGTTATTGCATTACACATAATAACATTAAAAAAAACATAAAAATATGTTCTTATGGACCAAATTAAACATAAAAAAAAGCATTTCAATTTTTGTATAGGAATGTTATGATGATTATTTGATTCCAAAAACCCTAAGGAATATTTTTAAATAAATTGAATTTAATATTTAGCTTTTTTATCAAATCAAAGTGAACAAATTTGTTTAAAACTTTTGTAGTCAACTTAAATTGCTCTAAATTTCGAGTAGTTGACACCATCATGAGCTGTTATTCAATTTTTGCACGATTAATTATTATTTGGATTGTTATTTTCTAATTATTATTTTTTTAACGGACAACCAACAGAGCATCGTTTATATGTTGGACAATAAAATTTTATTCAAAAAATTAAGCAAAAATATATTTGATTACACTTGATATAATATAAATGTCAATAACATATTATTGCAATGAAAATTCATATTCGCCCTTGAATATACATAATGGTTAACGAAAATTATTTCAAATGGCTAATAAATGATTCATAATAATAATAATACTAAAATAATAATATGATAATAACAAGAACAGGAAAGTCGCATTATTGTTATTACTTTAACGTACACCAAATTAAGGACGAACACAAATGTTTTGAAAAACATATTTTGGGTATTAAATAAAATTTAAGGATTGTAACATGAGTTGCGTTAATAAAACAACCCCCAGGAAAATTATGTTTTATTTTAGTTTTAACCTTGTTTTTTGAATGTTCTTTTTATAATAATTATTAACTCCTTTTTGGTTTACATTATTGCGTAAAAGGATAAAAATAATTTTTTTTTTGTAACCTCTTACTCATACCAATTACCAATATGTGTTTTAAAAAAAATAATAATAAAACTGTCCTACAAAATGAACTTAAATTCCATAATAACTTGAATATTATTAAAGAAAAAACAAACTACAGTATAATATAATTTAGCAACTTCTATACAATGTTCATTATATAAAAATATTAAGTTAATATTGAAAGTATTTTAAACAAAATTAAACGATAATAACACTTTTAAGTAATTTTTATGATTATTTTCCAAACACCCAAAAGGTTGTCAGTTATAGTTCAAGTTAACGATGAACAGAGACCATAGTTCGAGATTGAATCGATGCAATTAAACTATAAATTTTATTATAACTGATTCATAATTTTAAGTAAAGCTTAATAAATCAATTCATAGAAATTATAATTGGATTATTTTTAAGAATTTTCCATTTACCACAGTGCTGTCGTTCTACTGCTTTTTGATATTATCTACTGCCCTACTGCTTTTTTCTAAAATCTACTGCTTTTTCGTTCTTCCTCATTAATAATCATTTTTAAATATTTCTCTGAGTCTATTTTATATGTTATGATCTATGATAATGAAACTGTTTAATGTGTTAGATTTTTGAAAGATTTAATTTTAATGACCTTTTTTTAAAACAAATTGGAATTATAGATCCAAAGAATTTGGTACCTTCTTTAGTACATTTGATTAAAGCGTTACCTAATCGAATTGAAGTTGAAGATGTAGATGATGTTGAGGAATTAAATGAAATTAGTTGAGATTAGTTTGGAGTTTTCTTTTTTAAAAAACCAAAGAAAATGATTTGGTGAAATTTCGCGACGAAATTTTCTATTTAAAAAATGGATTAAATCAATTAATGTTTCCAAAATTAAAAAAAATATTTTATATATTTTTTATAATTAATAATTAAATTCATTTAGGTGCATCAAAAGCAATACTATTTAAGTGGTGTATACTATTATTATATATTTGGAAAAGCACAAATTGTTTTTAGTGTAAGTTTTATTACCAATTTAGTAAGTTCTAGCCAGGGAGGTAAAATCATTTTTAGTTCCTTTAAAATTTGTTTTATCACATTTGTGATAATATGTAAATATTTAAAATAAAAGATGTTTTTTATTTATTGGTAGAGACAGACAGGCAAAGAAACAAGTCGAGCTCAAAGAGTAAAAACTTTTTGCAACCGCTTTATTAGTTGAAATCTACTGCTTTTTTTTCTAATCTACTGCTCTTTTTTTTGAATTTCTACTGCTTTATGGATATTTAAAACGACAGCACTAATTTACCATCATAAGAATTTTAGTTCAATCATCAACACCATTTGTGGTAATCATGCACTGGAACACTGGAAATTCAAAGAAATGAAATATCTAGCTTTTTGATATAATTATTATTATATAATATAGTAAAAATTTTATTACTTTTATAATTTATATTTTTTATTAAAATTAAATTTATAATTCTTTTATTCTTTTTTCTTCTTCGCCACGCCGTTAAACTTTCTTTGGCTTAATTTTCCTATATAAATTTTTAACTTTCAGATATTTTTTTTGCACATTACAATAATGTATCTATAATGTATATGTACGTATTATAAGATTGGTGATTACAGTATTTTTGTTTTCACAAACAATTATTTATGCATAATTGAAGGGGTAACAAAACATAAACTCAATATTGATATTATGTCTCCTATTTAAAAAAAGTCTACTGAAAAAATTAATAATGTTTTTTCATGATATTTGAAAGAAAATATCACTTATTTTCCATTACTTGAACCTTTATTATTAGTATTATTTGCATTCAATTTCGAATTAATACTTTTGTTTAAAGTTCCAGAAACAAGTGGTACTGTTTGCTCTGTCACTGTTTGTTCAGTCTTTTTTACAAAAACCGTTAAAGTGGTGAGTTCTTCAACGAATTGTGAAGGTGGTGGTGCATAATTTTCGACATCAGCATAAGTTGAATATCTTCCGTAGGGATTTTTTCTTGGAATTGAATGCCTTTGTTGGCCATTTATGGCTGCATCACTGGTAAAATTTTCTATTTGAATTTTCATTTGAGGTTTTGAGCCCACAGTGTCCAAGTAACCATATCCAAAGCCATAACCTCCAAAAGCTTTCGTTGTTAAATTATCCCATGATTTTGGTTTCGAAACACAAACTGGTGTCTGATATATTGCGTTTTGCTGAATCGGTTGAATTTGAGCAGGATGCATACAGAAACGCTGTTGTTGTTGGAATAATGTTTGGGAAGGAAATCCTTTTTGCACAAGTTGTTGACTTTTGTTCGAAATAATGCTGCCTGCTTGTGAATTTTGTGCCGATTGATATATAGTTTGACGGGATTTTGTTGATGGCTGACGTGAATTACCACCTTCACTTTGGGGATCCCAGTATAATGTATCTGTGCTAAGAGAAGTGGTATAGGATGCAGAACTTTCTGCTGGAGCAAATTCACTTGATGTACATGAATGCAAGCTACAATGACTGGCTAAATTTGCAGATAAATTGAAATATTTTGACCGATTTTGCTGTTGATGTAAATTTGTCTGTTGTTGATTATAATGCGTTTGTGATTGTTGTTGTGCGTGATGATGATGATGATGATGATGATTTGATTCTGGAGAAGCATGTGACTGTGATTTCGGTCTTTGTTGACGATCTTTGTCTCGATCGCGATGTTTGTGTTTATGATGATGATGGTGATGTTCCTTTGATTTATGTGAACGCCTTCTAGTCGGTACACAATGTGCAGCGCAACATGGACTACCAGCTAAATCATAAGCATCCAAGCTTGTGTTATCTTCACCATTTCGATCAGTTGATTTTCGGCCAAAATTTCCCAAACATGGATTGCACGAATGTCCATGACAGTGTGATTTTCGCGCCGTTCGTTCTTCTTCATTATGCGCTCGCTGATTTTCTTTTTCACAGCACGGTTTATTTGCTTGTTGTAAATTTTGCTGCTGTAGATGTTGTTGCTGTTGTTGACGCTGCTGTTGCACTTTTTCTGTAGATCCGTCCCTTGTCAATATATAATGACATTCACTTGGACTTCGTTGCGGTCCGACGCTTATAAAATATTCACCACTGCTATTTGAAGTGGAAGGTTTAAGAACATACCTGTAATTCGGATCAATATACTGGTAAGCTACAATATATTGATCTGGGGGAGGAATAATAAGTTGTTGTTGGACTTGTTGAATTCGTCGTGCTTGTCCAGCATTTACGACGTCCTCTGTTGAAATTGAAGGACGATAAACCATCGCAGAATTTCCGTCTGCTAAATTCATCAAACCCATTCCATTTACGATGGTATTTTCTGGTTGATCAACAGGCGTACCACCCGATGCTTTTTTTCTTGCTGGTAAACTATGAGTTTTCCATTTCCCTGAAAGAAGCTGTCGTTCTTGAAGACAAGCTCTTTCCAATTCTTGGATTTTATCTTGAAGTTTATTTTGCAATTGAATATAACGCATATGTAAGGACACCTTAAATAAATGCAATAATTAGTTTTGTCACAAAAATTTTTTTAAAATAATTCGACTTACTTTCCTAACACAATCTTCGAATAAAACAACCATTCTCATACGATTATCACAGCTTTTAATATGATTAACAAGTGTCTTATGATCCGCTTTCTCCATATCAATACCATTTATTGACAGAATAACGTCTCCTTCTCTCATTCCAGCCTTATAGGCCGGCCCGTCATATTCAACATAGTCAACATAGGTGATCATTTCAATTTCTTGTTCTTTTTTATAATGAATTCCATATGTTTGAAGAGTAAATCCATAACTATTATTTTTCTTTTCAATAATTATTGTGCGCCGACGACGATCTTCTTCTGACTTGCCAGTAGGCAAATTATGATCAGATTTAGCTCGTTCAAGTGTATGAGTCCTTGTTGACTGAAATTAGTGGAGCATATAAGTAAAAATAAGTTAACAATTTAACAAAAAAAATATCTAAGATTTAAAAATATTATGCAAAAACAAATATAATATTTCCAACATACAAACAAGAAGATGATAATAATAACTTCCTTTCTTTAATAGCAAATTCAACGATAATGAAAACATTTATTCTTTGTACGATAAGTGGTGCTTGAAAATAAATTACATCGTTCTTATTCTTTAAAAGAAAGATATAATGGATAACTACAAAAGAAAAGGGTGTTAACTATAAAAGATATAAGTTTAAAAATTAGGTTTGTAATATTTCCAAATAAGATGCTGGTGACCAAAACAGGATATATCACAATAAATTAGGACGAATATATATTGCAATTACATTTTCTTTAGTTTTTGTGGAGAATATACAAAAAAAAAAACCTCCTTCTGAAGTTTATTCTTTTTTCATATGGCACTTTTTTTTTAATTCTGGCTAACATTATTGCTTATGTACATTGTACAGTACACATATATCTAAATAGTAAATACATATATAATAAAAAATAATATTCTTCGTTTGAAGCGATATTTCTTTAAATCTATATACTTAAGAACACTCAAAACGTTTTTCTTCTATGTACGTCATTGTTATCGCCTTTTTTTTTTTTGCAATAATTATAACTTACAATGTCTTCATCATCACTGTCACAATTTTTTTTATTGCGATAGTCACGTCCCAAACTTCCCGGCAAACTATTCGCAGTTCCACTTTGCCCCGTTGTATTACATGTTGTTTCGGTTGCCATAATTTTACGATATTAATTTATAATAATATAAGAAATAATTATTTATCTCATATTAATTTCATTATAGGCCTATTATATACTAATTGCATTACAGTTGCCATTTATTTATTTATTTTTATTTTTTTTGCTTTTTAAATATCACTTCTAGTTAATTATCGTGTTTATAATATATATATAATTGAATTATGTTTAATTTTTTTATAATAAAATATCGTAAGCATTATTTATTATTAATGCTTTCTAGTATAAACCATATAATCGTAAAATTTAGTATATTAACGTGGAATTTATATGATTATCCATTGTTATTATCTATATAATATAAAATTTACATAATTGAAAAATTAAAAGTTGAATTGTTTAAATCTTATGTTAGGTATAAAATTTTTTTACGATAAATATAAAACACTTTTAATTTAGTCTACATTAACTAAATTATTGAATAATTATTAATTTTGGTTACATTTATGTGTATATTAAAATTTTATGATTTTTGGTATCAAATTACTATTAATGATTCAAATTTTATAGATATCTGCCTTTATTTTTATACATCTTTAAACTGTCCCTATGCGCAATGTTAATTAGTAAAAATTCTTTAAAGATCTTTAATTTTTCAACTTATATTCTATCTACAATAGAACAAAATACACAAATATTATAAAAATGTACATTTGCTGAGTAAAATAAAATATTTGGCAATATTACATAAGTTTCACTGTGAATATTAAAATTTTAGTCTATTATTTATTAATATTTTTAAAAATATAAAATTTTATTTATTATGCAGTTTTATATACATTAGTGAATCTCCGGTATAATTTTGTTTATTATTTTCAATATGTGGTATGTATAAAGAATAATGATGACAGAAATATACTACTACTAAGTTAAAAAAAAAAACCAAAAAAAAAAAACTTTATATCGATTTTTCACTTATTCTCTAGAGACTTAAAAAAAAAATTATTCAATTTATTATTATTATTAATATTTTTAAATAATTTAAAAGCAATTATTTTCAGGCTGACTTTTTTAATATTTGGCGTTTATTATTTTAAAAGCAATATTTTATACATATAATATTTATTTCATATATTAAAAAAAAAAAAAAATTTTTTCTTTAAAATTAAAAATAATTTCGATTTTTTTTTTTTTTGTAGACCGTTTTTTCAGACCATTTTATAATTTATTAAAATTTAAATAATTTTCTTAAAATAATTCATTGTTTTAAGTGCGGAAGGAATTAACGTATGGTTTACACGCCGTTTCTTCTTTAATATATTTTTTATCAACTTTTGTAATATAATTAATTAATAAATTCATTTCAAACAAAAAAAAAAAAAGCATGTAAATTAGCCGGATTGAAAAATATCTTATATATCCAGAAAAATTTACAATAATATTACATACAAAAAATACCGTTAGTGGTATGAGAATATTATGTTAAAGGATGAAAATGTCAAATTTAAAGAATATGCGCTCTGGAAATTTTTCATAATAAATCTTGTGGAAATTTTAGAATCAAAAAGGAGCGCAAATTATAATACATTAGTTTTCATACAGAGGGAGATTTATTATCATGTATATAATATTTCATGTTAATGCTTTCCGAGTCGATAATTTTTGCTCATATTCTTAGTATCTTAATCAACAAAAATTATATTTTAAGTAATTTCATATTGCTGAAAATTGATCAGAGGGAAACTCTAGTTGAACATTAGATTAAATAAAATAACAAGTCTGTATTAATTTTCTTTAATATTGATTATTTATTTTCATAATAATAAGATATTAAAATTATATAATTATGGATTTCATATACACAAAAATCAAAAACGAAAAATATATTTTATTTTTTTTCATTAAAAATAAATAAATAAAATGATTGTAATAAATTTATGACTTTTTTTTTTTTAGAATTTTTCTGGTGTTGTTGTGTTCATTCGTATTTATAGTATAAATCATAAATTTTATTTAAAAGGTTTATTTAAAGAAAGCTCAGATATATATATATATAATTTACATCCTAATTTTCTAAATTTCTAATTATTTTTTTTTTTTTATTTTGTTTATTTTTTAAATAATGTTAATTCGTTCAAATAAGACAAAGAGGTTTTATGGATTTTTGATTCATAATCACAACAATATTTCTAATCATTTTCTCTTTTAACTGAATTTTATTTATTTCCAATACTTTTTTTGTTTTTTAGTATATAATAGTTATATTTCTTCAACAGCAGTTGGTGTCAGCCGTTCAAGCAGTTTAACAACTCCGTCTCTGTAAAATTTGATTTATTTTGGCAAAAATATCAATATGTTGTTATGTTATAGTCATTAAAATAATTAACGTTTTAAATCAATTATTATCTCATCACCAGATTGTATATTGTAACTATACAAATGTTTGTGAGGATATTTCATTTCTTCGGGACCATGATGATCTCGCAAATCTTGATCAATATAAAATAATCGCATTTTATTTGCTGGTACACCAACAATTCGTTCTAGACGTGATTTTAAATCCACAACAGTTCTAAATTAAAAAAAAAAAAATTTATATAAAAATTTATTTATTTCCATGAATTTTTTTACATGAAGATTATTAAAGCACTGTGGACGTTTTTTATATTATTTCGCCCAAAATTAAAGGAAGGCTAAAAATATCAAATTTACGACATGTGCCGAAATAAGTTTAAAAATATTAAAAAACTCTGTATTTTAACTAAATACTAGATTTCAGGGCAACAATTTAGGATAGGGACATATTTTAATTAAAAAGTATTATTTGAAGTTTTATTTTTTATTCATAAATTAAATTCCATAAATTTAAAATTTTTTTCACAATAAATTTAAAACTTTTTCAATTTTTATTGTAATAAATATTTTATTCTTCTTATAAACTTCGATTCTTGATTTTTTCAGCTATGAAGGAAAAGTATAACGTCAAAAAAAATTGGTATAAAATAATTTCAGAAAACACAAACCTGTAGACATCAATGCTACGAACTTCACTAGAATCACCATATGTGAATTTAACTTTTACATGCTTTTCAGGTCTCAAATCAATATTAACCAATGGATCTAATTTACCATGTTTCGCTACTAATTCATTATATCTTGAGGGACGATCACTTTCAGGTCTATCCATATAATATCGTATAAATGCACGTTCAGCATCTTCTCTCTCTTCGGCATTTATTATTCCGCCACCGTTTAAGGTCTGAACATATGGCAAACGAGCAATTAATAATTGTCTCCTTTCATGCTCAGTAGAATCACATTTATCCCAGAGCGGCCAATTCTGTAAAAAAAAAATAAAATAAAACTTAATTATCTTATAAAAAAATGAAATTGATAATTTTACCTGAACTCGCAAGCTTTTTAAGTTTGGAAATTGAGCTAATCGATCAATATCTTCCCAAGTATTTATGTTAGTGCTACTTAAATTTAAAAATGTTAAATTCCTAAAAAAAAATATAAAAATAAGTATTAATAATAATTCAATTTTATTTTAACATTTTTATAATTCTTTTATTACAACTTAAGGATAAAAATTAGTAGCAAAATATTTTAGCATTTCCATTTCAAGAGCTGGCTGACATCCCAATCAAATTTTTTTTTTTTTTTTGATTTAATAAAGTTTCGTACACTAACCTAAGAATTTTTCTATATAAAAGCGCTGAGCAAAGAGAAATAAATAAAAAAAGAAAATGGTTTTGAGAAAGCTGATGATAAAACCTAAAATCAAATAACCGTGGCTGAAATTAGAAAACAAAAATCGAAAGAAGAAAACTGAAATAATTATGCCATTTCGTGTACTGATCGGAAAATATTAATTAGATTTTTTCAGCAGTTGATTTCCACTAACCTTATGATGTTTGATTAAAATTTCGGAATTGGATTTGGTCTTTGGAAATTTATTTTGTAAAAATTATCTTATATCTGGCATTCTATGTATGTGCCTAGTATTGGTCACAAAGTAGTGAATCTGACAATTCTGAGCACTTTAAAAATACTGGTACTATGTATTTGTTTATGCTTTTTTGTTAGATATACATCATATTTCATTTACTCTTCTTCAATACGAATATTTTTAAAATACCAGAATTACAACATTTAAAATACCAGAAATAGAACGTTTAAAAAATACCATCTGTAATCACGACGGTCAACGCAATTCCATTCTTTTAATTTTGCTATGAAACACACCTAATAGGGATGAAACAACGAAATTCGAAGCTAGACTTATCTTAACAAATTCAAGTTGATTATTAATTATTAATTACTTGAAATATTCATGTGGTGGATCTGTTTCTTCATCTTCGTTTACAATTGAAGATTTATCACTGTTAACAGATGACGGCCGAGGTACCGATTCAACAGCCCTAAAAATAAAATGAAAATTATTAATTTTAATTTTTTTTATTTTATTGAATTAAAAGATAAAATTACTTTAATGGGCATTCTGCTAATACTAGGGCATCTAAATTTGGAAATACTCTGCCCAAGCGGCATATTTCAGCCCAATCTTCAACTGGATTTCCAGTAAAATGCAATTTCTTAAGACCACTATGTGCATTGGTTTTCTTATACATAGAACTCGTTGAATCGCTTCGTTTATACGTTGAATCTTCATTCATTATTATTGTATTTCCTGGATAAGATGAGCTACAGCTGCTACAAGAACTGCTTATATTACTACTGCTATCACTGTTTGAATTTTTATTGCCCTTGGCACTGTTATTATTACTTGAACAATTTTTATCTTCTCCGCATGAACAAGACTCATCTTTATCATCTTCATCATCACCAACTAGCAAATTTAAATCAGAAAAATCATTAGAACAATCATCATCAACAACAGTATCAATCAAAACATTTCGATAATCATTTAAACTCAAATGTAATTCTTCTAAAACTGGTAAAAATCGCAATAAACATTCAACACTTTCCCAATCCAATCTCGTATTATTAAGAACTAAACTTTTAAGTTTATTCATACAAAGTGTTGATGGTGATGGGACTGGACCATGTAAAAGGTTTTTACTTAAATTGAGAAATTCAACCCTTGGAGTATGTGATAAAATAGCGAAGACTTCATTCCAATTAGCCAATTTATTTTGTGCCAAGTCCAATTCTTTAACTGTATATATTTTCTTTTTGAGGTCTTCCTGATCACCAGCACAATCAATATCACAATCGTTTAGGACTAATAGTTCTGGAACACTGAAAATAAAAATTCAATTAATTTATTTTGATTTTAATTTTTATTACCTACATACGTTCTTGATATAAGCATCAAAATTAAGAAAATTTCGGGATTAACAAGTCTTTGAAATACCTATACATTTATGAAAATAATTATTGTGGGATATTAAAGTATATTCGTTTCATTTGGAAAGCTTAAAAATGGTTGCAAAAATCTAACGTTATAAGAAGATAGTTATTAATTCAAGATAAGAAATATGTATATTAAGTATACAATACATTTAAATGCAAAAAATACAATAGCACTCGTGTTCGACAAAAAAATCTGCAATAATTACTTACCATTTGCGTGGTGGTAATTTTGGTACATATATCGAAACCAATGCCTCATCTTGACATGGAATATCACGGCATCCAACACCATATTTTTCTTCAATAGCTTCCAAGATTGATGGCATTTTCTTTTTGAATTTGTTAAGAATCTGGCTATTATAAATTCAATATTAAATTCTGCAACATAAAGTTAAAAACTTTCAAAATTATTATGCCAATTATTTTTTTTTTATCTGAAAATGGAAAATAATAAATTTTTATTTAACTGAGGATTTTGATATTTTTTTATTTTATATGAACATCAATTTCTATTCTGAAATATATTTCTATGAAAATTTGGGAAATTTCATTGCATTTTTTTTTGTATTATTTAAGTACGTAAAATCATTGCGGGACATATATTCTTGCATGACATCCACGATTAAATAATGCTTAGTTAGAGTTCTTTTACACATGACTTCTTTCAATATTTTTTCACTCATATTATCTTCTCCTTTTTTTACCTTTAGAAACCATCATATCATTTTAATTCGTACATAAAGTTAAGATAATTTATAGGTCAAGTAAGGTTAGATATATAAATGTTATATCGTTTGTATTTAAATTATTATTAATTTATTAAATTAATTTTTACATTCCTATTGTGATAATAAATATTTTCTTTATATCGAAATATATTTTATTCTAAAAGCGCACATTCAAATTTATGTCAAAAATATAACATTGTAAATACAATAATTATTCACGGTCAAAAGTCCAAATTTTAATACACAAAAAAAAATGTTTATAGCTAATTTTAATGTAAAACTAGCAATTTGAGAAAAAAAAACTACATTTCACACTATGTTATATACCTACTATCAAGTCTGGACAAAAAGATTTTTTTTTTGTATAATTCTAAATTAGAGAAAAAATATATATTTAAAAAAAAACAATATGCGCAACAAGTAAATTTGGTAGAACCAAAAAGCATGTGTATAAAGAGGAATCAGTCCCATACAAAAAAAAGAATTAAAATAGTGAAACAAAAAATCCATATCACAACCCCATGAGCTTTTTTTTTATTTTTTGAGAATTCCACTCTCACAAAAGCTTTTAAAACTTTCAAAATTGTATAGAACTGTTGTTATTTTGAAAGTTTTAAAAGCTTTCGTGAGAGTGGAATTCTCAAAAAATACAAAAAAAAAGCTCATGGGGTTGTGATATCGATTTTTTGTTTCACTATTTTAATTCTTTTTTTTGTATGGGACTGATTCCTCTTTATATACATGCTTTTTGGTAGAACTTAATAAATTTTAAACTTAGGTATATTTGCGAAATTTTTTACTTCTATGCAAGTTTAAATTTTTGTTTAAGTAAGACTTCAGAAACTCTAGAATAAACTGTAAATCATTAGTATAATTAATGAAAATATTTCATTATTCGATAAATTTGGTAATTATGATAAAAAAAAGTTTTCATTAGAAAATCTTAATCACTATACATTGTTGTTTACAAAATAAATTAATATTTCATAAAAAATAATTATGTGTACTTGAGAAATTTCATTGAATTAATCCAAGTCAAACTAAATCAAGGTCATCATAAATAATAACTTATTTATGTAAAAAGAAAAAATATAGAATTTCTCATCATATTTTGTTTGCATTATCATTATCGCATTAGAATATAAAAAATAATTCTATGACATTAGCTAAGCTATGCGTATTATATGCTTTGAAAAATAAATAACGAAGAAAAATATTTTAACTTTAACTATTAAAAATATATAATGCGCGTTAAAAAAAAAAAAACTTTAAAACTAGAAATGCGTGCTTACTTAACTTTTGATTAACTAAAAAACATTCCCATTTCTTATGGATATGTGATAGAACATTATTAATAATAAACAAGTGTCTGATCATATATAAAGAACGAAATAAAAAAAATTAATAAAATAAAAATTAAAAAGATATTATAATTTTTATATTGGTATAAAGAAGTATATTTCGATAATTTAATAAATTCGATTTTTTAGTAATGCATTTTAGATGATCAACTATTGGATTTTTTTCAAAAGTATTATTTTATTTTTAGGAAATATCCGGTTTTGTTTGTATTATATATACAAAGTGCTATAAAAAAAAGCTCAAGTACATATATGAGGTTGAGCTTTGAATTTATTTAGCTTAGCGAAATAAAATGAAATTTATCAATTATTCTCTTGGTGTAAACTCCAAAAGAATAAATAGGTTTTTTTTGTACATATACATGTTGAGAATGATCCGATTACATTATACCGAGTATACTTAATTTAATTTAAGTTTTTTTAAATAATATTTTTGATTTCACATCTGACTTCATTTAAGATTTCTCATTCTTCCAGCAGCGCAGATCACAAATATTTGCGGTATCTTTTTTATGCAATTATTGTTTAAAAAAAAAAAATTGCGATCTTATCTAAGCTTTCAATGTAATTTTTTTTTTAACTTTTAAAAACGTAAATTAATTTTTTATTTTAAATATTCACAAAAATCGTGGGTGATTTAGATATGGAAAGTTTAAGAATAAAAAAAAAAAATTATAAAACTTACGTAATTTTGGAATGGAATTTTCGAAAAAAAAAAAAAAATCAAATTTTTGATCACGATTTTTATTATTTGTTTACTTTAATGCGACGTTAGTTTTCAATATTTCTAGAAATTTTATTCACAAAACTTTCTTAATTTATTATCTCTAATATTTATAATATAACTTAAACTGCGTTTTTTCAAATGTTCCTATTTATTGTTCAACAACTTTAAAAACATTAAAAAGACAATAAATAATTTATTGGTTGCTATAACAAGAGAACGCAAAAATGTTGTCAAGGAAGTTATAACGATATTTATGATATTTTAAAAGGGTAAAATTAACTTTCACTTAAGTAATACAGAAGAAGATAGCTACAGCTAATAATATAACACTCAATGTACATAAGTTGATTATGATAGTCTTGTTCTAACTATTAACTTTAAAACAAAATATATATTTTATTTTTCAATATAATAATTTGTTTACATCTGCAATCAGCCAACTTTCATTGAACTATTCATACAGTGGGTGGTAAAAATTTAAATATTTTCTAATGAAAATAATAAATTCCAGCTGTATATGAATAATATAGCATCTGTTTTAGTAACCCAATGAATGAATGAACTTTACGTTGATATGCATGTACATATATAATAATCCATTTAACAATATCCGTAAAATAAATTTATTTTAAACTGAAATGATTCATTTGAAATCTGAAATATATTGTAGATCAAGATCAAAATTTCCATTTTTTTTATTTTTGTTCAGGCAAAAAATTTTAAAATCCATAAATATTATTTATGTAACATTTTCCAAAAACAAAATAATACCAGAAAATTAATTAATGATGAAGTAATGAATAACCTTTCGGTATACAATTTTCTAAAAAAATACTTCAGAAAAAATTTATATAATTCGCGGAAGAAAAGCACTAATTCAATGCTCGAATTTTATTACATTATAATACCCTACTACAAGTTCAAATTTGAAATATTTTAAACAAAAGGGAATTTACTACCTTCAATGTAAGAGTTAATAAACTGTTTGGTTTATTATAACCTTTTTTTTTTTTATATCTAGTACCACCGTAAATTAACTCAAGATAGGAACAATATTGCAGCAGGCAACATACTCTGTTCCTTTTTTCTTTTATAAGTAAATGAAAATTCCCATTAAAATTATTAAAAATTAGTCTGGATATCATAATTATTATATTAAATTTTCTAACCTTCTGAAGCACTTAAAAATTGCATAAAAAAAAATCTTTGTTTTTTAATATTCATTTCTTGCTCTGATTCTGTTTTTTTTTTTTTTAAATAAAAATAAAAATCATGTTTCCTAGTTTAAACTCATTTGACCATAAAAGTAGTCAATCATTAAATTGAAATCAAGGTAATAAAAAAAAAATATTTAATTTTTTTTTTACTTATATAACAATAATTTAACAAAAAAAAAAATTTTAATATAGGAAACATTTTATATTATGTTCTTTATCTTTTTTTTTGTGTTTTTATTTTTATTGCTTTTTAAATTTTGGGTAAATGCAATCCGAACTCGAGTTGAAGATTCAAATCTCGTGTATAAGACATACTGCCTAGTCTAGAAAAATAAATAAAATATAATAAATGTAAACAATAAAAAAAATGTGTATATTTTGTTTTCCTTTATAAAAATATATACTTTTTTATGTATACTTTATATACTTTATATAATACTTTTTTGTGATTTATTTTATTTTTTTGAATTGAATTTAAAAAAAAAAAGAAATATTATTCTTACAATAAAAAACAAAATTATCTTTATTTATTTTTTGAAATATTTTCTTTTTATGTTTATTGAAATTTTTCATACATTTTGGTACTATGTGATAGTAAAAGTTACAATAAACATAAAAATAAACATTATAAGAAATAAATTATTAATAAAAATGATGACAAAATTTCCCGAAAATATACGTATTATACATTTTCTATAATATAAGTCTGCTAATTGTCTGTCAATACAAATTTTTTTTTGCTAGTTATCTTCTTCATTTGTGACCTTTTGAATGCAACAAGAGATTCTATAGTAAATATTTAATTTTGAGGGAAATTGCAAAAATTGAAAAATTAGACCTTTTGAATTTTATTCTGAAAATTTAACTTTACAATTAAAATATACCTAATGTTCATTGTTTTTATAAAGACAAAAAAGTTGCATAAAAGGTGGTACCTTAATAATAATTATAAAACTTATAAAAATTTAACAAAATTTTGATAAATAAAACTAAACTATACAATATAAATGTAGTCAAATGTATTTATTTCGGAACTAATTTGACGGGCTTATTATTACTGTCATTGTTATTAGTGTTATTCACATTATGCCTAATAATTCATTTTTATTCACTTTAAAGTTATTGGAAATTTTTAAAATAACGAATAAAATTTAAAATATCATTATATTTATTTTGCAATATATTTTTCTACAAGTTAAAATCAAATAAAATGACAAAAAAAAAAAAAACGTTTACAATAAAAAAATTAAATGACATAAAACATTTCCTAAATAATTTTTTAAGTGCATATAATACACAAGTATGTATACTTAAAATTTCTTGAGGGAAAACTTTTTCATCATTTTCACAATGGTACTGACACAACATTATTTTATTGTTAATGATGTTAACTCACGACAAATTTTAGTTCTTATTTTCTTCTCTTTTTTTTTTTTTCTTTATATAATTTGCAATTTTCGATGCAATAACTCTAAACACAAATCGTGAACAAAGTATTAAAAGCGCATTCAAATGGAACCGAGAAAATATATATATATTTATATATATATATATTATATTTATGTTTTTTTCTTCTAAATTTAATAGTTTTTTTTATTTTTTTTTATATTTTTTATATTGCAATTAAATAAAAAATTATATCAACAATGAAAATTTTATTTATACAATATACATAATATTATATGCAGTATAAAGTTCTGAAATTTAATATTATTACAATTTCATGCATATTATATAAAATTAATTCAAGTTTTGAATTACATTTGAACTTATGTATATACATAATAAAAAAATATTATTGCAATTATGCAATAACGTTTTGATTCAACAACATTATGCAATTTGTTGCTAATTCTAAAACAGTAGGATGAGTTTGATTTTATATGTATACTATATATATATATATATTTTTTTTTTTTTCAAAATAATAAATTTTTCTCTTTGATGAAAATTGAAAAGTCTTTATGTAATATTTTAAGTTGATATATCTATGAACATGAACATAGCATAACATTTAGATATTTATTTACTTATCTATTAAATTAGATACTTTTTCCAAATCCTTTAGGAAAAAATTGAATATATAGCTTCTTATTACTTCATTTGCGTAGATCATTCTGATGGTGACTTGTAATTCTGATTATTGATAGAATTTAGAATTTTAGAATTTATGGCATATTGATATAAAACGATGTGATGTCCGCAGTGTTTTTAAAAATGGAATATATTTTCATATAATTATTACGAAGAGCAGAAAATACTAAAAATGTTGCTTAGAACATCGATTTTTTGACTATGTTAATAAATAGCATTTAATATATTGTACTTTACATAAAAAATATTAAAAAAATAAAATTGAAAATATAATTTGTATTTCCCTTCTATAATTTTTTTTTAAGTTCACAAAACTTATTAAAGTCATAATATTTTTTATTTGTATGTACATAATATCCAAATTTAAAAATACAAAAAGAAATAAAATAAAAATTTAAATAAATAGTCATAAAGGAATTTATTATGATGATAAGTATTTTGTCGCATTAAATTTTGTATCACGTAGCCTTTGTGGACTTACTTTGTTTTATACAAGTATAATATGGAACAGAATTTTTTTTTTTTAATTATGTAATCAATTTCCAGGATTTAATTAATATTTAATTTACCACGGATTTTCAATATTTATTTTATTGCTTAAAGTGAAAGCTTTCTCTACACAAAACAGTAGTGTTTCAATTACTTTTGAGAAGAAATATTATAAGATGCAACATCTAGAATTCCATACAAATTTCAAGCACCGTGAGAATGTTGTTTGACACTTTGTAAAGAAAAATTTAAGTATATGAAAACTTTTTTAATAAAAACCAAAATCCTATTATTGAGTTTTTACTTATTAATTTGGTTTCAGATTGGTTTATAGTTTTATTCTGAAAAATTATGGAAAAACTTTGAAACTTTTGACCTTGAATGAATCTTAAGAAAAATGTTTTCTGTTATAAAATAATTTCAATTGAATTAAATTATTTTTTTTTAATTACAATTTAGAAGAACAATATGCATTAAATAATTTATAAATATTCATTCACGAAAGAAAAACGCTTTTTCTAATATACTTTATTATATGTATAGTATAGAATTGAAATAGAGTTCAAATGCCAATTTAAAAAAAAATTTAAAAAAAAAAACAAGTAAGAATAAAAATTTTCGCCGCCATACGATTAGAACTAATATGAGATCATATATATGACGAGAACATTGATTTTTAAAAGATATATAATACATAGATGTATTCTTGGATCTCTTTTCAAAATTGTTCCATAAACAGATTTTGTGAATTAGTCTTTTTCACCGCGTCAGCCGTTTCAGTCATTGAATCAAAACAAAAACAAATAGCTGAAAGCTGAATCGAAAAAAAAACAATCATCATATAAACAGTTTCCAGTGTATTCTAATGTGCTTGGCACTAATAAATTCGTAAACTGAAAATTCAAAAAACTTTAATAACCTATTTAAAAATTTACATAAATACAATAATTGCCTGTACTTATTTCAAATATAAAAGATGCAAAATTAGGTTGAGAAAGCTATAATTATAGTGATAATTATAAAATTATTACAATTCAGTTTCATTTGACTTAAAAATTATAGTATTACATGTTTTATTATTTTTTTCCTGTAGCTTCATACTTAATTGATATTGGATGATGCATTAACTAACTATACTTACTTTTTAGTTATTGCAAAAAAAATCAGTTTTATTAGTAATTAACTTAAGAAGATTAAAGTGAATTTAATTGATAAAATATTACACAGTACAAGTTACATCAGAAATAAGTTACATGAAATTATTATGCGCTTTTTTTTTTTTTTTTGAAAAGCAACAAATTAATTGTATAAACTTATATTTTGCTTTTCTCTGGTCTATAGTATTAGCTGTAGTTTTTAAAAAAGAAATGAACTAAAATCATAGATAGAACATATGAACACTTCTTGTTGTAATTGGAGCCATCATAAGTCAAAATAATTTATTCTAGAAAACAAATATGTGTATTTTATTGTTTTTTTATTAAAAAAATATATTTATAATAAAACAAACAATAAAAATCTTATCTAGTTAAAGGAAATGTGTATCTTGTGTAGCAAACGTTATTTTTAATTTTTTAAGCGGTTATACTTAAGAAATATATAAAAATTATATCGTTTGATAAAATTAAAATTTTAATTCATTAAACTTGCTAAATAATGCTCATAACATCGATTTGATTTAAAATTGAACGTTATCTTATTCCATTCGTTTTCCTTTTCCAAAATAGTCAACAATTCAGTGTTGTTTTCCTTTTCAGTGATTTTGCTTTTACCCAAAAAATAATAGTTTCTATGAACTTGTATCAAATCGTAGTAATATTCAGATAATTCATTGTATGGAAATAGAGGATTGTACCCTTTTATTTTTTGCAATTTTTCCAACTTTATATTGTAAGACCACAAATTTGGTTTGTAGTCATTGTAGGGGCGACTGAAAAAAACATTTTTATTATAATTTTTACATATTCTTACAGGTCCCCCTGCGAAATTACTTAGATAATGACTTGTAATTTTCATTTCCCTTGGGTCAAACGATTCAACATTTTTTAACACAACTGAATCATTATATCCACCAATCATAAAAATTCGTCCCTCCGATTCAAAAATACCAAATTCATGACGATTAGTTGCCATGCACGGTCCTTTGAGCCAAATACGAGCACCAAAATCAAAATATTCAATAGAGTTTTCATAATTTCCGCCACAAGCGTAAATTCTATCTCGGTGAAAAATCGTAGAGTGTCCGAATCGGTTCTCCAACATTGGTGGCTGGTTATGAATTTTATTTGAATATGGTGAAAAATAATAGCATTTTTTTGAAATCTCACCACTAGAAATAAATAAGGCATAGTTTCCAATTTGGCATGATGAAAACCCAGATCCGAAATTTTTTCTTAAAACTCTTTCACTTCTATGGCCGTGAAAATTTAGAAATTGAATTTCTTTCCCAGTTGTTAAATATATTTTTTCCGTTATCATATCACCGTAATTGGTTATAACGTTTTTGAATGCCTTCGACATTATACGAAGAAAATCATTATTTTCCCCAAGAATTTCATCGCACAAAATATGGTCTCTTAAAAATTTAACTGAAATTCTATTGAAATCAAGTCCTCCGATTAATGTTGAAATGTGAATTTTTCGATTCTCAAAATCAGTTTTTATAAATTTCGCATAAATATTGTAAATTTTTTCGTTGAGCTGATTACAAGCTCGTCTTTTTGATAATTGATTTAACTCTGTTTCAGACATTTCAGACAGATATTTTTCGAAAAATTCATCAAATTTTTCTGCAATTAATTCCAAAGATTTTTCAATTAATTCTTCATCATTATATTTCACAGAATGTTTATAAATATCGCAAAGATTTTCGTTGTCAATAAACTGTGCAAGAATTTTACCAAAAAAATTCATTAATTTTTTCAAACCAAGAAATGATGATGATTGATGTAACATCTTGGCATCATTAAACGATATTTTTTCAATTATTATTTTTGCTGAATAAATGTATTTTAGGATAATTTCAAAGCATTGACCGGAAATTGGATGTGGTAATTCAATTAATTCTTTTTCAGAATCATTCCAATCTTTTCCAAATGCAACTTCGAAAAATGGACATCCTGTACGTACGCAATGAATTTTTATTGGCTTTAAAATTTACACCATCAAAAGTTTTTAATAAAACAACATTACATTCTTCATCGTTAAATATTTCATAATTTTTTTTTTTTTTTGAAATTGCAAACTCACCGTCATCGAGCGTTAAATTAATTTCTTTTAATAAATCACAATTTTCCATTTTTTTAAATAAATTTTTGGAAAAGTTTTGATATTCAGCAAAATGTGGTTTTTTTCATAAATAATTTTTAATTGGATGAACGGTATGAACCATAGATGTATTAAGGTGAAAACACATGGTGAAAACACAATTGGGGCGACAACGACGGCGACAGCGATAGCGACTGTCAAAAACCATATATTTGTATGAGAATGAAACAATTGAGGCGATTTTTTTATATGAAAAATCGCTGTCGCCGTCGTCGTCGCCCCAATTGTGTTTTCACCTACAATTGGGGCGACAACGACGGCGACAGCGATAGCGACTGTCAAAAACCATATATTTGTATGAGAATGAAACAATTGAGGCGACTTTTTTGTATGAAAAATCGCTGTCGCCGTCGTCGTCGCCTACTTTTTCTAAAAGTAGGATTAAGACGAAAGGCAACATTTAGGGATCCAAATTCTAAGTTCGCCTGTTAAATTAGTTCGGTATTTCGACTTTATTATTTTCGTTTGTGAAAATGCTGATTAGCACAAATATGTTGAACCAAAACAGGCGCATAAATTGTCAGCACTTTCTTAGATTCGGATATTTATCCATCTGCTAAATATTTCCAGAATTTATCTCCGGAAGCTCTTGCTTTAATATAAATATAATTTTGCAATGTAATAATTTCTGTTTCAAGTGTAATGTTATCCATATCAAAAATAGTTGATAGTTTTTCTGCAATTGTTTCTGCTTTAACATTGCTATCAAATGGAAAACTCATAAATAAAACTACATTATAAAGTTTTTTAAAATCTTGGAAACGGTTACCAAATTCTTCAATAACGTTCTTAATTTCTTTGATGTATTTATTTTCATCATAATTAGTAGAAGCAGAACTTTTTAATTGCGCCAACATGTTTGGAAAATTAGATAATTTTTTTTCATTCTTGAAATTGAAATTGGCAATTTGAAACGAAATAAATATCGGAAATATGAATATTTATTGGCGATCGACTTAAAATCATTACGCGATCGACCGGTAGATCGCGATCGACGTTATTGACACCCCTGCTGTAGACGCTCCCTTATTTATAATATGCTAAAAATCCAATACATTCACATGAAAATCCGCTCCCATGTATTTGTGACCACTGAGATCACCGACAAAAAGCTAGTAGGGTAGATAAAATCCATGCTAAGTTTTCTATTCACCTATTTAAATCTCTAAATAGCGACTCCTATGGCGAAAAAAGGCACATACTTATGGATGGAAAAAATGTAAATAAAAATGAGTCAAGTAAGAGAGTCAAATAACATTAAACAGTTGACCATGCTTCATACATTTGCACTATTATCGCATTGATCACAATTGTACGAAAATTATCATTTTGATTTTTATTTTCTTTCTAAGTGTACAGTATTTTTACAAATAATGTAGGAATTATTTTTTATTTATTAATACTTAATATTTACCTATTCTTGAAAATTTATTTAAAAATAAAAAATATATAAAAGGCAATACTTTCTATCAAAATTATTTCAGTTATGTCATTTATTCAATCAATATTATAGGCTTTCCAAACTAAGAATTTTATTCATGAATTAAATCAGGATATCCCTCAATTGAAAATTGGTGTTCACACCATGATTTTTTTTAACCCGGGTTAATTTTGTTGTTTTTTTATTTTTATTTTTTTTTCTTAATTTTCCAAATAAAAATTAGTGAATAAAATTTAATCAAAAATAATTAAAAAATTCTATAAAAAAATTCTATAAGTGAATTAATTAATTTAAAATTAAAATTCGAAAAATAAAAATTACAAAAAAAAAAAAATTATTTTATTTTTAAGTTTTTTTTTAGCCATTTTGTTTTTTCTTTTTTTAATTATTCAAACGTACATGCCCAACCGATAATTTTTTGACGTAATCATAACATATCAGGACTTATTCATTTAATTTATCAGGTGAATCTGATTTAACTCACATTTAACTCAACTTTAAATCAACTAAATTTTTTGTATGATAAACCTCCTTTAATTCAACAACTATTTATAAACATTTGCGAATCCTTATTTAATCCCGAAGTTTGGAAAGGCTATAAGCAACTATTTATTTAAAAAATTTGAAAATTAAATTTTATTCAACACAATGTAAGATGAAAACACAATTGGGGCGACAACAACGGCGACAGCGATTTTTCATATAAAAAAGTCGCCTCAGTTGTTTCATTCTCATACAAATATATGGTTTTTGACAGTCGCTATCGCTGTCGCCGTCGCTGTCGCCCCCAATTGTGTTTTCACCATTAAGTTTGTGTTTTTATTGAACTACAAATTTCTTGAATTAAACGTGAACAACCCCTCGGATAAAAGTTTTTATTTCAAAATTTTACAAAATATTTTAAATAATTGGAAAAATATTTTCTGAATTAAAAGATCATGATTTACATAATGATTTAGAATTAGATAGCCACTGAAGAACTTTAGTTTGAATAAAAGTTCAACTCGCCGGTTCAAAAATTTTCAAATCAGAAAATTTAATTGGAAAATGAAAATTAGGTATATTTTTAATTATTTTTTTACTTTGAACGGGTTTTTAAATTTATGAAATATTATTTTTCGTCTAAACTGGAAGCAATTTGTGAATTCCTATTTTAAAATTGAGTTGATTTTATCCGGTTGTTTAAGTCGATATTGCACAGATTGCTCCAATAAACTAATTTGCTCGCCAACTCAACGGCATTGTTAAGTTTTTTTTTTTTTGAACTGACATTTTGGTGCAAAACAAACATATGTGAAGGACGTCAACGTTTATAGTATAAAGAAAGGAATTTCTTCATCCATATATACAACATCCTTGGTTCTATATATATTGAATTCTGTGGGTATGAACGGACGAACTTTAGTGCTTCACCCTTAAAAAAATTTAAAAATTTCAAATTCTGAATTTCAAATTCCTAATGTATTTTGTTAGTGTAAAATTTCAAATTTTTTTTTGTTGTTGTGAATTTCAAATACACGCCTCAGAGCGTGTATTTGAAATTCACAACAACAAAAAAAAAATTTTAAATTCAAGTTCTGTCATTCTAATTGTCAAATCAAAAAAAAAAAGCATGCCAGATGAAAAAAATTCCGCAAATTTCCTGAGATTTTTCTTGTACAATAATTTTTTGTTCATAATTTTTCTCCGATATAATAAAATCCTCTAAATTTAGGAAAATAAAATCCTACTCTGGCAGCTTTGTTATTAATATTTGAAATTTATGAAAAAAAAGTGAAAAAAAGTGTTCACCCGAAAACTTTTTTTTGACATTAAATTACACTAACAAAATACATCAGGAATTTGAAATTCAGAATTTGAAATTTTTAAATTTTTTTAAGGGTGAAGCACTTTTATAAACAGAGTTGGCAATTTTCCAAATGAATTTCAGCAAAATGTGGACAAATTCAGGGCTGCCAGATTGAAGAATTTTTTCCCCAAACTGAGGAAATTTTTAATTTCGGGGGAAAAAAAAAAGTTAAAAAAAACGTGGGGAAAAATTTGAGGAAAATGTTTTTTTCTGAGGAAAATTTGAAGAAATTCAGAAATATTGTGCTAACGTTGGCAATCAACAATATTTAAAATTTAAGACTCGTAAATTTTTTTCACCCTAATGATTTTAAGAAATTTATATCATTACCATATTCTTCTACGTACGTTGAGCTCAAAATCTATTGTGGGAACTAAACTTTTTGATTTACAACATATAGGTACCGCATAAAATCTGAACACATCAAAAATTTGAGGAAATCTTGCAAAAATAAGCTGTTTTTGGGGAAAAACTGAAGTGAGTAAAACCGTTATCCAATTTTTTTTTTTCTAATTTAGGCATTGTACTCCTATTTGATAAAGTAAAGTATCTGCCATACAAAATATATTTCGTGGCGCCAAAAAAACTATGTTTTTTTTTACTCAAAATTTATCATTGTGTTGAATAAAAATGATCAGGGATGAGATGGTTGCTTTTTTAAAAGTTACGAAATAAAACAAGACTTTTAATTTTATAAACTCATCACAGACAACGTTTTATTTCTATTTTTTCTAATTTTTACATTTTTATTAAAAAAATTTAAAATGAAATATATGCGCACACGTATGAAAAAATGAATTAAATAAATTTTATTGAAATTTTCACAACATTTGAAATTACATTCAACGTTTGTAAGAAGGGAAGCTAATTTACTTACTAAATTATTTTCTGTTGCATGTAAATCGAAATTTTCAGCAAACTTATCCTGTAATATTTTAATATAATTAAGAAAGTTTTTAGGAGGAACTGTTAATTTACATTTTTCAAACTGTTTAAAATTCATCAAATTGAGAACTAAAAAATTGGTAAAAGTTAATTTAAATTATTATTTTAATTTCTCACATTTAAATCACTAGCGGTTGAAATTCAAATTAGCTTTAAGCTTTAAAAAAAATTCTCACATCCTTAAAATCGAAAAATTAAAGCAAAACAAAAATCATATGATTTTTATTTATTAGTATTGAGTATTTAAGGGAAACTATGACGCGCTTAAGGCCAAATAAATGTAAACAATGCATTTATTTTATAAAAGAACCAGGTGACTATGATAATTTTTTGTCTTTACAAAAAATTAAAAAAATTGTAAAATATAAGTAATTTTACGGTTTTAAAAAATTTTTAAAATAAAAAAATAGTTTTAAGTCGAAAATAAAACGAAATGAACTCACTTTGTTCTTAAAAAAGTACTTAATTTTGGTTTTTAAAAAAACCTGCGAAAAAAAATTAAGTAAAAGGAATCAGAAAGGCACCTTGTAAGAGGGAGGTGAATTTTTTTTTTTTTTTTGCATAAAAATTTTCGTTATTCCTTGTTACTCTACTATAGAAATATGTTTACTCTGATTTAGGGTAAAAAAAGATTTTAGTACACAAAAATATAAAAAAAATTTGAGGAATTTTTTTAAAAAAGTGTCTATTTTGGGGAAATTTCTTGAAAATTTGAGGAAATTTCATTCATTCCATCTGGCAGCCCTGGACAAATTTGACATTTGAAAAATGCATGCATATTATGGAAGAAGTTTAAGAAAAAATTTTTGTAGGTACGAATTCTCAAAATAATAATAAATTCAAAATAATAACTAATTTAATATTACAATATTTTCTTCCATTTAAACTTAGAGCCCGTTCCCAAACTGAGACTATTTTAAATCGTGAAATATTTCTTTTCTGCTAAAGAAAATTCCTTAATGCCTTAAATTTAAAAATTTTCTTCTTATTTTAATTGAACATGTTATTTGCTAATGAAGATTACAATTATCAGTTCTTTCAACTTATATCTTATTTATTTATTTTCGTTTAATTCAAACTATTACAAAAAATTCTTAATTCTTAAAACATTAATTGTGTTTAAATTTAATTTTATCTTAATTGTACAAAAGTTTTATTTTTAAACTATCCTTTGTCAAGGAAAAATCTATAATGTGTTTGTACCTATTACATATCGTAAGCATTCTGTTAATAGGTTCGTGTTGTCCGTAATTTGTTCTGTGGTTTTTAGTTGTAAACAAATTCGTGTTACGAAGTCTGGAGATGGTTCGGAAATTGATCTGTTGGGAGATGAATGAAGAGTTAATTTTCTTGTTCAGGGATTGCGATATAAAAATGATATCAGCTACTTCACGTCTTTTCTTTAATGATACCATATTTATCAATTTTAATCTATCTTCATAGGGGGGCAGTACTAAGGAATCAGTCCAAGGTAGGTGTCTAAGAGCAAATCTTAGAAAATTTCTCTGAATGGACTCTATCCGTTCTATATGAGTTTGATAATAGGGAGACCATAATTGGGTAGCGTATTCTAAATTAGGGCGAACAATCGTTGTGTAGAGTTGTTTTAAGATATAAGGATCATTGAATTCACGGGACCATCTTTTTACAAAGCCAAGGATGGAGTTGGACTTATGTATAATATTTTCGAAGTGAAATTTAAAGGTTAACTTTTCGTCAAAAATTACGCCCAAGTCCTTGAAGGTGGTTACTTTACTTAATTGCACATTATTAATAGAATAATTATAAAGAATAGGATTTTGACGACGAGAATAAGTGATATACGCGCATTTTGGAATATTAAGTGAAAGATATTTGAGCGACACCAGATAAAAAATCGATTCAAGTCCTCCTGAAGACAAAGAGCGTCTTGGGAAGAATTAATTCTTTTAAAAATCTTCATGTCGTCCGCGTAGATTTGAAGTTTACTATTAGTTAATATTGAACTAACGTCGTTAATGGAGATTATGAATAAAAGGGGCCCTAGATGACTTCCTTGTGGGACACCTGAGAGAGCTTCATACTCAGATGATTCTGCAGATCTGAACATGACGGTATAAGTACGATCTTTTAAGTAAGAACTGACCCATTCTATGAAGTAATAAGGGAAATTAAGTTTTTTCAACTTAAACAAAATGACTTCAAAGGGCACAAGGTCAAAGGCTTTACTGAGATCTGTATATATCACGTCAGTTTGAGAACCAGCTTCCATTGTCTCTATCAGGGAAGAAGTTGTTTCAATAAGATTGGTCACTGTCGATCTGCCTTTCATGAAACCATGCTGAATAGGAATTAAAAAGTTAGTACAATGAGGGTAGATTAAATCATAAATAAGGAGTTCAAGAAGTTTAGGGATGGGTGACAAACTAGCAATAGGTCGATAGTTCGTAACATGTTGCTTTGGTCCTTTTTTATGGGTAGGTTTAATGAAGGATTTTTTCCAAATATTTGGGAATTTACTATGAGATAAGGAAAAGTTAAAAATAGATGAGAGTGGGGGAGTCTACTTTCTCTTTTATGACCCAATCGTCATATCAACAATAGTTTTATCATCTATGAAACTATAAATATTTATGGTGTCTTAGATATTTCAATAATGCTTCTTATCAACTGTACTTAGATTATTACTCTGCTATGTACTTTAATTTTGTATAATATTCATCTTAATAATACTTCAAATGATGATAAAAGAATCAAGACAAATGAAATAGCGAATAGCCTACCTTTTTTTTGGTTTTTTGTTCAAAATTTTAGAATAGAAGATGTTATAACAGAAACAATCAATTAAATATATGGTAAATATATTTATTTATATAAAAAAAATGGTACTTTTCCGTTAGCCGGGCGCTTTTTGCGGCGCAAAAAATTTTACGGCGCAAATTTACGGCGCCAAAAATGTTAGTGAAAACTTATGGTAATTTAAAATGAATAGTTTTTTCGTGTATCGGGGGACGGCTGCCGCCTCATACAAACCCCCTCGGGCGCGGGCGCGTGGCTTCGGGTGGTGGTGCACGCGCGCCTCACGCCCCCACGTTTTATGCTCCTTTTGTTTCTTTTTCCACTAATTAATTAGATATTTTTTGTTTTTACAACTAATAATGTTTTTTTTTTTATATTTAGTTTAAGACACTTTCATAATTTATTAGATATAAAAAAAAAAACCAAAATGACTTTAAATAAATTTAGATTGTGACACTTTTAGAAAATGACATAACATAAATTTATGTTATGTCTCTTTAGATTAAGGCACCCCCCCAATATATGTATGTACTACTTAATATAAAATTCAGGTATGTACAAACGTACAAAAAAACATCAAAATTACACTTTTTACTTCAAGAAACAGTAGGTGGCTAAGCTATACTACACTACATACTTACATATTACAAACAAAATATATAAAGCTCTTACTGATAATAATGCAGCTTTAATAAACATATATCTAATAATAATGATAATAATTATTATTATTATTATTAGTACGTATTATTATGTGATTATTTTGACCTACAAAATTAAAATTTTTTCTATTTTTCTATATGCAACCAAACTAAGTAAAGGTATAAATGTGGAATAAAATAATATCAACAAGTTGGACGCAACGATTCATTATTTTTATTTTAATAAAAAAAAAACATCATGAATCTTACTTTTCTATACTTTACTTTGATGTTCATTATATATTTTTTACTCTTGAACTTGAGCCAAAAAACTCAACAATTAAAAGCAAATTGTTATTAAAAAAAAAGAAACTTAATTGTACGCATTATTTTGTCGGATTTTTAAATAATGTTCTCATACTGTGAGAGAGCTTTAATGATTTTAATTTGTAATACTTGAATTTTATTTAAGTAAATGTAAGTGTACCTAATTACTAAATTTATGACGTAAAAGTGTAATAAAAAAAACAAATTTTTTTAATATAGAATAAGTAGAACTTGCTTGAAAAATTTATAAAATATGTGATAAGTATAGTAAAACTGATAAGAATTATCGAAAACGAGGCTAGAATCTCGTCCAGACGTAAATTTAATTTTAATTTTATACATTCTTATCAAATATATTTTTCAATTTAGATCTTATTGGTAATTTATTGATTGAACGAATGGTTTTCAAGAAATTATAACGCCAAAGTAACTAACGCCATCCGAAAACATCGAAACTTACTTACTTAAAAAGAAAACTTCAACAAATAAAAACAAACTTTAAATTAGGCAGGACATTCACGGACGATCCGCTGCTTTTGGCGTTAGCTCCTGAAGCCATACGAATGATGAAAAAATAAAACCGAGAAAAATTTCGCCGTTTTTTTTTTTCTGTATTTTGAATTTTGAGTGTTTTGATTTAAACGGTAACACGCTCATGTCATATCGAATTTGTTGTGCCAGAGAAAATATACTTCTCTATGTAGTATGTACCTACGTCAAAAAAAAAAATGAAATCTTTATCCTTGAAAATAGAAATAAAATTTAAAGAAAATATATTTGATTTGTTTTTTTATTTTAATTATTTGTTTTACTACGTCTTAATAATATAGAACAAATTAAACTATATCTGTAAGTCAGAAAATTATGCAATAAGAATTCCCATTTTTGCGCTAAATTTTGTATTGAATTTTTTGGCGGAATTCCAAATTATTTCATTCACTTTGAAAATATTTTTGAATATACAGAAATAAAATTTTTTTTTTTAATTATTTTGTAATTATTTACATACGTATAACATGTGTATATTTTTCTAATGACCTACCTAACTAAATATATTTTTGAATGTTTATTGCCGTAATATAAATTACGAAATAATTTATTCTTCTTTGGATCATAATTCAATTAAATAAATGGGATGAGATTTATTTTTTTACAAATAATTAGCATTTTCTAGCGAAACAAATAATTTACTTAATTATTGGCAGACTACTAAATACTGTGTAGTGTAAGCCACATCAATTTATCGAAAATACTCTTTTCGGCAATAAAACAACATAAGTTTTTAAGTTTCCAACAAAAATGTTAACACAATATGTTCGAACTTTAATCGTATTTTATTCCAATTTTACGACTAATTTTCCGGCTTGAAAAGTAGGGTTGATAGGAATAGATGTGTAAAAATTCTGTATTTCACTTATAATGACCTCGTTCAATATTCACCCATTTTTGTGTTTGATAATTTTATGCGTAAAAAGTCTGTTTTGTCGGAATTCAGTAAAAAATAATTTAAAATACAGAATTTTTAAAGCCAAAAATTTAAAATATATAGACTTCTACTAACGTACAAAATTTCGACCTCAACCCGAATTGTTGTCAAATAATCAACTGAGTAAAAGAGTTTATTAATTTCATTTCTTTTTCATTTTTGATTTTTGCGTTTTCTTCGACACTTGCTTCAAAAAGTTACTAAAAAAAGAAGTAGGTGCAAGCAATAACAAAGAAAGACGAATCCGAGAATAATTCTTGAGTAGCATCGATAAGTGGAATACGATCATTATCTATGTTTTTTAATTATTATATATTAAACTAGATCTTGTAAAAATATTTAAGAATATCAAAAAAGTTTTGAAATATAACACTACTTGCCAAATCAGTATCATTTTTATTACATACTAATTAGATTACGTGTTTCCGTTGCTGTACAACACTAATAATTGTGGTTTTTCTTTAACAAAAAAAAAAATCTTCTAGAGCCTTATCTTAACATTATAAAGTTAAAATCAACGGAATTAAAATTTATGAAATTGAATTTTCAATTTGGAACGAATCACAATTTTTCTCAATTAAAAAAGTATAACAAAAATAAACTAAAAATAAAACTTATAAATACCTAAATACCTAAAAAAAAAATTTATTTAGTTTCTTTTAATTTGTAATTTTTAAAATAATTTAATGCGTAAAAAAATAAAAAACTTAATACAAATATTTTTTTTTTTGTAAAAATAAAACCAGACCATGACCTGATTTAATTTGGACAACGACATTCATATAATGTGCGTACTAGCTTAAAGGTATATAACTATGTACTGTACACACATATTATGTACATAATCCTGTATATTATGTGCATTATGTAATATTGCTAATCTTATTCACTTATTAAGAAAATTATTTGGCTTTGATTTTCTTTACTGAAATCTTGAAAAATATATATTTCTTCTTTAAATGCCAAAACATGCAATATCTAAAAATTGATATTTTATTATTTAAGATTACGGAATTAGAGCCTGTCAATCAACCAAGGTTGTATTTCCAATATTTGTTACTCTCTACGACATGCCAATAAGTATTATGATTCTAAGGCTGCCATGACAACGAAAATTCAACTGAAATATTCTCGTCTGAACGATGCCACAGAATATTATAGAAATTTAAATAAAAAAAGTTAAGAACTTACTATAAAAGTTTACTGATATTTCTCTTAATATACATATAAGATTAATTTATAGTTAGTAATTTTATCATCAAAATTGTTTTTTAAATTGAAAATCATATTATATACCTACATATAATTAAACTTACATTTTTGCATATTAAATTAACTTTTCTGATATGATTTTTCGGGGGGCAGACAGTTGCCCAAAAGACATTTGCCAATCTGACATTTGCCCACGGACATTTGACAATCTGACATTTGACAATCTGACATTTGACAATCTGACATTTGACAATCTGACATTTGACAATCTGACATTTGACAATCTGACATTTGATAATCTGACATTTGACAATATGACATTTGACAATCTGACATTTGACAATCTGACATTTGACAATCTGACATTTGACAATCTGACATTTGACAATCTGACATTTGACAATATGACATTTGACAATCTGACATTTGACAATCTGACATTTGACAATCTGACATTTGACAATGTGACATTTGACAATGTGACATTTGACAATCCTACATTTGACAATATGACATTAGACAATCTGACATTTGACAATATGACATTTGACAATCTGACATTTGACAATCTTACATTTGACAATCTGACATTTGCCAACGGACATTTGCCACAGGACATTTGCCCATGAAAATCGGACATTTGACAATCCGACATTTGCCAACGGACATTTGCCAATTCTACATTTGCCAACAGACATTTGCCAATTCTACATTTGCCAACGGACATTTGCCAATCCTACATTTGCCAACGGACATTTGCCAATCGGACATTTGCCAACGGACATTTGACAATATGACATTTGACAACGGACATTTGACAATCTGACATTTGACAATCCGACATTTGACCAGTTTTTTTCGTTTTACAAAACTTACTTTTTTATGAAAAAAATTACTTTTTTTTTGAAAAAATTTAGTAAGTTTTCGTTAGAATATTGCAGAAAAATCCTAGAATGTTGGAAATAAACCCCAGAACACGCAATTCGCAGTGTATTTATTCACTGTGATTTATAAATATACTAGCTACGACTCTGACTGTTTTACTTTTGCAAGTGGAATTTTTGTTATCAGGTTTATAGAGCATTTTAAAAGCCAGTTATTTTATAAATTTGGAGAAAACTATCTACGGGGAATTAAGATTTATCATTTTTACTTATTCATCGGATGAACAGGTTTCCAAACCAAACCAGATTTGTGTTTTTGATCATTTCCTCTTTTTATGCACAAAACTTGAATGAAATCGGACTCCAATCAGGTTTTAAAATAGCCTGTAATAACCCACGACCCGAGGTAAAGACATGGTGTAAGTTTGATCGATTGAGCGGTAACATATAAGCAGACAGACAAACATACTTTAAGTTTTATATATATAAAAGAAGAAAGAAGATATTTATAGTAAAAAAAAAATGTAAATGTGTGTATATGTTACGGTGAATGTACGAATTCCGGGGAATGTGAGTTTACTTTTGGTAAATGTTAATATTACAGTACATTTACCGGCCCGATTGGCCCCATTTTTGTGTAGGGCGTAGGGGGCTTACCCCTTATCCAAATAGGGCGGTGCGGGTTGGCGGGCGGGCGAACTGGTGGTCGGTCAGTGGGATATGCGGCGCGCGCCAGTTCGCCCGTCCGCCACCCCGCACCCCCCTATTTTGGATAACGGGTAAACCCTCTACGCCCTACACAAAAATGGGGCCAATCGGGCCGGTAAATGTAATGTAATATTAAAATTACGGGTTTTTAAACTCACATTCCCCGGAATTCGTACATTCACCGTAACATATATAAAACCATAAAGTTAGTAGTCTTTATAATATTTTAAGAGATGAATTAATCTAAAAATGTAGGTAAATCATTGAAAATGCAGAATTACAAATTTTTTTTAAAGGTTTGTCCATGTCGCTTTAATAGTTTGTCCATGTCGTTGGAGGGAAAAGATCGATTGTTTTATGCATGTATTTTCAAAATACATATATATATTTCTTAAACTCTTTCCCGGATAGCATTCTGAAATTTTTATGAACAAATCGGAAATGTCATCAGGTTTCAAAAATGACAGGGCCACCAGCATTCGGATTGCTTTCTGAAATTCCAAATCGTTAATAAACGTAATTTGGAGTCCTTCTTTTCTAACTTTGCCAAAAAAAATGTTTGCTAGATGAAATAATTTAAAAAAGACCCAAATTTTGAAATGATGAGCGCACTGGCAGAACATATATAATATAATATGTGTATGTATATATAATATAATATATAATGTATAATAAATATAATATATGCAATTCGGAGTCCTTCTTTTTTAACTTTGCCATATATATTTTTTGCTAGATGAAGGTAGATGAAGGTAGCGTCCATGTTCCATATGCCTTTCATTGCTGTATGGTCAAAATCGCATATTATATATGGGCTTAAGACTTGTCCTCTTTTTTCGGCTTTTTCACTTCTTCGGGTACTTCAAATGTAATGTCTTGCGGCTCCTTTTGTGTTATAACTATTCTATAATTTCTCCTTATAAGAGTCAAACAACTTTCCTTTTCTGGCAGAAATAGAGCCAAATTATCTATTTCTTCTTGGCTTTTTCCTTCTTTGGAAAGAATGCTCTGGTAAATTTTACTGGTGCTCCCTCTTATTGAGCTAGAAGCTGCTTCTTTCATTTTATTTGCTGCCAATCTTTTCTTGGATTTGGTCAAATCCGGAGCATGGTTATGTTCATTTCTCACTTCTATAACGACGTCATATTTTTCCTTCAATAACGCAAGACATCTTAAGGACTTCCTTTTTGTACATCTTCATTGGCTTCTGGTTAGCAGCCGCGTAAAAGTTACTCATTATGTTATTTAAGATTTACCATAATTAAGAATTATCATTTTAAGATAAATTTTATTCGAATTAAGAAAATAAGTTAAATATATTGTGTTTTAATACAATTTTAAAATATCTTATATTTTTTAATAAAATCAAAAAGTTTTCTAAATTAACAACACTAAACTTATATATTAACTAAATTTAACCTACAACGCCGAACATTTTAATATTAGAATTAAAGGATTTGACTCTTTAAAATATTGGAAATAGCCATATATTTATTTTTCTTTTTACGGGTTGTTTTGGATTTAGCAAATCATTTTCCGCTTTTTTTATGAGTCCTCTTGGAGCTCATCCATTAACATTAGTTGATAAAAAGGGAGCAATGAATTATGAGCGCATGAATTATGAACTCGGAAAAAGTTTGTATGAGCGGGCAAAATTCATTTTTCCGCGCAACAAAATGTCTGTTGACCGCGCGGTCAAATTTCATTTTTTTTATAAATTGAGGCGCGATCAAAATTCATTTTGAAAATGAATTTTGCCCGCACATTTTCCCGCGGTCAAAATTCATTTTTTTTATAAATTGAGTCGTGGCCAAAATTCATTTTGAAAATGAATTTTGTCCGCACATTTTGCCGCGGTCAAAATTCATTTTTTTTTAATTGAGTTGCTGCCGGGAACGTGAGTATTATGCAGAAAAGTTATGGAGAAGATACTATTCATTTTAAATGACTTCATACCGCGTCCCATTCGTTCGCGCGAAGCCCGTCAAGAAAAAAAAAATTAAAAAAAAGTCTCCTAGGCGGTTCGGGGCGATTTTAGCAGAGGCGGTTTTAACGGTGTCGGGGCCCCTGGCGCTGAAAAAAAAATTGGGCTTCTACTCTCTAAATTAAAATAAAATAAAACAATATTAATTAAAATTTAATGAAAAACCTCAAACAAAATCAATTTCATTTAAATATTATTTCTATAAACTAAATTATCAAAAAATAATTAAATTACAAAATTTAAAGAATGGCTCATACATGGTTAGTAAAGCGCGTTGGACTATGTTGCTTTTTATATGCGCTTGCAGACCCTAATATTTACGCGATATTTGCAGCATTGTCGGATTGACCTCTACATTTATCAATTGGTATATTACACCAAAATCGGTAACATGATTTGAGACCATAAGATTTTCGCTTTATATTTTGATGAACGCCGAACGCGTATACTGTAGTCATAGGGGAAAAAAACAGTATCTACATAAAAACTGAATATGAGAATAATAGGTTTAAAGTTTATTAGTCGTACTGTATTATTCTTTTTTTTAATATTCTTCATTCAGTATATTTTATAGTACGGTATTTCCGTATAGTTATGCTACATTTTTTCATTATTAAAAATACATGCCGCCAAATTTTATAATTTTAACAAAATATACAAAGCATTTTACAATCAAAAAACTTTTTTGAAATTTTGGATCGATTTTCAAAAATAATTTAGCAAATTTTTTGTATTCAAAATTTTGTGATTTTTAAATGCCATCAATACTTAAATTTTTCAGATTTTAGTGGATACTGTGTTTTCCACTATGACTGCAGTATAGGAAACATTTTGTAAAATTCACGTTTTCATGGCATTGTGAATAGAATAGAAGCAACAATTTTCTATCGCGAGCGCCGTGTGCGACGCCCGTTAGAACCGCCTGTGGATTTTAGGCCTTTTCCAAAAGGATGTTGTTCAAACAACTTTTTTTTAAAAGTTTCGTACAACTGTCACCTCTAGAAAAATCCAAAGAATTGGGTTGATTTCATTTACCGTTTCAAAAATATAAGATGAAAAGTTCAAATGCGTGAAAAAGTTATAAATGCAATTTACTCCGAAGTTTTTGGAGATTTTTGGATTTTTTTTTTTAAAACATAAGTAATTTTATTAAATTATAATTCTAGAATGTACCGTTAAGCCCGGGTGTCGTTAAAACAGAATTTAGCAACAGAACAGAATCAGCGACAGAAAAATTTATTCTGCTACTGAAATTCTGGTCAGAATCTCATGAGATTGCTGCCTTTAAAACAGAAACAGAACGATTTACTTGTCATTACGATTTTAAAAATTATTTTATTATTATTATTTAATTGTTTTCCCCATTTTCCGACAAAATAAAACTAGAAAAAACGTAAATAAACAAATACAAAAAAAAATTAAATTAAATTCAATTGACATTCTGGCAACAGAAACAGAAAATAACCTCGTTTGAGGTTATTCAAATTCTGTGGACAGAATGAATTTTTCTGTCGCTAAATTCTGTTGTAAAATTCTGTCGCACAATAAATTCTGTTCAAATGTATGGGATTCTGTTTCTGTTGCTAAATTCTGTTTTAACGTGATCCCGGCTTTACCGAGAAAATTGCATAAAACCGTTTTTTCAAAAACATTTCAGTTACGTTTTTCAATGACATATATATCCTGAGTCCCCATGGCCGATAGTACCTCTTGGTGATGAAGTCATCGCGAAAGGACAGCCCCCTACTGCATTCCATTCGCTTCTTTAAAAAAGAAAATTGGCCGTACAAAATGTATGAAAAAGCTGTTTTTATTTTCAATACTTGTTAAGCAATATTTTTGATGAAACTATTTCTGCATAATACAGCCGCAAATTTTGTCGCGGTCAAAATTCATTTTTTTTTCTAAATAGAGTCGCGGCCAAAATTCATTTTGAAAATGAATTTTGTCCGCACATTTTGCCGTGGTCAAAATTAATTTTTTTTTTCTAAATTGAGGCGGGGTCAAAATTCATTTTGAAAATTAATTTTGACCGCCAGTCGCAGTCATAATTCATGCGGTCAGAATTCATGGAGTCGATAAAAAGAGCAGGAAATGGTTTGCGAAAAACAAAACAACCCGTAGAAAGAAAAATTAATACACAATTTAAAAGAGCCTAATACCGTTTCTGCACTTGTCTGCAAAGGTTTATTCCTAAGGTCACCTTAACGAAACCCGTACACACTCTATTTTTTGAAACTTAAAAAAAAAAGATGTGTAAACAAACTCTTTCCATCTTGTTTATTTTCAAATTTATAGAAAAAAGGCAGAAAAAAGCAAGGAAAAAGCATTAAAGTTGGCAAACTGACATTTTTTGTCTGCAAACTAACTTTTTTTGTCTGCAAGTGACCTTTTACGCAAAGGTTAGTTATTTTTTTTCCTTTTTTTTGTATGAGTAAGGCCTGTTCACAGGTCAGTATACAGGTCAGTTCCGCTCTAAGGTCAGTTTTAAGGTCCAAGTGCAGATAATATTGAAATGTTGAGCGTTGTTGATCAAATTTAGTAATTTAGTCCTAAGCTAATTTCAGTGTTGCTAATTTCATTGAAAAATGTAAGATATTTTAAAAATAGCTTATTGTTTATAAATTATTTTCTTAATTGGAATAATATTTGTTTTAAGATGGTAATTCTTAAATATGGTAACATAATGAATAACTTTTACGCTGCTGCTAACCACAACGCCAATGCCTTTTATTTTTGTTTGAAGCTACAGTAGACTTGAGCCAATTTAAATTTACTTAATAATTGGCTCAACCTACTGTACATTCAAACGAAAATAAAGGGCGTTGCGTTCTGGTTAGCAGCCGCGTAAAGTTACTCATTATGTCGTTTAAGATTGACCATCTTAAAATAAATATTACTCAAATTAAGAATTTAATTTATATACATGTGTTAAAACTAAATCAAAAATTTGTGTAAATTCGCAACACTAAACTTATAAATTTACTAAATTTCAACAACAACGCCGAATATTCCTAAATTTAAAGGATTTGACTCTTTAAAATCGTTGCGAAATGATATTTATTTTTTAAAAACCTTTAAAAAAATTTGTAATTCTGCATTTTCAATAATTTACCTATATTTTTAGATTAATTCATCTAGTAAAATCTTATAAAGAGTACTAACTTTATGGTTTTATATACACACATATTTTTTTTACTATAAATATCTTCTATCTTCTTTTATATATTATATAAAACTTAAAGTATGTTTGTCTGTCTGCTTATATGTTACCGCTCAATCGATCAAACTTACACAATGTCTTTACCTCGGGTCGTGGGTTATTAGAGGCTATTTTAAAACCTGTTTGGCGTCCGATTTCATTCAAGTTTTGTACATAAAAAGAGGAAATGATTAAAAACACAAATTTGGCTTGGTTTGGAAACCTGTTCATTCGATGAATAAGTAAATATGATAAATTTTTCCCCGTAGATAGTTTTCTCCAAATTAATAAAATAACTGGCTTTTATAATTCTCTATCAACCTTATAACAAAAATTCCACTTGCAAAAGTAAAATAGTCAGAGTCGTAGCTAGTTTATTAATAAATCACAGTGAATAAAAAATACACTGCGAACTTCGTGTTCTGCGGTTTATTTCCAACTTAATAGGATTTTTCTGCAATATTTAACCGAAAACATGCTAAATTTTTTCAAAAAAAGCTAATTTTTCCAAAAAAAAAGAAAATTTTTGTAAAACGGCAAAAAAATTCGTCAAATGTCAGATTGTCAAATGTCAGATTGTCAAATGTCAGATTGTCAAATGTCCGTTGTCAAATGTCGGATTGTCAAATGTCCGTTGGCAAATGTAGGATTGGCAAATGTCCGTTGGCAAATGTAGAATTGGCAAATGTCCGTTGGCAAATGTAGAATTGGCAAATGTCCGTTGGCTAATGTCGGATTGTCAAATGTCCGTTTGGCAAATGTCCGTTGGCAAATGTCCGTTGGCAAATGTCAGATTGTCAAATGTAAGATTGTCAAATGTCAGATTGTCAAATGTCATATTGTCAAATGTCAGATTGTCAAATGTCATATTGTCAAATGTAAGATTGTCAAATGTCACATTGTCAAATGTCAGATTGTCAAATGTCAGATTGTCAAATGTCAGATTGTCAAATGTCAGATTGTCAAATGTCATATTGTCAAATGTCAGATTGTCAAATGTCAGATTGTCAAATGTCAGATTGTCAAATGTCAGATTGTCAAATGTCAGATTGTCAAATGTCATATTGTCAAATGTCAGATTGTCAAATGTCAGATTGTCAAATGTCAGATTGTCAAATGTCAGATTGTCAAATGTCAGATTGTCAAATGTCAGATTGTCAAATGTCAGATTGTCAAATGTCAGATTGTCAAATGTCCGTGGGCAAATGTCAGATTGGCAAATGTCATTTGGGCAACTGTCCGGGAATCGATTTTTCTAAGTGTTAATTTTTATTGAAAGGAAAAGTTTTTCCGCACAATTTCATTTTCTCTTATGAACTCATTTACATTTTTCTTTTTAAATTAAAAAAAAAAATAAAAATAAAAATTGAACAACAAATCACCTACCATTTAAGAAAATTTATTATAATAATTTTTAATGCGTTGGCGATCGTTATGTTGTATTTAGTGCTATAGAATTTAGATCACTAAATGGAGTATTATATGAGTCAATACACATGCAATCATTTAGATGCATCTGCGTAAGTAATGAAAAAATTTAGATGCATCAGCGTATATAATGAAAATATTTAGATGCATCAGCGTAAATAATGAAATTATTTAGATGTTTCGTATTGAATATTACGTAATACCTAAACAAACATAATATCTCTCACAATATTTCAATACAGCCAAATACAAAAAAAAAAAATGAGAAAAAATGAGAAGAAAAAATATTCTCTCTTTGCAACTACCTCTCCCCTACGCATTAAAACAGTATATTGGATATGTAAACAAAATTTGTTATACAACTCGTTCTGTATTTACACAAAAATACATTGAGACTTGTCAATTTATATCACTCGACCTTCGGTCTCGTGATATAAGTATTGACTCGTGTCAATGTATTTTTGTGTATACAGAACTCTTAATTAATAACAAATTTAGTTTACATATACAATAATCTACTATTATAGTGCGTAAATATTGATTTGAAGTTTTTTTTTACCAATATGCTCTACATAGGTTCTATAGTGTAAAATGTGTGTTAAATTCAAGTTGAAAAAAAAATTTACTATAAAATATCAATTTACATTATGTTTGAACATTTACTAGCAATTGATTTTTCAAAGAAACATGTAAATAGATAGAATTAGATGTAGACAGAAGCTCTAATATGCTTTGTTTTTTCTTGTATATAAATTTATATGTACTTTATGTTGTGAACAATGATTATTTATCACAATGCACAATAACCCATTTTAAATTAAATATAAATTTATTAAAATTTAAAATTGTATTTAGATGAATTTTCATTACATAGAAGTTAATCTATTTTTATTAAATACCTCCAGAAAAGTAAATTTTGTACTTTTATAATATGCGATTAACCGGAAATATTCGTTAGTGATAATATTTTTAAAATACTTTAACTGAAAGAAACATCTTCGAAAAGTCACTGCGCCAAAAATTCCGTATTTATAATCACTTTACAAAAAAAAAAATTCCTTAATCCTTATGAAGTTTATATAATAGTGAACCCGAGTGTACCTATATAGTGATTTCAAATGTAGTTATTGTTCAAAAGAAGTGAAACATTATTTCGTAAAATATGATTTGTAATCAAAAGTAAATATCAGCATGAAATATTTGAAACTATATTAAAATATAACTTCCAAGATTTTCTGTTGCTCACTTTAATGAGTTTTTGTGCAATTTTCTTTATAATAATATGTACAAATCATTATTATTATTATTTTGAAAAAAGAAAACGAAAAACAAAATGAATCATAAAAAAAATTTCAATTTCCGCATGTGAAAAAAAAAGCACAATGTTTTTGATGCACGACTTTTATTAATTTTGAAGTTTTAGAAAAATAATATTTATGTACGTAATATGTATAGTTTGTATATAGTGTAATAAACAAAATGTGTACAAATAAAATAAGTATGTATGTTTAATTATAATGTTGCGAAAAAAATATCCTATATTCATTATACAAATTTTAATAAGTTTATAACAAAACATATTTTAAGGCGATTGATTGATTGATTGATTTTTTTTTTTAAATCAGGGCGAAATTTTTTCGATGAAAAGTATACAATAATATAAAACTGGAATATACGTATATACTGTACAAGGTTTTTCATAAGTGAAATTTTCCATGTTCTTATATAGGGTTACCAGATTTTCCCCACTACAAACCGGGACAAAAAGATTTTTTTTACAAAATTAAATGAATTTATTAAAAAAATATTTTATTTAATATAAATATAAAAAAAAGGACCGTAATAATGGTAACAAGGTCAAGTACGTAATTAAATAATATCTTAAAATTAATAACTCAAATTAGGAACAAAAAATATATAAATATTCATTTCATTTACTTGCCGAAGCAACTGCAGATTTGTGTTTCTGACTTTGAATGTGATTTTTAATGTCGGATAAACCATGACTTATACTAAAACTTGAATTGCAATGCCTACAATACGCTTCCGCATAAATTTTGCCTTTTTTAATAAAAGGAAATTCTGTAGTACATTTTTCTAGAAATTGGCACTTTCTCTTTGGCCTGCTTGAACTTGAAGGTATAAAATAAATCTAATAATATATAAAATGAAATTAGTAAACCAATTTTTATAAATAAAAGATGCAAACTAACAAAAATTGGTACCAGCCAAATTCCAGCCAAGTCTTGCAGCTAAATAAACAAAAACAAAAATGTATAAATAAACAAATACTACCCTGCAATATCTTTATAGGCTGGATTGATGTAATGTAGGATCGAGAATTAGAAAAATGAAAGCAAAGCGTAACATAACCTGAACAAAGTGGCACATTTTTAATAAATTTATTAATTTTTTTTGGTCAAAAATGTTAAACCGGGACAATTGAGCGTCCCGAGAACCTTTTTCGGGACGTCACGAAACGACATGAAAACCGGGACAATCCCGGAAAACCGGGACTTCTGGCAACCCTATCTTATAATAATTTTGAGTTATTGATTCTTAGAAACAAAACATAAGTGCATTTTTGATTCGTTTATTGCATTAGCAATACTAAATACTTATATAAAAAATTTTAATGATTTTAAAACACATATATTTTCAATACAATTTTAAATCAATGTTTTACTCAAAAAAGAAGTAAGTTTGATATTTTAAAAACCAACTCTTTTACTCTGTGTGTGACAAGTAATTATTAAAAATTATTCCAGTGTGCAATTAATATATTCACTAACAAAACCCAAAATCAATTAATTATCTATTTCCATAAATTTATGTACATGTAGGTATATAATATTTCTTAAAATAAAAATCTTCATATGCACATTTCACCTATTTCTCAAGTATGTCAGATAATAATTTCATATAAAATCCATTTAAAAATAAAGGTGCTAAAAATTATTTCCTATTTTGGAATGTTGTTTAAAAAAAAAAAAAACCAACCACCCGTTGTCGTGTTTATTCAAATCAGCTGATTTTATTTTAATTTGTCATATGTTCAATATTCAAAGAAAATTTTCCATGCATTTTTTTTTTTTCAAAGCTTTTGTTTTAAAAAAATATTGCTCATGATGACATTTATCGCGCAAGACCTTAAGTAATTTCCTAATAAAAAAATTTATATATATACATATATGTATGTCAAAAATTTGTGTTTTTATTTTAAGTTAAGGGTAAAATCCATTTTTCAAAATCGAAGTACATATTTAAAACAATAATAGAAATATAAAAAAGTAGAAAAGAAACTTTAAGTTTCTAATGCTAGAGATAGAGTCGACGTAATTCACGCGCGTATGCGCGCGTAAAAAAAATAAAGAAAACCTGTTTTTTTTACCTGTTATGCTCAACGCCGTTCACATGCGAAAAACAAAAGAGAAAAAGAGAAAAATTAAATTAGAAAAATAAAATGGATTCTGTTTGTAATATTTTTATAATGCTTTTTAATTTATTTATAACTTAATAAAACATAAAAAATTTTAATAAAATTGCAATAAATAATTATTTAATTTTTATTTTTGAATATAATTATATTTATGAACTTTTTTATTTTATTAAATAATTATTTGTTTGTAAATTTTTTTTTTTCTAAATACAACAAAATAAACAACACAATTTTTTTTTCTAATTACAACAAAATAAACAACACAATTATAAACAAATGATTTCCACAATGTACGGCGTAAAATACTGGGAAAGTTAAAATATTTCAACTTTTACGCGCGTAAGCTACGTTTTACGTCGTTACGTATAGCCGGTCTCATACATTTTCATACAATTTGATTTTTTACGTGCGTACACGCGCGTGAATTACGTCGACTCTATCTCTAGCATAAACTTTGAAAGATACTTTGCGAAATTATATTTTGATAGATTTTTCAACTCTCATCTTATTTTAGAAATTCAGCCATATATAACAAAATTTGTTTCTTATAACAAATTAAAACTGAAAAAAAAAAAAATTGAAGATGAAATAAAATATTAAAATTTTTTTTAAAAAGATACAAAAAAAAAATTCAATATACAAAAAAAAAATTCAATATACAAAAATCAGAATATACAAAAGCAGAAAGAACAAAGAAAATCCAGATAATGGATTAAGAAGAACAAGTGTACAGAACTCAGTATGGAAATCTGTAATGTGGGTGTTGAAAATTTTTTTTATGGATAGACTTGTTATTGGGCTTTGAAACTAAAGATAATTAAGGTGATTAATGAGAAAAGCTAGTTTTATAAGTTTTTTTTTTAATAATATACGTAATTTATTTTGAAGACTTATGATTTTTTTTATCCGTCATAAATTATGGTCATAAGTTATGAATTAAAGAAAATCTATTGATATTTAGTATACTGTGGAATCGTTATTTTATTAATTAAAGTTAAAGATTTCAATACGAAATAAAAATTTAAATCTTGAATCCATGAGTTTTATATCTAGTTAATTGTGGTAACTATCTAACTTGTTTATTTATAAAAAAAAAAATTATTTTCAATAGAACTTATTTGTACAATAATAATATAATGGTATATAATGGTCGATTTCCATATGACACGAAAATATCATAAAAATTTTCTTTTCATACAACTCTAAAACAAAGAAAAAATTTTTATTTAAAAATCATATCCCCATAAATCTTTTCATGCAATATTTTGCTATATAAAAAAAACTTGTTTAATTAACTTTTTATAAAAAAAAATAAAACAAAAAAATATTAGGTATAAACATAAAATTTATAAGAATAAAATTACATGTAAAAGCTTATTTTTTCCAAGAAACAAAATCTATATAGATTTGATGGATAAGCTATATGCCTTTAAAAAGTTATGTTGTATGCTTAACCTAAATTTTGACGTTCGTGAAAAAAAAAAACAGAACGTTGGTTGTGAGATTTAAATTATTATATTGATTAATTTTTGTCTCTGCTGCTGCAAGTAAATGAAAAAAAAAAAGACTGTTGACCTCATTAAAAAAAAATATATATAATATTTAATATGTATATATATTTTTAAAACACTAACGGAACAAAAAATTACTTCTTGTGTATATATGACAGAATTTTTAACAGATAATAAAGATTTAAAAGTAAGTAATTAAGACAAAAAAAAATTCATAAAATTATTCACTAATCATATCATCAAAAGCATTAAAAACTTTTAACTTTTAATAACTAGTAATATAGCTTAGATTTTATTTTAGATTATACCAAGACAGTGTTGTATTTGAATTAACTTATGAAATATGAGTGAAACAAAAATATACTCTGATTCATCAGCTTATAGAAAATTTCAGCTTTCCAGCTTTAGAGCCATTTAGAAAGAATCGATAAACATTTTGACTAATTTATTGCAAATTATTTTTTCAGTTCAATAATTTTATTAATTCACACAAATAATAAGTATTGTGAACTATAATTTATTCAAATGTCATTAAATCCCAAAAGTTAATAACATCGTGAACTATTTATTATAAGAGATATTATTAAACAAAAAAAAAAAAAAAAAATTTATAATAAGATAAAATGATTTTTAATAACAGCTGTTGTTATAATTTTTTTTTTTCTTTTTCATTTTTGATTTATTGTTAAAATAATTTATGAAATAAAATACCTAATTGCCATTTTTAATCTAGCCCAAAAAAAAATTGTAATCAATAAACCTTGAAATAATCGCAATTACCGAAATTCTTAAATAGGCATGTCAAGGTCAAAACTAAGTACCTAACATAATTTTCATTAACAATTTTAGGAAAACTATTATTTTCCTAAAAACGATAGAATATGTGTTTAGGATATAAGTGTATAAAAAATATGATTGAATAAAGAACAAATTTTTTGTTAACGATGTTGCACAAAGAAGTTTACTAAATAATTTCAAATGCGTACTTAAGTGAATAATAATATTTAGAGCTTTGAAATCATTAATATACATCACTTGAGTTATCTACTTATTTTGTATTTTCTAAAAATAAAGAAAATTGAGGCAACCAAAGTTTCTTGTAATTCGATTCATTGCATTTCAGTGAATATATAGCACCAAAAACCAAAACATTAGAATATATCGCGATTTCCATAAAAAAAGTAAGCCGCTTGAAACCCGTACTTAATGCATATTTTGTTAAGAAAACTTTTTTATTTTCACTAGATTCGGAACCAACTTAAACTATGGTTGGGCTTGATTTTCCTCTACTTTGCAGAAACACAAAAATTTTTCAAATAGTAAAAAAATAAAAAAGTTTTCCTATCAAAATATGGATTACGTACGGTGTACAAAAAAAGTACTTTTTTTATGGAAATCGCGATATCCAACTTATTGTTCTAAATCAAATCAAAATTTCATAAAGTGCAGCAATCCCATCTATTAACGAAACCGAAATCTCATTACCATCAGGTAGTTCGAAAATTTTTTTGTTCTCCATTTCATTCGAGTGAAATAGATTTTCGAACAAATAGTGACATTATTTACAAAAAAATTGGTTCCCAATATAAAAATAACGCAAAAAAAAAAAAGTTATAATTTTGCAGATCACTTCACTGCACACACACTGATTTTCATTTTTCCATTCAAACCAAAAACAATAGGTTGGCACCTGGATTTTGCAACAAAATTTCCCAAATCCAATTAAAATACTTTTTAATTTAAAATAGCTTTAACATAATAAATTCAATATGTATATAGTTAATAAAAGTTAATTACCTTTATTTTGATATAATTGACTTTTTTATTAAATAAAAATGTTTTTGTTAATCACACAGCAAAATTTTAAATTATAAATTTTATAAATTTTAATTTCCTGTATTTTATTTTGGTTTTTTTGTTTTTTAATTTTTTTAATGTTATAAAAATGAAATTAAAAATATCAATTTAAATTTTTTTTTTTTATTACAAAAACTTGAATTAATAATAAATTTTTAAGGATTTTTATATTTTTTTAAATTTATTAAAAATATATTTATATCAAAAAAAAATTTTAATATTCTTCACTGCAACACTTCTTTTAATATGAAAAATTTCATGTGAAACTCACATTAAAATTTTTTTCTTTTTCTTAAGATTTTCCAATTTGTTTTTAGGTATATATATATATATGTATTATATATGTTTTTCCTGTAAACAAAGAAAAATGTTAATTTTTTTAGTTTGCTTCTTATTGATTTTCTATTATTTTCTTAATAATTACACAAACAGTGTAAGTGTGTATAGTTTTGTTATTTCGTTTAAATAACTTCGTTTTATTTTTATTATTTTTTTTTCCTTTTTTTTTAATTAATTAATAATTTTCTGAAATGTTTGAAAAAATATAATGATTTTTTTTATTAACAATATTTAATTTTTTCTTTATTTAGATTTTTTAAGGTATATCCTATAATATATACATTTGAAAAACAAATAAATAAGATATTTAAAAAAAAAAAAACAAAACAAATAGAACTTTCAAGGTTGCAAAACAACTATGAAAAAAAACATATGAAAATATTTTTATGAAATTAAAAAAAACAAAAAAATTTTATGAAACACATTTTCACTGAAAAAAAAAAACTAAGTAGTACCATAGAGTAATAATATTTATAAGAGGGTCAGAATTCATACAAGTAAATTTCAGAATTTTTCTTTCAAATAACTGAAAAATGATGACAATATTTTCAATGTATTGAATAAAAATTTCATACTCAAATGTGTTTATTCTTAATATACAATAATAAAAATAATAAAATTAAGAATAAACACATTTGAGTTAAAAAATTTTACTCAATACATTCAAAATATTGTCATAATTTTTGAAAAAAATTTTGCTTGTATGAATTCTGTTCCTCTTATAAATATTATTACTCAATGGTAGTACCTAGTTATAAGATTATAGATTTTTCAAGAAATTATATTTTAGATTAATTTTGAATATTTTGAAATATTATTATTTAAAGGATGTCATATTGCCAAAATCAGTTGCCAATTTTTTTTATAAAATTATGACATTGCTGCGATATTTTGTGAATGAATTCAAAATTTGTACAGACGACATTGATTAATAAAATAAAAATCAATCTAGTTCGATATTGGGTCTTTGAGATTTTTGTAACAAACAAATATTTAACAAGTTTAAAAAAATTTTTTTTTTGAGAATAAAGATAATTAATTTGCTTAGTATGTTGTATGTATTTTTTTTTTTTAAATTGCAAAAAAAGATTTTCAAATGCTCAAAACTTTGTAATCTGAACAATTTTTTTATTTATTTTTTAATTGCATAAAAATATGTTTCAAATGTTTTATTACTAAAATTTTTTATTTATTTTTTTTTTTCATTGAATTATTTAAAATTTATTATTTTTATAGAAAAATTATACAATTTTTATTGTTAGAAATTCTTTGTTTCAAACTAAAACTACAAAATGCAACTGATGAAGACATGAAAATTAATTTAAAATAATTTTTTTTTGTTGAGAAAAATTTTTTATGTTGAACACACAAAGCTTTTTTCTTTTTAAGCTCTTTTTCCTCAAAAGTTTTCCACCCTTTCAAATTTTTTTTTATAAGTCTTTTATTGCGATAATAAAAAGAAAAATTTATATTCAAGTTATCCGTACATTTATTTTTATATTGCATTTTGTAGTAGTGGATTGAAAAATGACAAGATTATGTGCAAAAAATTAAAAAAGAATATATATCAAAAATGACTAATTTTCAGTAAGAATAAAACAATTTTTTTATTTTATAGTTAGTAATAAAATATAGAAAAAATTTTAATTTTAAGTTAATTTTTTTTTGGTTTCAGTTTCATTGAAAACTTCAAAAGAAAAAAATATTTCAAAAAATTTATGAAAAAATTTATGTAAAAAATAAACACTAAAATAGGTATTTAATAAAAATTCATTTTATTTAAATATTAACTACACGGATTATAAAAAGAATTAATATTCTTCGCATATGAATTCAAATTGAATGCAATAAAAAAATAAAATATAATTTTCTTTTAGTAGTATTATTTAAAAACATGAGGACGACAAAGAAGACGAATTATAGTAGATTTGCAGAGGAAAAATTTTTTGCATATACCTAATGTATATATGAATTATAGATTATAAAATTATTTTTTTTAAATTATTGTAATCAATTAGTTTCAAAAATTATATTTATTTGAAAATTGAAAATCAATTAAATAAAAATTAAACAAATAAAATAAAAAATATTTTATTTTACCAGTAAGTAATTATTACTAATAACTAGTATAAAATAAAATCTGTTAATAATAACCATATAGTTTTCTTTCTTACAAGAAGTATATAGTTATAACTATAAGTTTATAACATTTCATTTTAGCTTTTATTTTTAATAAAACTATATTTTAACAAAATGAAGAAATACATATTAAATATATATTATGTAATGTATATATAACTTTGTGCGACATTTATACAATTATAAATACTAAAATATAATTTTAAAATTTTCAATGTCACATAAGGTGTACAAAAAGAAATTTTAAATTAATTATTAATAAATATTAACCTGCGATTACCTGTCTGTAACCAGAGGTTCATATGACTATATTTATTTGAATATTATTTTATTATGCATGATTGATCAAAAATAATTATGTAACAAAATTAAAAGCTTTCAGGTTTCCAATTACATGGAATAAATTTTATACACATAGTTCAAATTCTTAAGTTCTATCACATTTATTCTTTAAATAGTTTTGTATTAAAAAATATTATTATTGGAGCTATCTATAAAAAAAAAAGCGGTTCATTGAATATAAATTTCTGAGAAACACTTAAATCGAAATTATTTTAGAAAAGGTCTTGTTAGCGTGAACACTTTAGTGTAACTCTTTTCCGAAAAAAAAAACAACTTTTTTTGAAAGTAGTTATAGTTACTATTACAACAATTGCAGTTCTGTTTTCATGATGTTTTTTTTTGTTGAAAACCATTTCAAAACCTCCGATCTTAACTAATATTTTTACGAAATATTGATTTGATTAAAATTTTTACTGCAAACAATTGTGTTTCATTATTTATGTGCGTTATGCATATAGAATTTAACTTTGTTATACATAACAATGCTCGCACAAAAACAAAATAAGAATAAAAAACATATTAAATGAATTTATTGAATTGGAAAATTATTTTTTCATGATAAATAATTAGGGAAATTTAGAAAGAGAGAAAAACAATTTTTTTTTTCCAACATTTTTTAAACTTCTAAAAACACATTAAATTCCATTCCAATATAGTAAAAATATATTAAAATATATACATTATTTATATATTATTTTGTACGTTCAAACTCTAATTTAAAATAATCCTAATTTGAGCTGTTTTATGTAATTTGTGATTTTTTTAAGCAAAATTTACCATCTTTATGTCAAAAAAAATTGTTTTTGCCATATAAATTCTAATTAAAAAAAAAAAGATACGAATAAGTAGCAAAATAAAAATATAGAGTAATGGGTATATATAAAATAAATATTAAATAACGATATAAATATAAAATAAAAGTATCTAATTTCTTTTTTATTGCTATAATCTTTGTTTTTTTTTTTATATATAAAATTTATTTGATAAGAAAATATTTACAAATTATTTTGGCTTTTTGTAGTAACTAAAATCTATTTTATTAGCAAAATAAAGTAAAACAACCCGAACAACACCTTGTTAATTCAACTGGACAATTATAATAGATAAAAGCCCGTGTGCCGAGAAGTAAATTATTAATTCACACATGAAGTACGCTAGCGCGTTGATCAAATCTGTTACATAATTATATCTGGGGTGGAATCATATAACAATTGTCACCGGTCGACAATCGACAATTGTCACAAAATTTAACAATTGTCGACTTTTTGCTTCATGTAATTTTAATAGGTGGAAATAACATTTCTCATAATATTATTCAGAAATTAACGAAAAAAAAAATTTTTAATTGTCGACTTCGATCACAAACACGACCAATTCGACTTTTTTGCTTCATGGAAAAATATCGTGAATTTTTAAATATCGTTTTAGCAAAAAATATAGTGTAGAGAATTTTTTTTAAATATTAAACCACATTTTTTCTCTCTCAATAATTTCTTAATTTAGTAAACAAACTCAAAATTTTATACTGTATTTATGATTTTAAAACATACACTAACAAAAGGTTTTTAGTTGTATTCTTTATAATGGCAACGTGAAAATTGATATAGAAAATTTTTTATTTCGTATGTGGTGTGGTGTTCACTTCAATTTCACATAAACTTAAGGTTTTATGAAATTTTTGAAAATTACGCATACTTATTTTACACTTTTTCATAATTGGTAAATCATAAAAATGTTTAGAACTCATCTATTTAACTTATGCTTTCATGTTGTTTAAAAGTACCTACTTATTTTAAAGATAAATTTTAAACAAATATTTCAATCAATTCATTAATTTTGGAAAAACAAAACCATTATTTTACTTCATTAAAATGTATTTATTTAATTAAAAAATGATTATTTTCTTAACCGATTTTATTTTATTCAGAATTAAGTACTTCTGCTTGGGTCAAATTTTGTGTTAATATTTAACATACTTCGTTTGTTCCGATTCATATTTCTTCCTTGACAATATTATCTAAGAGATAAATAACATAACAATAGAATGACTTATCAAACGTGCTTCTTTAGTTTTGCATCTTTTAGCTGAGTCAAGCAAATAATCTTCCTTGAAATATGTACATATTTACATTGGTATCTAATTCAAATTTTATAATTTTAATTTCTGATCATTATCTAGAAAATAATAAATTTTTATAAAAATTTAGGTTTTAGGAGCCATAACTAATTTAAATGATTTTTAGTGTTTAAAAAATTAAATTTTAATTAGAGAATAAATTATAACTATAAAACAATTGTTTAAGAATAAACAATTTATTTCAATTATTTTTATAAATAAACCAAGTATTTTCTTTCAATAATGGTCAATCAGATAAAAATATTAAACTATCAAATGCCCCGAAAATAAAAAAAATCTATAATAAATAACATTCAATAAGGCATCTTGAAAACTTCCATTCAAGGATTAAATATTAGCCCTTCTCACCTCCTACAATTCATAAAATCGTAAATCAAAATTTTAACATGATACATTGTAGTTTTTGTTAATTTATAATTTAGAAATTAATGGCCAAATATCTAGACTTTCTTATTATTGAAGTTTTTAATTCACTTCAAAAATAAAACGTTTTATTTTTTTAAGATGCTTATAGATGTTTATTCTTTATTCAACAACAGTTTGAACCTTCAACGAAATGGAAATAATTAAAAAAAAAACAAAAAAAAAACGTAATCCTTATCAATGGTTACGAAATAAAATCATTTGTTGAATAAAAGTAAATTGACATTTTATAAAAAAAAAATTTTTGATTTATTAATTTATTGTTTTAAAATTGACGACCAAAAAATAGCTGTCGTTTTTATTTGATAGACAATTGTCTATAATTTCAGTTATGTGAAGCTAAACTTTTTTTCGACAATTGTCTATTAAGGCCGGTATTCAACTGAAGATAAAGTACAAGATAAATTTTATCTTGAAAAGAAACATTATTGAGTGAGATAAAAATTGACACTAAATATATTTTGATAAAAACTACCTACACAATTTTATTTTTAATTTTCTTACCTCCCAACTTTCATCCATTTTATTTAATTAATTTTACCAATTTTATTTTATTTTATTAAATTAAACTATTATTTTAATTTTAATATTTTTTACCAATTTCAGTTTAAAAATTATTTTAGTTTTCTGATTTTTGTTTGTTTTCTTCAAACAACAAACGTCAAATTCTTTTTACACGACCTAATGTCAAAATTTATCTTGAAAAGAATGTTCAAAACATTCTTTGCAAGATAAATTTTTGAAATAAAATTTATTTGAGTGAAAAAATTTTCATACAATTTTTACTCAGATAAATTTCCATTTATCTTCAGTTGGGTACCGATAAATTAAATTCACTCAACTAAAATTTATCTCAGATAAAATTTTATATGAAAAAGTTGATTTTATCTCCAGTTGAATACCGGCCTTTAAATTCAAAAAAAGTAGGTACATAATTTTTTTTTCTCCGCGCTCACATTTTTTTAAATATTTTATAAATCAAAGTTCACTCTATAAATCAGTTGAAATTTTAGGTTTTTATTAAGTTTTATAACCCACACATTTACAAGTTGGACTCTTCTTTTCTTGAAGTAAGCTTTACTTTGTATATATTTTCTCTTAAAGAGAGGAAATAAACTCTTTTTTTGCCAGAAAGAAATATAATATACAACAGATGATGATGATTAAATACGCGAAGCAATAATTTTTATTGTCCATACAAATTGATCGTGTTTGAAATTGTCGATTGTCACAAAAACGACAAAGTTACATAATTCCACCCCTGAATTTATAATATTTTGTCACAACATTTTAATACACATAGTTGATTAGATCCGGGATCTTTATTTTTTATAAAGAACGCAATTAAATTTCTTTCTTTCAATTGAATTGTTTTTTTTTTTTTTTGTTCTATCTTTTTTACTTATCTTAAAAGTATAAAAAACTAATAGTAATACCTAATTAGATAAAAATAAATATAAATGGTAAAAAAAAAGTGAGAAATTAAAATTTTTTTTCTTTTTTAGTTTTTTATTTACAAACTTATATTTACAATACAACTTTTATATACTTCAATAATAATAATAATAATAATAATAATAAAAATCAACAATAACAAATTTCTTGAACAAAAAAAAGAAAACAAACAAAATATACCTACAAAACTATATACATATGTAGGTGAATTCTGCGCGGAATTGCGTATTTAAAAAAAAAAATAGATTCTTTAAATTTTCAGTATTAAAATGTTCTAAGTTACAATTAATAACAAAATTATTCCTCCTCGATTCTCATTCAAAGATAAATGAATCGCAGAAATTAACAATAAAAACATTTTTTTTTCCAATTTTTGAAATATGTAAAATTTTGAAAATTTTTAAATTCTAAAACTAAATTTTTTATACAATTTGCTGACTTTAACTATAACTATATAAAGCCCGTATTATTTATATTCCTAACTACCTAACTTATAAACTTCTTAACCAATGAACAGATTTGATCGAAAATCGTACAAAGGGAAAACAGGTCCGTAGCTGGTTTTCAAACATCCGAAATTATGTAAATTTTTTGTGAGTTATTATTAATAAAGAAATACAAAGGCTCAAAAAAAAATTAGAATTACGAAAGAAATTTTTTTTTCCGAGTTTTGGAAATTAAATAATAAAAAAAAATATATTTTTCTTTTTTGCACCACAAAATTTTGGTTGAAAATTAATTTTAGTTTTTCAATTAAAAATTATTCTAAATTATTATTATTTATATACGTAGTTTAATTTTATTATTTTTATTACTTTTTTTTTTTCTTTTATTCTTCTTCAATTTAAAAGTAAAAGACCATTCATTGGAAAAAAAATATATATATAAAAGTATATTAAAAAAATTTACAAAATTTATAACAAAAAAATTTAAATAATTTTTAATAACACGAAAGCAAATGAACTTTTTGAGAGTCGCGATTTGACTGATTTAAATGTAAACAAAGCATTTAACTTTTTCTGTGTTCGCTGAATTGAACAAGAACAAAAAAAAAAAAGTTTGTATCTTTTTCTTTTTTAAAACATTTTCTCATAAAATATTTCGCTCACTCTATTATATTTTTTGTTCTAAACAATATGTGGGTGAAGTTAGCCATAAATTGCAGTCATAAAAGTTGCGCAACGCATTTTTTTTTTTTTGATTTTTGTATGGCAGAAGGTGAAGTTAGCCATAGATTTGCCAGCCATAAACGTTGCGCAACGCTAAATTTTTAATAATTTTTAATTTTTGTATGGCAGCTATCACAACCAGTGCAGGGACACTAATGCCACTTTGGCTCAAGTTGGATCAAAGCCCAACCAATATTCCCCCATTCGACGATTTTCGATACCAGTCTTCTGGCATGTTCAAAATCCTTCTGAAAAAAAAAAAAAAAAAAAAAAAAAAATTTTGTATGGCAGCTACCACAACCAGGCCAGGGACACTCATGTTGCTTTGGCCCAAGTTGGACCAAAGCCCACCCAATATTCCCCCATTCCAGGAATTTCGATACCAGTCTTCTGGCATGTTCAAAATCCTCCTGAAAAAAAAAATAAATAAAAATTTTTGTATGGCAGCTACCACAACCAGGCCCGGGACACTCATGTTGCTTTGGCCCAAGTTGGACCAAAGAAAGTGGCATTAGTGTCCCTGCACTGGTTGTGATAGCTGCCATACAAAAATTAAAAATTATTAAAAATTTAGCGTTGCGCAACGTTTATGGCTGGCAAATCTATGGCTAACTTCACCTTCTGCCATACAAAAATCAAAAAAAAAAAAATGCGTTGCGCAACTTTTATGGCTGGCAATTTATGGCTAACTTCACCCACATTTTTAATAGAATAATAATTTAGAGAGAAAGAGTATTTTAAATATTTTTGAGTTTGAAAATGTTATAAATTATTTTTTAATAATTTTGAGAAAATTGTAATTCAACATTTTTGATTTATTTGACTATAAATATATTTAAATACGTGTGTACGGATGAAATAAAAATTTTTCATTCAATTTATTCAATTTTCTTCTTCTTATAAATAAAAATGAAAATTCTCTGTTTCTCTGTTTCTCTGTCCTCTGTTCTCAATCACGCCTAAACCGCTGGCTCTGTTCTCAATCACGCCTAGACCGTTGTCCCAGAAATTTTTGATCCGAGGTACCGACGGGGGCTACCTTAGAAGCCGGTTTTGCAATTTAGGTATATTCCGATAAAATATTATAGCGTTGGACTCGAATCGACTATTCAGAAGACTGGATGTGTTAAGGCACCGGAGAAGTGGCTAATTAACAAATTTTGAATTTTTTTTTTAGTGCACAAAATCTGGATTAAAGTGTTTTGATATTAATATAAGTTCGGAACTACCGTGCGAGGCCGGGTATTTCGACTAGTATGACATAAAAATTCATTTTTATCTGTGTCGAAACTAAAGTTAAAATTTTATGGTCTCGAAACTAAAGTTAATTTTATGGTTTGGATTCTTTAAAAATTAAGACAAAGACAAAGAAAAATTAATTTTTTTGTTTTTAAATTGAATCTCAAACCATAAAATTTTTAATTTGACGTTTAGCACTATAGTTAAAGTGTTATTATTTTGATATTGAACAAAGAACTTTATACAGAAACTAATTTTATAAACAAAAAAATTAATAACAAGAAAATTTTTAATTTTACTTTAAAAACATGTTTACAACTAATAACAGTTTTATTACGCATAAATAAATTGTATTATTGACTTTCATATGATAGGTATTCAAATCTGTTGAATTTTTCAACACTAACTTTCCTTTGACTAATAATTTGTACAGGAATTTTTGATTTTTCAATGCTGCGTTTTAGTATGTGATCATTTTCATCATCTTCTGTTTCGTCAGATGAACTGTAAGAAATAATTAATTGCAATTATTTTATGTTTATTTAGAATATAAAAATTTAAATAATCTTACACATAAATTGTACCATTTAATTTGACAAATGATTTCTTTAATTTTATTTTCTTTTCATTTAAATTCAAATTATCAACTTTTTCCAAATTCTGGAGCCACATATTTTCAACTGTTTTGTAAAATAATAAAATAATGTTTGAGAATATTTCTGTTTAAGTTAATAAAATGAGGATGAGATCCTAAGATTACAGGTTTCCGGTTGGACTGAGGGTGAAAATTAATTCCATGCAAGACTTAATTTTCATTTTCAAATGGTTTAATATAATTTTTAAATGGTTCTTTTGAATGTAATGTTATAAGTATAATCAAAGCTCGGTTTAAATTAATGTGTAAATTAGATCTATTCTTTATTTGAAATCGATGAGATAGGTTAGGATACGACAAAAAGAGGTCTGAATATCTCAAAAACTAAAATATATACCTAAAAGCGAATGGCACCATACGACAAAGAAAGCAAGAAAAAGACCAAAACTCTACATTCGACACTTTATTACCCAGACGGCGTATAGTTTATAATATATTGATCCAAAGGACCAATATAGAAAAAAAAAGTTTTTTTTGGTTTAGCTTGCCTTTTGTGTTTACTTTCATGTTTTCTTCACCAATTTTTTGTTTCCGTTTCTTTCGTCGAGGTAAATCATATATTGGATTTGACATTTTAATCGGGGTATAATGCTGATAAGATGTATTAGCAATTTCATTTTCTTCTTCCAAACTAGTAACATTGGACGTTTTATTATTCTCTAAGTTACTGAATAAGCTCGTTGATGCCGCTCGTGGTAGATTTTGATTATGAGACATGTTTATATTAGAATGATTGCTGCGGAAATGCAAAAACATAAAAGTTTTATAAATAATACAGACTTTCGGTTTTTTCTTTTTAACTTTTTAGAACCTATTTTTAAGTTTTTAGGACTTTTTTCACATTTTCGGAAATATACAACAAATCGATATAAATACATTTAAATTTCTCCGAATCCGTACTCGATACCCAAAAACCATCAAGGAAGGCCATTTTAATTTAATTTAATCTATAATTCAAAGCTTGAAATTTTGCTTACGTTTGAAAATTAATTTTCATAGCTTTTTTTATAAATTCTTTTTTCTTTTCATTCTGAGTATCAACTTCCTTCATCAATTCCGTTAATGATGTGAATGATTCAATTAATTTTGTTTTTTTTGGATTTAATTCTGGAATTATAGTATCTGTATTTTCAAATGCTTCACATGATCTAAAAGTATCAAAGTCTTCATTCAACTGAGAATTCATAATAGAGATAGATCCAGAATTTCTTGGTATTGTTAGATTTTTGCATGATATCATTTTCGTAGCTCTGAACTCATTCTCTTCTTGATTTATAATGTCTTTAAAAAATAAGATATTTAAGTTAAAAATTATACTATTTCTGAATTTTTATAATCTGCTCACTTTGATTCTGTTTAACTTGTCTGTTAGCTGGCGCAAGTGGAGGTAATTGCTGACTCAAACCAATAAAACTATCACTTTCTTCCTGTCCCAAAATACAAATATTTGTTGACACTAATTCAATAGCAAATGGTTCACATGATTTAAAAGTTTCACACTCCTGATTCATTGTAAAATTCATAATAGGAATTGATTGTGAATTTATTGCTGATTTTAAAGTTTCACATAATGTCACATAATTCCCATCGTTTTCCTGATCAGTTATATCTATATAAAAAAAAAACATTGAAAAGTCAACAAATAATCCATATCTTCAAATATCGGTTACTTATTGTCCCCGGTTTTGTATTCCGATAATTTGATGAGCTCCGTTTAAATTTTGGTAAAAGCTGAGGTAATTGCTGACTATCTCCTCCAACATAAGTATAATTTTTTCTAAACCATCTAGAAATTTGAGTACACGAACTGTTCAATGTACTTCCATTTAAACTAACATTATAATCTTTGTTACTTAAATTTGACTCTTGGGATTCAGCAATATAATTACAATTATTTATATCACTCAAAGATTCAATATGCATTATGTTAATGTTATCGTCGCAGTTTTCAGCCTTCCAATTTAAGCTAATTTTTTTCAAAGAATTTGGTATTTTTTCTTCTTCATGATAAATTTCTTTTATATTTTGTGGTTGAATTAATTTAACAATTCGTTTAGTTTCATCTTCATTTGCATGTTGTGAGTAAAATAATGAAATTAAACCCAAATCTTTATTCATTGGTGGAAGCTCACTCCTACATTTATCGATTAATTTAATTGTTATAATTTTATCATCTATAAAATATCTAAAAAAAAAATGAAGTAAAAAATTCAATTACTTATACTTATTATATTATACTTATTATATTAAGAAGCACTTTAAAATGAATGATATATAATTACCAAATTAATAATCCAAAAAAACTAGTTTACTCTTCTTAAATTATTTAATTTGAAGCAATTTGATAAAAAAAAAAAATTTTATTTTAACTATTCAAGAGAAAATTAAACAACCTTTGTAAGTTTTCTGCATTGTCCGAACACTGAATAAAATAAATTGTAGCTTCTGGATGACGATAAAATTTGATTTTTTCTTTATAATAATCTTTATACAACTTTTGAATTCTGTCTTTTATTGATATCTTCATATTAATAGCTAATAATTTTTTAACTAATTCTTCATTCCCAAATAATGATGAATTTAATCTTATATTATATTCTGGATACTTTCTGAAAAAAAATAAATAAATTAACTAAATAAATTACCTAAATACTATTTAAATAAATTTGAATGCATTTCTGTATGTACAATTGTACATATACATTTCTACGATTGAATGTAATTCATGCAAATTAAAAGAAAAGGCAAAAAATAATAACTTACAACAATGTTTGCTGGATTTCTTGAATAACATCATCAACGGTATACATTTCATAATGACTGGAGCCTATTCTATAATTATCCAAATATAAATAGTTAATGCCTTCTTTTACAAAACTCAAAAATAATTCATTTTGTTCAAGAAATTCAATATTACGAAAATGTCCCATATAAATTGCATTGCCGTTATTAGCTAAAAATTAAAAGAAAAATATTAATAAATTTAATATAGATACAATAAATGTACTTACTTTTGAAATGCAATGCAATACTTCGAGTTATTCCCCCGTCATCGAACATTGTTACTGTCATTTCTTTGGAATTTGCTAATATAATAGAATTTGATTTATTTGACTTTAATGTTCTTACATATTGTGGATGAACCTAAAAAAAAAAAAATTAAATAAAAAAACTACAAAGTACGATGATAAAATTAGAAAGAATATTTTATTCAGAAAAGTGTATTTTACTACTATTCAGAAAAAAAATAAATAAATTTAGTATACTTAAACAGATTTCCTTTGATCAATTATTTAACGCTCCATCATTAAGATAAAAACAAAGTTCAATTTCTAAATAAACAAATCTTTGTTATCATAATGATGATATTAAAACACCGCAAAATAATTTTTTATTTATTTTCTGATTTCGCACATAATTCTCGGTTTAAAAAATTTTCGCTCTTTGGCTGCCGCAGAAAAAAAAAACCCCCATATTAACATTGTCCTTCTATAATAGTTTTTGTTTTTTTTAAGAGAATTTCTATTCACTTTTTATTATCTGTGGTTTTTTTTCTCTACTTTCATTTGCTAAACATAGTTAGAAAACTATTGGATTCAGACTTAATTTGTTCCATAATTTAAATAAATTTTCAAACAGAGACTAATCAGTAAAAGCAACTGATTTTGTGTCTTAGTTTTAAGTTTTGTTATTTAATTTAAAAGATGGCTGTTCTATTTAATAAAGGCGATAAGTAAGGGGGGTGAGTAGTAAATATATTCTTGTAAATAAACCCGATCAAAAACAATTCGGTCTTAGATCCAGAACAAACAAAACCAGAAGAAACTCAGTGCCGACAGTAACAAAATCACACTATGGAAAATCAAACACCGATTCTACTTATTTTATTTTATGATAACATTTTGATTGAAATAAAAATTTCTGAAACTTTTGTATGGTGGTCTAACAATTTTTTTTTAATTATTTTATTTTTATTATTAACTACAGATAACAGAGTAATTAATGAACATAAAATACAAAATTTAAATCAGTACCGAATGAGGTAGAGTGTTGATGAATTGGTTTAATTTTTAAAATTTTTTTTTCTGATTTTTTATTTCAAAAGAAAACCGAAATGTTACGCTGGAAAAATTGTATAGCTGTAGTCACCGGTGCTAGTGCAGGTAATTTTAATGAAAAATAATAATAGAATTTGAATAGATTCCATTGTTTAACGAATTGACGTCAAAGAAAATTATAAACAAATACATCGAGCTTATAACTGAGTTTGTATATAATAAAGTTCCTCACTTTTTCATTGTTTACAAAATTAATGTGTCGCCCAGAAGCATAAAAAATTATTATAATGATCCTTCTTTTTGGTATACTTAGTGATTTAACATATTATTATCAGTTACAATTTGTTTTCCATTTAAAGGAATCGGTGCTGCAATTGTTAAAGATCTTCTGAGTCATGAAATTGTTGTGGTTGCCTTAGCTAGGAGAATTGAGCTAATTGAAAATTATCAGACAATATTGCCACCGGAACAAAAAAATAATTTGCATCCAGTCAAATGTGATGTTACCAATGAACAAAATGTTAAAGATACATTTGAATGGATTTCTAGAACATTAGGTGGCGTAGATATTCTGATTAATAACGCTGCTCTATTGAAATTTGAATTTCTTACCGAAATGAATTGTACAGATGTATCAAGTATCTTGAATACAAATGTTATGGGAATAGTATATTGTACCAAAGAAGCATTTAAAAGCATGAAAAATCGTAATGTCAATGGTCATGTTATTTTGATAAACAGGTAAATTGAAATTCAACAAATACAAAATAAAAAAAAAACAAATTAATGGAATATTTTTAAAAACTTTTAATTTTTGCATAATTTTTAGTACCGCTGGGCACAAGGTACCCGATACAAGTGATGAATTATCTGTAAATATTTATCCTGCTACTAAATATTGCGTGACGGCTATGAATGAAATATATCGACAAGAATTCAGAAAACTAAAAACAAACGTCAAAATATCAGTTAGTATAATACCTAGTTAAAAAAATTTCATGTGAATATATTTAAATGTTAATGTCAAATAATAGTAAATATTTACGATAGATAATAATTGATAACATTTCTAGAAAACTAAATCATACATTTTTGTATATTAATTTATTTTCAGAGCATTAGTCCAGGAGCAGTTGATACTAATATGCTGGAAGAACTTTCAATAGATAAATCTGTAATGCTGAAGCCTGAAGATGTTTCAAATGCAGTCATGTACGTCTTAGGTACACCACCGAATGTTTCAATTCATGAATTAGTGATCAAAAATATTCAGGAGAAATATTAACAAAAAAAAAAATTTTTAGCATAAAAATGTTAACTTTTTCAAAATTAAATAAGAAGAAATTATAAATAAAACAATAATGATTTAAATTATTAAATGAATTTTAATAGTGCAAATATGTACTTGAACTTTTATGTACCACTATTTCATCCGATATTATATTTTAATGATGAGAGTGAGTTAAAAGCTCCACAAATTACTGAAAAATTGGATAGAATTTTAAACAGGTTCCAAAGCTAAAATGATTAGGTTATAGAAGATTATATAGATTTTTTGATTGCTGCAAAAAAATTATTGCAGTTACTTTATTTCTATAAACTATAAACTGGAGCAAATGAAAATTATTCAAAATTTCAAATCTAATATTAAAATTTTTTTTCGATATTTTCAATCCTCTATCTATCAAATGTTCAAACTCAATTGCATAAAAACAAAATTAGCTAAATGAATGTTAAGAATGAAGTTTTTTGATTTGTTTCAAAGCCCCATGTTTGACTATTCCATTGTCCAAAAAAAAACACACAAAAATATATGAAGCGGGTAATTACTTAAAAAAAAGAAAGAATAATTTATTCTTCCTTTAAGTTCATTGGGTTACCTCAAAGTTTGATCATTTTAATTTATGTGTAAATTGTAGGTAGGTACATACTACCATGTAAGTCAAGTCCAACATTTGAGCATTATGACTAGGTAGTAGGTAGGTATCTAATAAAAATAGTTTCTAAAATTTCAGAAAATTTTCTGAATTATATTTACCTTCTGCTCCGTAAATTCTAAAATATTTTCAGCAATACCTTCTGATGTCCAAAAATAACCATTAAATCCTTTTGGAATTTTGATGTTGTCTGTGGCAAATGTTAAGAAAAATGTCAGACGCTGATACTAAAAGTTTAACGAAAGAAAATTAAAATTGGAATAGGCAGGTACCTAATACAACTCTACCAGTAACAACTTACTTTTTCCAAATTAAATTCATCTCCATGGGATCGAAAAGGCCTCAAAATAAAATCTGGATCTACAGAAATTAAATCACTAATTTCACTTAAAATCATTTTTTATTTTTGAAAACTTTTTAAATTAAAAATTTTACAAAATAAATAATTTCCAATAAGTGCTTCACCCTTAAAAAAATTTAAAATTTTCAAATTCTGAATTTCAAATTCCTAATGTATTTTGTTAGTGTAATTTAATGTCAAAAAAAAGTTTTCGGGTGAACCAGGGTTACCAACCTTTTCAAATGTTTCCCCCTAAAAAAATAAAATTTCCCCATAAAAAACCCCAAAATTTTTTTATAGATATTATAACAACTATACTTATATACCTATGAGGATTTCAAATAGATGCTTGAAGAAAAATATATAACGCACATCGTAAATTAGGCGCCGTGACATTTGTCCGCGGGACATTTGTCCGCGATGAAATTTGTATGGAAAACTTCGCGGCCAAATGTCATTATGCAAAATGTCATTTGTCCGCGATTGTAAAATGACATTTGTCCGCCGCGGACAAATGTCCCAAAATTAGCGGACAAATGACATTTTGCAAAATGACATTTGTCCGCGATTGAATTTTCTAACTTTAGCGGACAAATGTCATTTTGCAAAATGTCATTTGTCCGCGATTGATTTTTCGAATTTTTAGCGGACAAATGTCATTTTGCAAAATGTCATTTGTCCGCGATTGAAATTTTTAATTTTTAGCGGACAAATGTCATTTTGCAAAATGTCATTTGTCCGCGATTGATTTTTCAGTTTTTTTAGCGGACAAATGTCATTTTGCAAAATGTCATTTGTCCGCGATTGATTTTTCAATTTTGGAGATACTGCAGATTCCGTGAACCACTCAGAATCGTCTGAAGCTTGGAAAAGAGAAGAGGGGTAGAGTCCCCCCAAATTGTTCATACATTTTGTATATGCAATTTTTTTTTTTTGCCCGATTTGCCCCTTAAATAGAGGGGAATGGGGGGCGGCGGGCGGGCGGGTGGACTGGTGGTTGGTCAGTGGGATTTGCGGCGTCAGCCAACCACCAGTCCACCCGCCCGCCCGCCGCCCCCCCACCCCCTCTCTCGTTGTGCCGATTCTGATTGGTTCACGTCATCTGCACTTTAGCCTAAAATTTTTAGCGGACATATGTCATTTTCCAAAATGTCATTTGTCCGCGATTGCTTTTTTTAATTTTTAGCGGACAAATGTCATTTTTCAAAATGTCATTTGTCCGCGATTGATTTTTTAAATTTTTAGCTGACAAATGTCATTTTGCAAAATGTCATTTGTCCGCGATTGATTTTTCATATTTTTAGCGGACAAATGTCATTTTGCAAAATGTCATTTGTCCGCGATTAATTTTTATCGCGGACAAATGACATTTTGGAAAATGTCATTTGTCCGCGGCGGACAAAAGACATTTTGAATCGCGGACAAATGTCATTTTTATGTCCGCGATACAAAAACAAATCGCGGACAAATGTCCCGCGGACAAATTTCCAACCCCCCGTAAATTATGTGGTTTAATAAAATTATTTATTTATAATAAAATTAGCAGATATAATATAAGGTATCTTATGAAATGCAATCAAAAATATTACAAATGTCATCTAAATCTTCGCTTTTAAGATCATACATCATACCCCTAAAAAAACCCCTGAAACAAATTACCCCCTAAAAATCCCTCTGTCAACAAAAAAAACCCCTAAATCTAGGGGGAAAACCCCTAAGTTGGTAACGCTGGGGTGAACACTTTTTTTCACTTTTTTTCATAAATTTCAAATATTAATAACAAAGCTGCCAGAGTAGGATTTTCTTTCCCGAAATTTAGAGAATTTTTATTATATCGGGGAAAAATTATGAACAAAAAATTATTGTACAAGAAAAATCTCAGGAAATTTGCGGAATTTTTTTCATCTGGCATGTTTTTTTTTTTCGATTTGACAATTGAATGACAGAACTTGAATTTCAAATTTTTTTTTGTTGTTGTGAATTTCAAATACACGCTCTGAGGCAGACACGACGCCGACAAGGAAAATACGCCGTGCGCTGACCGCCGCAAACCATTTTTTTGTTCGCCGCCGCAAAACATTTTTTTCGAGATTTCAGTGCGTACGCCTTGCGCCGCATTTTTATATTTTGTATCGGCGTGCTAAAAATTTTTCTAATATTTTTTTGGTTAATTTTCTTTTTTTGGTTTTTTTTTTTTTTTTTGTTTTTTTTTTTTTTTTTTGCTCTTTCTTTTTTTTTAGCACGCCGGTAACGCCGCACGCCGCTGAGTTTTTTTTCTAAGCGCTTCGGCGTCAGCGTCTGCTCTGAGGCGTTATTTGAAATTCACAACAACAAAAAAAAATTTTAAATTTTACACTAACAAAATACATTAGGAATTTGAAATTCAGAATTTGAAATTTTTAAATTTTTTTAAGGGTGAAGCACTATTATTTTTTTTTTAAACTCTCGCAGCTCTTGCTTAGGATTTTTTTTAATACAAAAAAAAGTAAACAAAATATAAACAAAATTTTACTGCTTTTTTTGCGCTTTTTTTGTTTAGTATTGCCAGGAGCCATAAATTTTTACAGTTCTTTTAAAAGTTAAAATGAAAACTTTTTTTTAGTGTCAGAGCTATATTCAATCATCACCAACATTAAGTCAATCAGCCGTGTAGTTGAAAAGTAAACAAAACGTTTCGTAGGGATAACAATTCCATTAGTTTTCAATTTTTTGTACGGTATGTTGGTGGGAAGTTATTTTTGTTGCCTTTTTTTTATTTAGTTTTAAAAATTAAAAATAAATTTAAAAATGGAAATATGGAATAATAATGAACATAAATTAATAAAATTTCAATTTTTAATTAGTTTTAATTAATTTTTTTAAATAAATTTCCGAGCACGATTTTTTTCTAACCTACAGGTAAATTTTTACTTGTTTTTACAAAAATTAAATGAAAATGTTTTATTTTATAATTTTTTAATAAAAATAAATTAAAAATAATTTCTTTGAAATTTTGAAATAAAAAAATTGTCAAACAAAAATAATTATTATAAAACATATAGTGGATATGGAGATTTACTTCCCCAACAAGTTTCAGCAAAATCTGGATTGAACATACCTATTAGTTGAATGAAATACAATGTTGAGAAGATTCCTAGAGTCCAAAAAATAAAATTTAAAAAATTTTATTTTTTCGACTTCCAAAAAACTCCTCGCTTGTTTCGTTCATCCGTCAACCTTTCTGAACTCATCAGTGGCTGTAGATTGACGGACCAGCCATACAAGCTGATTCTACTTCCTGTATCACAAATTAATTATAACTCATATCATACAAAAAATATGTGAGTTATAAAATTTGCTCAACAAAAAGCAAAACAAACTACCAGTTCCGAAGAACAAACCGATTTACGGTGTATTTGTATAGAAAAATTAATTTTCTATACTTTTTGATTATTGTGTTTTTTATTTTCTTACTTGAATAATCATTTGTGCTAAAAACTAAGCCACCATATATGATATTTATTCTTAATAGTAAGAAAACACGACAATCTACCAGGGCGCAACTTAAAACATTGAATGAAATACAAAGTTTATAAGATTCCTAGAGTCCAAAAAATAAAATTTAAAAAATTTTATTTTTTCGATTTCCAAAAAACTCCTCGCTAATAAGGTAGGTACAAGATACTTTTTAATCTTATACAAGTTTTAATTAAATTCACTTGAGCCTAGAAATTATGTTCAAAAAAAAATTTAATTTACTTTACAAGGAAGTAAATTGTAAGTATTGTTTTTTTTTAATAGGGGGCTTTAATTTGTGTTGATATTGGTTCAATTCATTTTCTATTATGGGTCTTCGTTCTTTCTTCGATTTTTAAAAAAATATTTTTCATAATTTAAATTGATACGACTGTAAAAAGTATATAAATATAAATAAACCAAACATAAGAGAAGTCAAACTTAAAATAGCTAAGCAAAGCTTTTGTTGGAAAAAAAAAACTTCAATTTAATTTTTTAACTATTTATTTTTACAAAATTTAGTTCATTGTTCATTGTAGAATTTCATTGTAGAAATTAATCTCTTATTTCAAGCATATAACTTGAATAATCACATTAAGAAATCATACATATTATCCTTGATTTGGATATTAGTTGATAGGAATTTATTAAATATTGATATTTCAAACTGGAAAAATTTTTTTTTACAAAAATCCTATTCTCCTTTTCATTTAAAACTAAAATACTACCTACATTAAATATTGTAGGTATATTCTTCTTAAACTTAATCTACATTGGCAAAAATGTAATGGAATTCCCTAGTTTTAATATTTCTGTGATTTTGGGAGAATAAGAAAACTATATAAATTTTTTTTTTAAATTAAGTAGGTAGGTATATAAAAAACTAGGAACAATCGGAATATTTTTTAGTTTTTTTTTCTTTTTAATAAAAAAAAAACCTTGTAACTATACATTAGTTTTTCTTATCTTAATTATAATTCATCACGTTTTACATTCTTTTCACCCTTTAAGTTTTCTTTCTTTGGTTCCTCCTCTTTTTCACTACTATTTTCATCGTCACTTTCATTTTCATTTCCCAATTGTTCTGTCAAACATTTTTTGTCATTATTTCTTAAAGCTCTGTCTGCACATAAATAATCAATAAGTGGTTTCCTCTCTTGATGATGAAAATACCATTCTTCAATATCCGATTCAAAATTCTCCAATAATGTTTCACATTTAGTTTTCATTTGTGTAACTTCAACTGGTGGTTTATCCCACAACTCATAAGGTATACCCAAATCAACTTTAACTCCTTTATCCACCAAGCCATGAAGAGTTTGGAATGTTTGAGACATTCCTTTGGCAAATCTAGTACTATCCTTTCGTTCTTTATGTAAATTATATTGTAGAATTCGATCGCACACATTCTCTAGACTTTCAATTAACCGCAACTCACTACCTTGGTATTTTTTGCGCTTTTTCGGCTTAACATCGTCGAGAGAATATCTGAAAATAAAATTTAAAATATTAAAAAAAAATTTAAACCAGCCTATGATAATTGGACTTTTTGTAGGTAGGTACTTAATTCATTCAATTAAAATTACCTAATGGAATAATAAAATAAAAAGACCAGACAGATAAGATTGAACTAGGACATGTATATAATAGGTATGTATAATATGTTCTTGCCACTACGGCCCCGTTCTATATTTTTATAAGAATGACTAGTCTGTCTTACCCTAATTCGAGAACATCTCGGGATTTTCCAGTTTCTGTTAATCGTTCTTGTAATTCGATTGCCAAAAATTTACAAGCTTCACATTGTGAGGCATAAATAACACCTTCTTGTTCCTCCACACTTCCGGCATCGGCATAACTGGCTGCTGTTGTAACAAACAACATCAAAGAAATTAATTTTATCATTCTAAATTATAGCTTTTTTTTAAATAATTTTTAGAATTTTTTTTTTTTTTAATATATTTTGCAAATTTTGTGATCCAACAAAATTATTGTCAGCTCAGGAAATTGAATAAATGATAAAATGTGAAGGAAATTTGATAAGGATTGTTTGTTTATTAAAAAAAAGTCTTCTTTTTTTTTTTATTAGCTGCGAAAATTTTTGTTTTTGTTTACATTTTAATTTTTTGCTTGCTTATTTAAGTCGGTCGGTAATCAATAGCGAGCGAGCTGCTAAATTAATAATTAAGTTGTATGAAATTTTTTATTCGAAAATGTAATTAATTTGAATTTAAAATTTGGTCGAAATACATATAGATAAAAATTAGGTAAAATTGTGTAAATCTTTAATTTTGCATTTTCAATTCGTTATTTAAACTTTATATCTAGATTTAACAGCCAGCTGAATATACAACTATTTAACTCTTGAGTGAGCTGAATTAATGATAAGTTGAACTGTTGCGCGTTGTTAATGAAAAACGGCTAAGCTGAATTTCGATTTACGATGTTTTTATTATCGTAAATTTTAGCACTAACATGAAAATCCAAAAACCTTCTAAATGTGTATAATTTTTCATTTTTAAAAAAATTTTGTTTGGTTTATTTTTGCGCCTTCTTTTGTTCAATTTTTTATTAAAATTTAATAAGTACCTCACCCAGAACCTATCTCTGCCTGCCTACTGAATCTGAAATGATGCAATAATAGCTAACATTTTTTTCAAAGAATTGAAATTTTAAAAGAAAGCATTGTTTAGCAGGTACAGTGTCTTCAAAAAATCTGAAAATGTTTTTTATGATGATTCCTGATGTCCAAAAATAGTAAAGTATTAGATAGATGCGGTACTAGTATGTTGTGCCTATCTTCAACCTATATTCCAAATACTTAAAAGTTTTTTAAGGTAAAATTTTTTGAAATAAAATACCTAAAAAGATTTACTTTAGGTACCTACCTTGGTATGAAATATAAGTTCATTGATGATGATTCTAACTGCCAGTGATCGTATGTTATTTTATGATGGTGTTTCGCAAATAATCTGGATAAAAAAATATAATTAACTTTTATCCAAACAATTTTACTTTACCTCAAATCAAAGGTATTCCAAGAATGAAGAATTGTACTTATAGAGTTTGGAGTTTGTTTAGAACTCAATTTGTCTCCATATTAACGACACATAGGTATAGCAGAGCGTATAAAATGGTAACGCCAATCACGATTTGAATAATTAGTGCCATTTTGTGTTTCTTTATCTTTATATTTAATTTTTCCATTATAAGAATAATCATATTGTACCTACATACAGATTAATTTAAAATAAAAAGTTTGTTTTTAATTTTTTGAGATCACAAGATTTTATTAAAAATATTTTACAATAATTTTTTGTATGCAAATTAATTTACAATATTCTCAATTTTTGAAATAAAATTATTATTTCTCCTTTATTTAAAATCATTAATTATTTATTTACATAAATACTCGGTCAAAGTCGTCTAATAAGTCGAATTTGAGTACCTAGAATTTTATTTTTTAGCACAATACTTAGGTATCCTATAATTTCCAACTGTGAATTTAAATTTGATTGGATTTTCTCTTGATTTAATTTAGGCCTTTTCTTTTGATTTAAAGTTGACGAAGCATTTGAATAAGAGTAAAAAGTTATAATAATTGCCATACTCAAAGTTTTGTTTAGATATTATAATATGTTGTAATTGCCTTAAACCAATTATTTAATAAGTACCTAAGTATCTTTTAGAATCACTGTTAATTCATCAGATATGGCGCATTTGTGTTAATTATTTCAATCAAACAAACATTTTGATTTGACTTTATGTAAGTCACTATGTACCCTTATTCACTTATAATCTCAAGTTATTGATATCGTAGTTATTCATACTTTTTTTCGCATCCAATTTTATGTTCATTTAATTTTTTTAATTCAAATAAATTGGTAATATAGTTAGTAAAGCCTATAATTAAATTTATTTCTAAAATTGAGTTGAAAATTTGTTATTGCACAAATTTAAATAAATTTTTTTATTTATTTAATAATATAATGTAGGTATTTATTTTAAAATATGCTTATAATTTATAAATTCGTTGAGATTTGTCCCTTTTTTTTTAAATATAATCTACAAAAAATTACAAATGTAAAAAAAAATTCAGGCATATAGGCAAATAAGAAAACTAATGAAATATTAATTTTTTTAAAAACGACCACATTATTGTTGTAAATTGAGAATGAATAAACGAATTAAAAGGTTAATAATATTATTTAGGTATTCACTTGTAATAGAACAATGTCTGAAATCTATCAAATATTAATTCATCGTTAAGGTTTAAGTTTTAAGATTATGATTATAAAAACAAATTAGAGAAAAAAAACTCGACACGGTTTGAAAAAAGAATTTCGTTTGTTAAAATTTTGTAATTCATTCTTAGCTTGTACTATGCCTTACATCATAATTTTTGTTTTACATTCGTCCTGCTATAAATGTTATTAAAACCAAGTCTAAATAACATACTCGAACCATAATGGGAAATATTTAAAGCATTTATCGATAGTGGTAGTAATGCTCTGATACACATTGGCATTTGGTCTTTGACTTTAAAATTAGATAAAAAAAAAAGAAATCTCTATTTTGAAACTGGAAATTCTATTTTTGGTATCAGACTATTATTCTGGAACCATATTTAATATTACCTGAACAAGTTTAAAAATTTATACTTGAGTTTTTAATAGTTTGTATTTCTATACACGTATGTAAAGTTCTTTTGCATCCAAAAACTAAAAAAAATATTAAAACCAAGTACAGTTGAAAAATTTGACTGTCCTGTAGAAAACTTTTGAATTTTGTTAAGAGTTTAGAAAGCTCGACTTGAGGGTAAATTAAAATAAAATCTTTATCTTTAAGGCTTATTTGATTGTAGCTAAGAAGATATTAGCTTAAGTTTTTTTTTACTATATCAACAATTTAGTGTTATTTATTTCAAAGTTCTTTTTATATATTAGGTTCTATAAATCTTCAATATTTTAATACTTTTTTATTTTTATTTAGAATAGTTTTTCAATGATTTTTATATTTTGGCCTTTTTCGTACATAATATGCAGAGATCAAGTCGATAATTTTAATATCAAGTGTCATAACCGCAGCCAACTGGAAATCGTTCTTGTTTAATTTGTTTATAATATGTTAGTGCAACATCGTTACAATTCGTATCAGTGCTGAATCCTTTTTTCTCATTTTCATAATAAATTTCTTCTTTGTCTTCCTCCTGTATTGAATCGACTTCTATAGTTGGTGAATAACTTCTTAGCTTTGTTTGCGGTGGAGAGGTTGATTGAATCGAAATTGGGGATAGTTTGTCTAAAAGTCGATCGTTATCATTATTTTTCATTGCATTTGTATTATCACAATTTAAGATATTTGGTGATTGCTCCGGTGACAAACTAGTTGTACTTGTGGTTGCTGGTGAACTATTATTGTGAAATCCTGCTAATGATCGAACAATCAATAAGCGTGCTTGATGCTCTTGGGCTTTAGCTCTTAAGCAGGCAATAGAATTATTTCTACAAATACAAAAAAGAAACTTAGAGAACAGTGACGAATAAATTTTGAAATATTGAGAAAAAAATAAAATAGATATTTAAGAACTTAAAAGAAACCAAATACGATTCTTCATTATTCGTACAGATCACAAATTATCTTATATTTGGTTTTTAGATGGAAGTCCTCGGTAATTTTCATCTTCCCGGGTAAAGAGGTATATGATCTAAAGTTATAAGAAGTGAAAATTTTACTTTAAAAATATAAAAATCACCGTATCATTGAAATTGGATAACATTCTTGTGTTTGATGTTGATTGTTGATATTGCTGTTAACCCACCTAAATGAATCTGGATCTTGATGGTGATAACCTGCAGCTACTGCTGCCGCATGATGCAAACCCTGTAAATGATTTAACTGGCCTAGATTAAACTCTTTTGTATTCTGAATATTTGGTGACACTGGTGTTCCGCTGCAATCTAGGATTGAATGTCGATGTAAGTGCTGTTGTTGTTGTTGCAGTAAATTCACAGGACTTAGATGATTTGATGACGGGGACGATGATTTATTTGCTGATTTTCTAGATTCTTGTGACAAATGTGGAGGTGGTGATGGATTAACAACATTTAACGATTCTGTTGAAGATGATTTTTGTCTTTGTTCATCTATTGAACCATTATCATCATGATCGCTGGCATCTGAATTCTCATTACTTCTTAATGTTTGGGCAGCTTCTAATGATTTTCGATGCATGCCTAGGTTATAAGTAATACTATTTTTAAAATAATCTATAAAAGATAAAATAAATATAATGGAATGTTGGATAAATTTATGTTTCACTTAGAATTAAACGTTCAATATCCAAAAAAAATTTCGGCCTTAGTTAATCATAGGAAACTTACGATGAAATTGAGGCAAAATATTAAATGGTAAGTTGAACCGAATACTAGATAATTAAGAAATGGTCCTAAAAATGACACTAAAACTATTTAGTGAACAACACAACACCTTTGCGGAAATTTCACAATGATTGGAATATTGATTATTGTGTATCAAAGTAATAAGAAGTGAGATTAGTTGAAAAAGTAAGATTTAGTTTGTTATAATTATAATGTTGTCGAGGTATCTGGTTTTTGATTCTGATCATTTATTTTATATACCTATAGTGTTAAATAAAATATCTAGCTTAAATTGAATAAAATATTCAATAAGAAATTATTTTAAATTATGGTTTCATATTTTATAATTAAGTTTATTTTTATTTGAAAAAAAAATTTATTTACTTCCATTTGCTTCCATACCTAGAAGCCATGGTGCTACTGAATCATTTTCTTTAGCTTGTTTCAGAATTGTATCTGGCAATGGCAGAGAATGTCTTACCATAGCACCGTACAAACCGTATTCAGCCATTATTGTACTGCGACCCCAGCATTTTTCTGTCTTTCGCCATTTAGCTCGACGGTTTTGAAACCAAACCTGAAAGAGTTGAAAGAAAAAATTAAATAAATAGTTCTGAGTAGTACAAGTTTTTTTTTAAATTTAAATAATGAATCAGAAGCTAATTTCATTGTGCACCTAAGTTCGAGTCCACACTTTTTAAATCAATCATTCCATTTTTATATTTTTGAGCTTAAATTGAAATAATTGTAAATGGGGGACTGCACCCTATATTAATTATTATAGTTATAAAAAGATACAAAAGGACATAAAAAAAAACAGTTTTTAATTAATTTATTTGTCAGTTTAAGCAAAAAAAAAAAAAAAAAAACTATTAAGGATTATTTAAAATTTTGCAATATAATCAAAATTTGCGCCAAAAAATTTATGCAAATATACACTTTACTCTTATTTTAATATTATCCTTCTTAGCTTTGTTCAATCGAAAAAAAAAAAATAAATAAATAAATATAGAGAATAACGAAACAATGACAATATAATAAATGTCCTTTTTAAAATTAAATTTTTTTTTCTTTAGTAGACTTAAAACAAACGAAAAATTAATTCATAATGAATAAAATAAAATCGTATTTTTTTAATATCCCCAAAATATAATTTGAAATTATAGTTTAAATTTTCAACTTATTCTAATCAATTGACGGGTTAATTTATTAGTTCAATTCATTCAACTACGGTGTTATTATTTCATCTGCATTAAAAATTTCTGTACTTACAAATTTCTGTACAAATAATCTTAGATCATAACATCGCCAATTTTGGAACAAAATTGAGTACAAAAAAAGAGTCAATCCAAATCTTTAATTAGAAAAGTTATTAAGATAAAGAAAATAGAGCTTGTTGACGGTAATCACTATTTTTCTTTAGTGGCCCAAACTTTCCATTTAAAATTATTTTGCATTTAATGGTTTTTAGAGGAAATACCGAGCTTATTAAGGAAGGCTTAAAGATTTTATTTTTCAACATATTGACATAATGTGAACCGGGGCTAACGAAAGGAAATACAATCGAGCATACATTTACTAAAAAGCGTTTAAAATCACATTTATATGAAATTTTTTTTGTTGTGAACTTATTTTTTTAATTATAAACCACTTAAAAATAAATCTCAAGACGTTACCAATTTAGTCTTTTATTTTTTTTTTTTTTTTTAATTTTTGCAAATTATATTCAAAATAAAATGCGATACTTTCTATTCTCGTCTACATAATTTTTTTTCATAATAATTTTATACAAATTTAAAAATTATGCAAATTATAATAACATAAAACATTTTTTTTAATGTTGTCTTATTGTGTGCATTCAATTAGAAATGTACACCATTTACTATAATATTATAGTTTATAAGAAAAGAAAAGTATAGAGGAAAATAAAAGGATACACCAGAACAAATGTCCTTTTTTTTCTTGATTTGGAAAAAAAAAGAAGAAAACATGAAACATTTTTTATTGTCTATTATTGCAAATATGTCATGAAATAAATTAAACTGATAAAGGGGGAAAATTTTTATACTATTTTAATTGAAAAATTATTAAAAAAAAAATAAAAAAAAAATCTTATTTTCATAATTTTATGGCGAAAAAAAATTAGTTAAATGTTTTGGAAGTTAGAATTTAATTACTCTGAACTTGTGAGTGAAAAAGATTTTATAAAAGTTCAAAATCCCATTCTATAGAGTCAAACTCAAATATGTGAAATTTTTAATGTTAACATGTTTAAGGTTATATCGAGAAATATATAGTTAAGAATCGTAGATTTATTATTATTATTATGTAGAGAAGAAATTATATTAAAACAGGGATTTCATTCTTGGAATTCTAAATTTTGTTTTACATTTTGTCTTAATAAATTCTTCTATTCTGTCCAATCTGTGTCTTCAGACCTCATTAAATCAGTACTATCATTTTTATCATAAATGGCTTGCATGAGTTTGTAAGTATATAGGTATAGCAAGTTTGTCTATAATTAAAATCAATCCTTGCACCTATACAATTAATTATAAATCTATACTTAACTTTTGTATGTATAACTTCTTATCTTGTCTGTTATTTAATTCAAACTTACCATATATTTAAATTAAATGCAACAATTTACTTATTATGATAATTATTATATATAAATTCATTTTAGAAAGTCAAAGAAATTAATAGCAGATCAACATTTGCATTTTTATCCACATGATTACACTTTTTTCTTTAATAGCTTCTGTGTCAAGTGTTGTAAATTTTTCCAACTACATATTTGTAATTGTAATTCTTTAAGCACAAATGTTACGTAATTCAAAAAGATGATTTTAATTTTTTTTTTTTTTTGTTTTTTTTTTTTCAGAATCTATCTATTATTAACTATATTAAAAGAGCTCTTCAATTTTCAGTGGTTTTTACCAGTTAATAAGTATAGAAAATCTAAAAATGGAAAATCATTTTTTGATATTTACATTCATACATATAGTTTCATTCATTTTGTATAACAGAAATGAATTAAACAACAAAGAAATCATATGACTTTGGGTCAAACAGAACGTTAGTAGAACAGAAGAGAGGGCAAGAACTTTTCATATTTATTCTGCTTTTAGATCTCATCGAAAGGTTTTCATTTTCAATTCTCAATATTTTTTTTTATAAATAAAGTCAAAATCTAACCTCGACTTTGCTTTAACAAAATTCTGTACATAAAATATAAATTGAAATCAATCGATGTTAATTGTTTGTTAAGAAAAAATTGCAATTTTTGAACATCTGTTCTTTGGACTCTGACATTTTATTTTCTCTGAATCACTAAGTTGATAATATATATATCCTCTTTAATATCCTGTTTATGTGTTTATGCTTGGAAAATAGTAAAATTTCACCCACCCCCGGAAAATAAAAAAATACTAGTGATTATCGTCATTGAGGATGTCAGTTGTTAATTCAATTAGGATATAATTTATTATCCTTGTAAATGTTAAGCAAGTGCATAAAAGGACAATAATCGTCAATTGATGATGAAAATAAGTATAAAATATTGGGATTAAAATTTATAATGAAATTTTATGAAAACAGTTTGGTTTTGTTGAATTTGGTTTATTGAATTGACTATATATATAAGTTATATTTAAGTATATCGTATACATATATATTTTTTGAAGGGGAGCAAAAAAACAAAAAGTTTCTCACAAAATTCATAAATAATAATCTTATTTGTTGAACTTAATTTATTTATGACTCAATATTTATGAATATCACATAATATGTGCATACATTAATTTCATACTTATATACAAATTCAACATATTTATGTTTAATACGAGTTAGGTACATATTCTTATAAATTTTATTAAATTTTCATTAAAACTTAAAACATAAAACATAAAAATAATAGTTATGTTTGCTCATTCAATATACGAATATATTGCGTTAGGTAATAAAAAATAAATGGTTTTTTATATTTATTTTCAGTTCTTCTAAAAATACTATGTCCATCAGAGATCCTAGAACTTCAAAAAAAAAAAAAAATCTTAATACCTTAATATAGACTATTCCTTATAATATAGTACAGACTATGTTTGGAATGTAGAAATAAAGAATCATTCAATAAAAAATATATTATTTTTTTGATTTCATAAATTAGATGTCCAGCTCACTGAAATTTATACAGGTATAGCAAACTTACGAACCATTTTTTTTTGAACCACTTTTGTCCTATTTACTTCCATTTTTTTTTTGCCAAGATATAATGGTTAACGTATTTTCTTATAGCAAATAGATTTTAAATTTTTTTTAGGTTCTTTTTTAGTTGAAAAAAGTATAATGATTGAAATGAGAATGAGAGTTATCCTTTTAAATTAATATATATTTTTTTTTTAATAAAGCCTTCATAATACAATTGGAATAATAGGGTATGTTTTTGTCAACTGATTTATAATCGATATAGAATCATTATCATCATCATCATCATGCTTATATTTTCTATATAAGAAGACATTTCAAATCAATTTGGCTGATTGGAAATTTTACTTTTCTTAATGTTTTTTTTGTATTCATAGTTAGTTAAATACATATTTTTGGTTTATCTTGTGAAATTTAGTAAATGTTCAAAATGTTCAATTACTATTTCGTATTTTTTTTTTTTTTTCTTATGTTATATCTTCTTCGGAAAAGTTAATAAACATTAAATAATGTTTAGTGTATATTGAGTATTTTCAAATTTTATTCAAATTCAAAAATTTATTCATAAGTGCAAAGACTTTAAGCATTTCCAGATCGATCCAATAATTACTAGGAAAATTTATATCGTATGTATTGCATACACATGTTCTTAAGAAATACATAAGAATTAAAATTTTCCAAATGACACTAATTTTTCGCAGCACAATAATATCTGATACTCAATATTACGGGCGATTTTCTTTTTAATTGTATACCTCCATGGAACTTTTGGGTCTATTTGAAGCAGGTCAAGCCGCTACTCTAACTCAACCTTACATATAGTTTATTTTCAAACATTTTATTATCCAAAACCACGTGAGAACGCGAATGAAATTTTTGTTTTACTATCGAAAGTTGCATACAAAATTTTACATTGGAAACTATTTCATGGAAACGTAATCATGTTTATTTCATTTGATTGAAAGAAGTTATATCGACTTTGCTACAAGCGGTGGTTATTTTTATAGTGACATAATGTAATTTTCGATTTTGCCTTTAAAAATGTTATCTATACTTAGAATATACGACCAATGTATCTAAAATTAAGTAATTTTTTCTAGCCCCTGTTATGTTTTCTATAGTCCATAAGCACAGTTAGATGCATCTTGTACCACTGAATAAATTTATTTAATTTAACAAGTTAAATGAATATAAAAGAAAGAGTCTATTCTATTCTATATTTAATTCAAACTTATTGCTCTTATATTAATTATTAAAGAATATAATATTCATTGAGAATTTGTCATAATGTCATGCGAAATGAAAATTTCAGAAAAGCTAATGCTTATACAATAAACCAGGGGAAAAATGTGAAAGGATTTAAAATACAAAAGCATTTATTAAATAAAATTTAAGGAATTTTGATCCTTTTCTATTGCTTTTCTATTACAAATATATATTAACTTAAATAGTTTTGTTTTATTTTTATTATTTTCATTATAACTTTATCACCCTTAATTTTTTTTTATTTACTTTTTTTTTCTCTGAACCTAATAATAGTGAATTCCAAAAGAATTTCAATAATAAGTTATAAGAAGATGGCTTTAGAAATCATTATTTTTGTACTATGATAAATCCGTTGTGAATAGATTTTCGTATATTTATATTAAAGGATTATATACATATATATGTACATTTTTTTTTATATAATATGAAAATTAATGAAGAAAATATGATAAATAGTAATTTGATAAAAAGAAAGGAAAATTATATTTGTTTGATAAAACTCGTCTGCGTGTTATTAATATTTGCTGGCTTCATATTTGATGTGTTCTTTCAAAATCTTTGATGTACAGAATTTAGAATAGCTAATGCTTAAATTAAACCAGCGTAAAAATGTGAAATTTTTAGTAGTTACAAGTAATTTTGTTATATTCCTGAAGGACATTCTACCTTACTTAATTACACTGTGTACTATATTGTATAGGTAGTGTATATTTTGTAAAACAGTCTACGAATTTCTTTCAAACTATCAAACTAAAAAATCAAAAATTTGTTTTAAAATAAAAATTCTATAAAATAAAAAATTCTATAATAATTTTTTTTCCCTAATTGTGGAGATGCCCAAATAATATGATGACTAGAAAGGACATTTTTACACGCAATATCAATAAAAAATAATGAAATAATTTGGCTTATGAGAAGTGCTAAATTGAACGAAATTAAATAATTGACTACTAATCCAAAATTGCGTGATTATTTTAACAATGACAGGATAATTATTAATAAAATAAAAACATAATGCGACTTAAAGAAGAAAAAAAAATTAACTCTTGCTAACCTGTATGGTATATAAACACAAACCGGCAAATGGAAGTACTTTACGAATATTGTTTAAATTTAAGTTTTATCAGAGACTTGGAATAACTAAGCCCCAAATTATGATAAGAAAAAAAATTTCTTATATATTAATTCGCAAAGAATTTTGACCTTTTAACTAAATAGTTTTGTTTTAGCTTGTGTTGGAAAATATATGTATGTATTTTTTTTTTCTATTTTCTGTTGAAGGTTTAATTGCAAATTAATTATTAATAAAAAGAAAATTTTCATGAAAATTTAACTTAAAATAACAAAAATTTTTATATAAATTAATGGTATATTTATGTTTTAGATGGAATATTCAAAAACAAACAACCCTTTCAATTAACCAATCCCAAAATTTTGTTTAAAAAAGTAAAAAAGGAAATCTTTAACAGTTTTAATGTATTTTTCGTAACTAATTGCTTTGTTTAGCAATTAGCGACAGCTATTTTAAAATTAATTAATCATTGTTGTTTATTTTGAAAATATTGTTTATATACCTAGGATTTGTATAAAAATTTTAAGAGAAAGAAAGTAAAATTCTGGTCACGCAGAACGTACATACATTTCAAATTTCAACTACATAACTACATAACTACATACCTACGTACTTTTTTTTTGACATAAAATAGATATAACATTAGGAATACTGATTTTTCCAAAGATAATTAATGATTTTATAAAATAAGTTCCATTAAGGAAAAAGATTTTATTTTAGATATTTTTTGATTCCAATGATCATTAGACATTTTAAATTCTTGCAAGGATAATAAGAATTAATTACCTTATAAGTGACAGAAAGTGAAAATATAATGTTTAAAATAAAAAGTATAGTGAAAAAATTTTAAAAATAATTAAAAACATTTTTTTTTATATACGGGTAAATAGAATTTTTGAAAATAGACAATTTCTTTCCATTTTAATATCTGGATTTTCGTTATGAACAGAATGAATCAATTTTAGAAAACAGACTCGCAAGTGACTCTTGCCCATATATATTTGTTTCATTAATACTTCCAGCAAATACTAAATATTTTTTCAAAATCCAAGAAGTTAGTCACGATTTCTAAAAGCATGTATTTATTGCCCAAAAATCTTTATCTTCATTGTCCGTCTCAATGCTCCTGGCAATTTTAATATGCCTTTTAACTAGGATGTGTAAAGAAGTTTGAATATTGTTTTGTTATTTTAATTTATATTAAAATAACATCATGATTATAACAAAAAAAAAAATAAATAGGTAAAGAACCAATTTAATTTACTTTTTTTTAGTTGAATTAAATTCACAAAAAAATTGACACGTTTTAGAACAGCTTGAGATTATTTGTAATTTTTTTTTTTACCGCCACACTTTACTTCAAGAAATAAATGTTTTTTTTTTCTGAATACCTAACACTAAACCCAACATTTTCCTATTTTGTAGCTAAGTTAAAATTTTAAATTGGATTGTTTGTATCTTTCAACCAAAAAAAAAAGAAAAGTAATGATTGTCCTTAAAATTTCAGATTACAGGAAAATATTTTTAAGTTTTTTTTTTTCCTCGCTTCTCATAATTAGAAAATTTCTCAAACACAATAAACCAAAAATATCTAATGGGTGTTATATGGACATCATTCACGTGTCCTTTTCAGAATAGAAAATTCTCTCAAAAAATATTATATTTAAATCATTTTTAACCACCTGCTGTTAAGCAAATGATTGGTTGGTTTGACTCAGTGGTAGATAAATGATGATTCAGTAATAATATGTATATCATATTTTTATAATATCCTTGTTAACAGGATACTTTATAAAAATACATACATAATACATAACAGAGTATATTTATAAATTTTAAACTTGAAAAATTAAATTTTTTTGTTTCCCCAAATATTATAAAAAAAAAAATTATGTATGAAATCATCAACACGGAAATAAAAATCTATATCAAAAATTGAAAATTTGAACTAAAATATAAGTTGGTATATATATAAGAAATCTAACAAATGTTGAAAGAAAACTTTAAACTGAATTCACTGATTTTTAAATTATCGAAAATTCATATAGTTATTCCGTATTGGAAATTAAAAACTTCTTTTGGTTTTCTTTTGACTTGAGAAATTAAACCCTATTTTTCGCAGTGTAATTACAGCTATGCAAATTAAAATTTTCAGAACCTTTCTAACGAACAACGAATATTAATATGATTCATTTGATCATGGAGCTTAAAGGACAAATTGTTATAAATATTAGATTATATATAGAATAGTCATTGTAACCATCGAAACGAGATTAGAGGGTATTTCCTGAATTTTCAATCAAAATAAGATCTAAAAATGTCCTGTCATTTATAATAATAATGTTTACTCATTTAAGGATTGATTAAAATCAAATAAATTGTCAACCCGCAGAATATAATTATTTTAATACTATAAATCTATGCTGTTATTTATTATTAAATTATTAAAATAATATTCTATTCATAGATCTTCAATATACGTATATTATGTTTATTGTAAATTCTAATGTTGTATTGATAAATTATAAATTATAAATAAAAAAAAAATAAAAAATGTCATTTTAATTCATAAATTTAAATTATAAATTTTATTTTATATATAGATACAACAGAAAAATATAAAAGGATAAAATAAGCTATTGGGGATCTATAAATAAAATAAATTCAATTATGAAAATCAGCAGGATATTAATAAAAATATATTTTTTTTTTTTTTTTATTTTTGTGGCAAAAGATTTAATTTTTTTTTTTTTCAAGCATATAGACAACATGTATACTTTGAGATATTTTGTCTAGTCTAATATTCAAACAAAAATATCGATGAAATCAACTTGAAATTTTTTTTAAAAAGAATCAAGTTAAATTTGCGTATATATATTTTGTTTTTAATAGTGTAACGAAATAATTATGGCCTAGAAATTTGTTTTTTGTTTTTATTATGATCATACGTTTTGTTTCAACAATATTGCAACTTGTTAAATTTCGATAATAAACCTAAAAATCAAACATAATATTTTTCCCGTTTGCAATGATAGCTCAATTTGTTTAATTTTCACAAATTATGCAAGTTCAAAATCCATCTAAATCGATCCAAAAATGATACCTCCACCCCTTCAAATACGTTGGAAAATACTTTTATCCGTTGGCAAAATAAAATGAAATAAGCATTTAACTGTATATGTCCCTTTCGCGACAGCGACGGCAGATATATATTAAAATATTAAATTTTCCTATCTCACATTTTCTATATTAGATACACCTACATTACATACATTATGTATATAATAGCAATGTCTAGTTTTGTACAAAAAAAAAACGAAAATTTAATTAAATTTAAAATTAAATTTACTTAATAGAAACCTAAATTTTTTTTTATTTTCATAAATAAATAAAATAGAAAAAAGTTACACCTGTTTTGCGAATAAAAAAAAAAAAAACAGGTAACATTAAATTAGAAGAATTTGAATATAATATATTGTCATACCCATAGTATACTATTGAAAAATCAATGTTTATACATAAATAAAAAAACCATTTATAAATTTATCGATTTGAGATAATGTTTTGTTTGGATGAAAAAAAAAAAAACTACTTTTAATGTTATTCTGGCAGATAAGTCACAATTTGCAAAAAATATATTCATAAATATATTTATTTTGGGTCAACTATACAGACTACGAAGTCATCTTAAATTTTAATTCTATAAAATTTCATTACGATTTATGATAAAAAAATTTGCAGAATTGTAACGTTTAATTTATAACCTATTACCCATGTAAAAGTTTCTACAATTTTTTATCATTTACAGTAGATACTTTCAATATCATTCGCGTCGGAAATGATTGTATTTGTTACTTTTAATGCCATTAAAGCTTCTGCTAACGATATTATAATGAAAGATAAATTTTTTATCAAAATAGATGATAAAAAGCCCAATAAAAACAAGAAAAAAAAAAAAAAACAATATAAAATTTTATTTAATTATTTTATTTAATAAACAACTAACCTAACAACAACTAACAACTAACCTTTACAGACCACATTTATGAACCGAATTTCATTTTGGTTTTTTTTTAATCAAGAAAATTCGATAATTTTCTTTCCGTAATTTTTTGATTTTTGATTAAAATGTTTTAATTACGAGGCAGTGAAGATGAATAAATATTCTTCGATTTGTAGAAATCTAACTGAATGATTTTCGTTTCCACCCAGTCACCACACTACTGGAATTTTTTTTTTTGTCTTAAATCACCATTACCGCTTCGATTCGACACGATTTTAGTAAATACAATGTGAATATAAAATAAGTCCTCCTAACAATGTGAATATAAAATAAGTCCTCCTAAGTAATGAATTCCGAGATGCAAATGGTTTTCAATGAATTTGTTGCCCTTTAAAAATCCTACAAAAAATTCACTTCACAAAATAAATTTAAGATTTTGTTTACTCAATTGCATAGCTAAATTGATACTAAAAAAATAAAAGATCAAATTTAATATATCGTATAAAAAAAAAATTTTCGAATATTTTTAAAAAAGTAGGCTAGGAAATCACAATATTATATACAATACTATATACAATCTATATACAAAAAACAAAACAAAACAAATATTGTAGGTCAGTGGTCGCCAAAGTTTTTGAACGATGGGCCACATGGAGTTTTAAAAAATATGAAATTGTAAAAATATTTTTATCAATTTCAAGTGGTTTAAAAAAAATAAAATAAAAAACTATAAGAAATAAGAAAACTGAAATTACTGAAGTAGTAAATTATATAAAAAAATATAAAAAATAAATTATACAAATCAAAAAAAAATTAAAAATATTTTTAGAAATCTTGAAGAAAAATAATAAGTTGCACTTTGATACTTTTAAGGAGCGTCCACATAAAATAAAAAATAAAAAACAAAAACTTCCCTAAATAAAATTAAAATTGATTTTAAATAATAGAAATGCCCTCCTAGAAATGCCCTCAACAGATCAACCTTTTAAAATAAAATTTTTAATCTAATTTATCTAAATTAAAGTTATTATGTAAAAAATCAAGCCACAATTTTAATGAAATTAAAAAAAAAAAAAAAATAGCACACACACAATATAATATTATTAACAATTTAACATTAAATGGTTTTGTTTAACAACCCAAAACAGACAGATAATACAAAAAAAAAAAAAAAAATTCATCATTTAACTATTGCATATAATAAATTAACATTAAAACATACTGTTAAGGATCACTCCCTTGAGGATTCATCCTCTTCTCTTTTTCATTTTCATTTGGTATGATGAATTCAAAGATTTTTTTTCTGTTGTTGTTGTGTGAACGTAATGAATAAATAAAATTAAAATAATGTAAAGATTTTTGTTTGGTTTCTAATATATTGAATATATCTAATTTTGAGGAGGCATTTTAGCTAAGCATTTGCTTGATATGCGACGTAAATTCATAATAATTCTAGAAAATCTGGAATTAGAGAGAGATCTTTGTATACTTCTTAAACATACAACTTGTTGTAGAACTCGGTGTCAATGGATTTTAATAATCAAAACTTTTGAAAGTTCAAGAGTACGGAATAAGAACTCACATAGAACTTCTTAGCTACGAATTAAAAGAAGCTCTTTTAAGAAATTTAAGTTATTTGAGTATGTATATGCAATAGTATTTTGTTCAAACTATGACGAAACCGCGATAATGACGCTAAAGACTTTTACTATACTGAAATACTGAAGTACACACTGTAAAAGAACCAACCTCTTGATCCAAATCGCACCAATATGATCAGAAGAATTGTATATTATGCCAACGATTATTTTTATTTTGCTTGTATAGTGAAATTCTCTTAGGAATTTTCTTTCATTTTTTAATCTTATGAGATAATTTTTATTTGATTCCCTATTATCCTTTCAATTTACACAAAATAATGAAAAAAAAGGATAATTTGGAAGCAAATTTGTTTATTTGTATCGTACTTGTATTTATTTATTTTTCTTCTATTTTTTTTTGTAAAATAAAGTGGCGATGAATAAATATAAAAAAAAATTCCTTAGGGAAAATAAAAGTGTAGATTTTTTTTTATTAAGGAATAAACTTACGCATATAATATTCACACGAAAAATTAAAAAATTTGTTTATTGAAAAAATAATAATTAGGGTCGAATTAGATGGACTGATAAACCATTAAAAGTATGTACTTAATAAATCTGCGATGCTTGAGAATCTCACGTACAAAATAAAATAAGTAGCCCATAATATAGAAATTTTAATTTTGTAATCAGAATCATTATACTTAGTGTAAATCCCAAAATAATGACAACATTTAATCAGGTCGCTGCAACTGTTCTAATTTAACAGGCTTACAAGCTTTTACAATGGTATTTTCCTCTAAATTGTTGTAAAATAATGTTACTCCAATTTTGAAGTAAAAACCAGAAGAAAAGCTAAGAAATGTATTAGAGCCCCAAAAATCTAATTTTTATGCAATTGAAAAAGAATAATAACTACATTCACATCATATGAAACAGTCCCAAAATTCTTTTAACTTATCTATTTTACCAAAGGCAAGAGCTCTATCTATATTTTCTAGTTCTAACATAAACAATTTTTCCACATACACTTCAGACACTTAGATAGGTAAATAGTATCGAATTAAAGACGGTATGAAAATATAAACATTTATGACCATTTAACTATTTGTATAGATTTTTCATAGATATAGTGTAAGAGGGAAATTTATACTTTTTTGTTGGTCGTGTTTTTTTTTTATTAATGACCTGAGGGTTGAAATGAATCCCTTTTTTTGCGCCGCACCAAAAAAAAAACTTAGATACAAGTATCTTTTTTTATTGAAGCGTGTGCATTTCTTGTTATTTCTTTTTGTAGTTTTTAACAAATTATTAATAATTGAGTGATTTCATTGTATAATCTGAAAATCATATTTTCTTTATTACTTATATTATAGTTTAAATTACTAATTTGTATAGAATTGTTTTTTTTTATGTTGCAAAAGGATTTCACTACGTACAGAAATCAAAACAAATCATTTATTTATGTACCTGCTGTGCAGCTTATGCAAGTGCATTTTTCCAAGTCAATTTGAAAATAATGAGGACAATTTTTTTTGCGCAAAATTTATCCATAAAAAATTATTTTTCAGATTTAAAGAATATTTGAAATTATGGGAATGGTTCTTTTTTGTTTCAATTATTATTTTTACATTAATTTTATTCTACGTGATTGTCAAAGCATAAGCTCTAAGAAGCTGTAAGCTATTAAGTATAAGAAAAGTATAAACTTAATTGGTGTGATTTATCTTAAATTTCTTATAACTATTTGAATAAGTTTATGTGTGTCTTTTAACATTACTAATTACGGAATGCACATTATTTGGTTCTATAAGAATTATTGGCATTATGAGCATGTTTGTAGTTTTTTTAAAAATAGAATTAAATTAATTCAACAACAACGAGATAAGAAGTTCTTGAACCTAAAAATATAATAAAAATAAAAAAAAAATCGTTTAACTGAAGTAATTTAAAAATGAGAGACATAACTTTTCAAACTACAAAAAAGTCCATAAACTGTATACGATTATCAAATAAGTATCAACATCTATTCTATTGCTATTTTCTTTTTTTAAACTACTCTTAATTTTAAATCAGAAAATTATTAAACAAAAATATATCCAATTTTGAAAGAGAAAAAATTCAATCATTAATTCGAGTTTTTTATTTCCAAACATTTTTGTTTTTTTTTTCTGAGAAACAAAAAGAAATTATTATCATTATGGAACTTTAGCATAATTTTTTGTATATTTATCCATTTTCCACTGTAAAATTTATTATGAACATGTCTAGAAAGAAAATATAAAAAATATATTCTGATTTTTAAACAATTAATAAATTTTAAAACAGAATAAATTAAAATTATTTTTTTAATATTATAAAATCTTCCAATTATTTGTTTAAAAATCATATTCATTTAAGGATAGGCTGCGTACAACCATGTGTAGCATTCATTCCTCTTGAAAATTATTTTGAAGAAGTTTTCACTTATCTGTCCTTGATAGACTTTTCTCGTTTTCCATCTTACAGAGAAATTAAAAACCGGCTTATAACTTCTTTGTAATTTAAAAATTCTTGCCATTGGATGGATGCTAGATAAACGCATAAAAATTTTTATTTAAAAATGGGTATTACATTCACCACAAAAGTTCCAAGTCACGAAATATTTGAGTAGACTTTTGGTTTGAAGGAAGCGGATTTCAAATGTTTTCAAAATATAAATAATTGCAATTAATTTAAAATTATAAATTAAAAAACATAAAACCTTAAATTTTAAACTATGTATTTTTGTTGTACAAAATTGAAAAACAGGAAAATTTTTGATTCGTTTTTTGGGGGGTATTATAAAATTATATAAAATTTTCAAGACAAACTAACTAGGCAATAATGACTATATTTGTATATAAATTATGTATATCCAAAAATAGAAAATTCTATAGTATTTTTCTTTTTATTTTTATTTTTTTGTGAAAATCTATAGAACTTTTTGTTTCTATACATTTATTACCAATCGTCATAATTTCCATCCCCATTTGCTAAATTCTTATAGTTATTATAATATACAAATAGAACGTGTATATACAAAATACTAGGATTGTGAAAAATTATATGATAAAATTTTTGGATGAAAATCATTTTGGGGGGATTTTTTTTTTTTTTTATATATAAACTGTACCATAAATAGGGTGCTCTCCTTTTATAGATGGCTGATTATTTCATTTTCTATATATTTCTTTATGAAAATTTTAAACTTTAATTTTCCTTTTTTCAATTTCAAATAGTTATGAATGTAATTGTAGAGAATTTCAGATTTTTCTTTTATATTTCATGCTTAGATAAAAGTGAAAATATATCTGTATAACGACATTTTATAGTTATACTTACTTCATTTGAACTTCGAGAAACATACAATGGAATTGAGGTAATTTTTTTTGAGAAACAAAATCTAATATAACCATCATGCATCGTCGCCACCTATGCAAAATCTCGTTTTCTATGCTAATATAAGTTAAAAGATACAACTAATATCAGATTCAAGTAGATCGTTTAGTAAACAAGAGGGAACAATACTTCGTATCCTAGTCCATAATAAAAAAAAAATGTGAGTCTCGGGACACACGAAAGAAGTGAAACTTCGTGGCAAGTAGTATTTTCTGGGAAGGCTAAATAAATATTTAAAATGGCCAAGTGCATATAAGATATGACGCCGATCGATTTTTTCGACGGCGACTAGTTGATTTTTGCCCTTCGAATGCTGCGGTCAGTCGACTTAAAATTACTTGTTTGGGGAATTCGGCGGCTTAGAAAAAATTAAAACCCAGCGACTGCTTACACCTTGTTCGCATTCTAATTTAAATTCCACTTATATTCCGGAAAACAAATTACCGTTCGCATTACAAAATTTGATGAGAAGTGGAATTTAATGATGTATACAAAAATTTAGAAATTTGTTGTTGAAAATTTTGACTTTTTATCTCACTTTTTATCAATTTTATTTTGTTTTTTTTTTTCATTTTGACTCGAATTTGACAAAAAAAATTGTTGCCAACTATAACAAAATTTCAAAAAGTGAGTGAAAGTAACTATAAATATAGAATTTTAACTCTGACAAACTAGAATATGAAAGTGGAATATACATATTCCGGAATATATTTTTATATGAAAAATCCAGTTCATTTTCCTGAAATATTCCGGAAAACAGCATATTCCACAAATATTCTCCTAATGCGAACACCATATTAGAGATAAAAGCATTTAAAAATTCTAAAATACTTTTTAAGCTCAAAAAGTTTACTGGCATAAAATTATTTCAAAATGGCTAGATTTATGGCAACACTGATTGCAGATGATTTCTACTATATTTTAAGCTGTAAACACAATTCCGGTTATTAGCGACAATAATGTATGAAAAAACAGCAGCTTGGCTTAAATCATGTTTTCTTTTTGTTGCCCGAAAGTTTAACCTAAAATAACTTTTGCAAATATGCCTGAAAAATTTCATGTTTATTAGTACTTCTTCTGAAAAGGAATTGTAAAAAAATATTCCTCCTGCATTTTATTAGTGTAATTTAATGTCAAAAATAAATTACACCAACAAACTACAAATTACACTAAGAAAAATTAATATCATAAATAAATTATCTACAAAATAGGTGCATTGGAACATTTTTATTCAGAATACATATTTGTATTCCAAAAACTTTTTGAAAATTAGCACTAATAATTAATAAATGAAATATTTGTTATTCAATAATTTAAAATAAATTATATTTCCCTTCAATCGAAAAAAAAAATAGTATTTTCGACTTTAATTCTGAGCTAATATAGAGTAGGTTATTGCGCTGATAAGCTTCATTAAGTTGCTAGCGGCTGTCGGTTTTATCATCAGCTGACACATAAATTTTTTCTTTTTTCTTTTTTTTTTGCCTTTTTTTTTGACAATAATCGTTTGAATTTTGACAATAATCGTTTGAATTTTGTTTTATTTTTTGACAATAATTGTTCTGTTTTTGACACTTACATTTTTTTCACTCTCAATCACAATGCCTCTAAAGAAGTTTCACTTCAATAACCATATATAGCTATATGTTGTAGATTATTAGTAAAAAATATTGTAATGTGATATTGAAAAAAAAAAAACAAAAATTTTCGATCTACTAAAACCTCATCTCTTTATTGGAAGCATTTAATTATACGAAGAAATTTTTGTAAAATACCTTTATCTGATGATTTAAAAACATGTATCATTTTCTAACTAATCGTTTAATTTTTTTATTTTTTTTTTTTGAATTACTCTAATAGAGAAAAAACATATTTCCATGGCACCATTCGTAGACAAATATTATTATATACCCAAACATGGTTGTTGTGCACCAAATAGGTTTTATTTTTCTCTTCTTCCTTCTATACTTCAAAAAATTGGATGAAGTAAATGTATATATTATGCATATAAATATATAAATTTTCACCGACGGCAAAGAATAATTTTTAAAGAGGAAATAGAGAAAAATGATTTTTCCGGATTTGTGAGTAGGTGGATTAAAAATAAATAAGGAAATTTAATGTTTAACATTTTCAAGATTTATCATCATAGTGCGGTTATATAAAAGTCAAATAGAAAATTAGTTATTTCGAAATTTTTTGTACATAAACTATTCAATTTTTGTGGACATTAATGTTAAAAACAAATTATTTTGAATTTGATAATATAGGGAAAAGAATAGGTTCTAGGAAATAATTGCAAAAAAAAAAAAAAAGAAAAGAAAGATAGGTTTAACTATTATAACAATAAAACAAATGTTATATTTTTCAATTTCAAGCTTTGAATACTGATAACGTAAGCCCACTATTATGACCATTTATAAGTTTAGAAAATAAATAGTTTTTGAAATATTTTCATCCTCAAATCCTAAACACGAATAAGCATTTTCTTTTGGAGCCGAGAGTTCGAAAAACATGCACAAAGATATAAAGTCTCATGGTTTCTTATATAAGATCAGGGACTAAATATAAGAAAGATTTTTTTTTTAATATTTTCTTAATTTTTTCTTTAATAGCTTATATAAACACCCAAAAACAATTATATGATTACTAGAAAAACTTGTAGATTTTTAATATCTTTGTACAGAACTTAACTCTTTGTCTTTATTGTCGATTTATTTTTAACCTACTCCAAAAGTACATATTCAAATTAATTTTATTCAGTATGTCTGTATTATACATACCTACTACAAATTGAACATAATGTATATACAGACAAAAATATACTCATAATGCAGAATAAAATAAATATATGCTTGAAATTGTATAACCACCTCTGCCATATTCCTATACACCTACTTATTATTCTCGTAATGAGCATTAAAATTTAAAATTGGCTTTTCGACTGTATGAATTTACAGCAGATAAAAGTTGAATAACGTTAATTTAAAAATAAAAAAAATAAAAATTACAAATGAATTATATGTACACAATTATATGTTTATGTACTAATTATGTATATGTATAATATATGGTAAAAGCTATACATTATAATTACATAGAGAAATTTCTGTAAAAAGCATAAAAATAATAGGAATAGTGCGCAAAAAATAAACAAACTAATATACATATATGTGTATTATAATGCACATATGTAGTAATGTACATATAATTTATATGATGAAAAAATTAGCAAAATTTTCCAATTTTCCAGTTAACTCTGTTCTGCACACATGAAAATATTTCACTTTTGAAAACTGTAAATTACTCATAAAAAAATATTTCTATATATACTAATACTATACTATATATGCATATGCATTATATAATATTCTGCTTTTTAATGTTTTTCTATATTTTTCATTTAAATATTTTGTTTTATTTATTAAAAATGAAAATTCAAGAATTCCATTATTTGGATTGTCTTTAGTTAGCCGCATTGATTCCAATCCAATATTTTTAGTTAAATTTTCAGAAAAATAAATACCAATTATTTCAGGAACTTTATACTAAGAATACGATTGAGATTAAGGCGTCGGTCATCTATCGTTTGTACACCTAAAAACTCAAATTGATTGTGAGTTCCTGATGGTGATCAAAGATAGAGTTTTAGTTCTGTAAAAATGTATTGATCTAGTGTATAGCTCTTGATTGAGATCAATATAGAGTAGTATATGAAATCCAATGTATCTACAGATTAACTAAAAAACTTTACTTGTCATTCGTTGTTTTTCTCAAGCCAGTGCCTTTCATCAGACTTTTTTCAGTGTAGGTTTAAAAACCCACTCTCCTTAAGTATTTTTAAAGTAATAAAGATTTTGCTAAAAACATGAATTTAAATTTAAATGAAATTCATATAATATACTATCTACATTTTATTATTGCTATATTTGCTAGTATACCATTGCCAAAATAATAATAATAATAATAATATGCAAAAAAGAGCTTTTTCAACCAATACATTAAAAACTAAAACAGATACAAATTTTATTTTATTTTATTTTTTTTTTCATACAAAAAATACAATTAAACGAATAATTAGTGCTTTGTTTTGGGTTAATGGAAAATTAGTCTATACATAAGATAGATTTTTCCTTTAATTTTTATGTATTTGTGTATTTATACATAAACATATGAATATAATATGGAAAATGAAAATAGAGATTTATGGTTGCTTTAGGGTTTTCTTTGTTTTGAAAGCCAGAGGGGTGAAAAATTTTGGTGTCTGACAGGTTTTTCCTGGTATGTAAATTAACCAGACAAAATATAGAAAAGTAGAACAAAAATAAAGTAAAAAAAAAAACTTTTAATTTAAAATTTTTCTTTTCTTTTTTCTGTACATATAGCATCTAATTATGGCTTTTCTTTTGTGTGTTTGGAAAATTTTAAAATATATGTATACATACATATAGATAGAGATATGTATATGCATATTCTTTATTATAATCTTCATTATTTATATACATACATATAAAATTTTCATTATTTTTAATCTACAGAAAATATTTTTCAAAACTTTCAAACTTTATGTATATTTGGTATTAGCTTTAAAAGAAAAAAAAACTTAAACTTATGAAAAATATTGATTTTTTTAAATTTTATAATTAACCTTACACATATAATCCAAGTATACAATAGTAGACTTACTTAAACTGAAGCTCAAATTTTATAAAATTCATATATGGATGGTGATACTTCAAAATAACGAGAAGTTCATTTAAATATTTTTGAAAAACTTTTCACCGAAATGAAATTTGGCTTCTGTTCTGTTATAAGTTTAGTTTACTTCTAAATCACAAATATAATAAAGGTTTTAAAGGTTTTCTTATGTGAGTTCTTAATTTACAGCAAATTTTCTTATCTGTGGCTAATATTAACGCTATTTTTTGATTAATCATGATCATGTGATATGGAAGTCTTTAAGGTTTCGCACTTTTAGTGAAAAAATTATCTTCATTTAATTATTTAATCATAATAAATAAATAAGTATGCAGAGTTATTTATAGTATAGGAACCAAAATGTCTGCATACAAATTTTATTTTCTTATATCTTTATCTTAGAAACTAAATAATTTGCTGTTAATTTTCTAATTAAAAAACATGATTGCGTGAATGTTATATAATTTGAAAATTAACGTTTATATCTTTATTTGTCGATAAAATATGTATATATATATAAATAAGTTTACTTTATTGAGATCTAATAAAATGATATTCACAGAAAAACTACATAACTATAGTTTAACACAAGATTGTAAATTGTACATTAAAAATGTCGTACATTTAGTTATATCTGAAAGAATATAAAAAAATTATGAAAATTGGTCCATATAAATGTTGTCAGTAGCATAAGGTATATTTACATAGTATAGAAGGTCTGATTACAGCTTAACTATATGTATACCTTAGAATAGATTAAAGGTAGATATTGTTATTTTATTCTATATTGGTTCTTATCGCCCTGATCAAATGTCCTAATTTGAAGAAATCGTTCTGGACCTAATTCAAAGCAAAACGAAACTATTCAATAATTATATTCGCGCATAGCCAAATTTTATAAATATTATTTTTTTGAAAATTGTATATCCAAATAAAAAACTTGTTGAAAAAAATTTAATATTTGTAATGAAAATAATTTTTGTTACGGAATTTAAATTTTTTTGTAGATTTCAGTAAGTGTTTTAATCAAATTTGAAAGGTATAATTTTATTTCTCAAGTATATTGTATGTATACTATGTGAACAATACTCTGAAAAGGACAAAAGGGTTTTCTTGAAATTTTGACTTAATTTTTTTTTTTGCGGGCTATCTTGTTTTGGTGCACAACAGTCTGTTGAATTTTTTATTCTTAACACAAAAAAAAACGAAAGAAGAAAACAACAAATTCAAGAAGGGCACTTGACGCAATGTTGTCTGACACTGTAAAGATAGTAATTTTTGTTTTTTTTTAGAGAAGTATTCAAAAAAAATATCCATCATTTTACAATGAACCATATGATGATGATGATGGGTTTACCTTTTTTCTAGTTAAACGCCCTTCAAGTATTTTTTTTATAATTCTTAAGAAGAGCTATTTCTTTTTTTTTTGTCTGTTTTCATTTTCTTAGAACTATGATCATTGTTCTTTTTCAAGTGGAGGATTCTTGGTAATTAGGGAGGCTTTTTTTATATCTGACGAAGAAAAAAAAAGTTTTTTTATTTTTCTATTTTCGAGATGTAAAAAATGTTGTAATAAGTTTTTAGAAAATATTTTGTTTTTTATATATAATATATACATAATATTCAAAATAAATATATAAAACTATTTTTGTATGTATTTTCAAATATAATGATCATTAATACAATTTTGTTTGTATAGTAGAAAGAGTTTTAACCAATTCTGTGACAATTCTTGACCAAATTGTGATGGTGATTATGGGGGGAAGTATTTAAAAATTTCGTATATTTTTATCAAACATTGATATAAAACAGTTTTTGAATTTAAAAATTAATTTAATGGTTATTCAACCCTTGAAATGTTTCGGGAGATAAATTGTATTCGACAAAATTTATATAAATTAAATTTTAAAAATTCACTACGTAACCAATAATAATAAAAGGGACCTATCTTAAATATAATTTGCTAACAACCCCAAGCATATACTTATAATTCAAAAACTTGAAATAAATTTCATTAATTTCCATTGATTATTTTCAAATCAAGTTTCTGAATGTATTTTTTGTTCGAAGAGTATCTGCTGGAGACATAGAAGCCTTCTACATAATTCAAAAAAAGACATTTCCTAGTAATATCATCAAATAAAATATATATTTAAATTGTTTAGAAAATATTCTCAATTATAATATTTTGATCTTATGAATAATATCTTTTATGAAATATTTTTTATGAAATATTTTTTGTTATTTATCAACATTCTGTAGATAATTTTAATTTAATTTTTTTTTTTTTTTTTTCATTTATTAAATAATTAACATGCCAAAAAGAATGAAGAATTTAAATTTTAAACATTATGAAGAAGGTGTTAAAAAAATTAATCATATAGGAATAAATGTTGCATTGAAATGATGATGAGTTTTCAAAAAAAAAAAAGAAGTGTTTTCAAGTATTTAATAATAATTTTATTTTTATAAGTACTTGGAACATTATCAGAGTGAAAACTTTTATAATGAAGATAGGATTTGAAAATATTATGATTATGCGAAAATTGATCTAAAATAGAGTTGGTTCTTGGTTGAAGTTTGAATTCTAATTCAGATTTTGAAATTTGAATTCTAGTTCAGATTTTGGTATGTTTTTTTTAATTAGTTTTATCACCAATACGGCGTTTACATATAATACACTATTTTGTACGTTGTATAGTCTATACATAATTATGAAAATCAATATAAAATGTAATAGATTTTTATGTTTAACAACAGGCCACTCTCGAAGCAACCTTTTTAGTATTCAAAAATATTTTAATATTTTAATTTGCACACCTCCAAAAATTTACATTGAAAGCAAGTGTCAAAAAAACATTATGAACTTGAAGCTGAAAAAACAAAGCAAATTATATTAAGCATGACAGCACCGCAGTAATAATGATACCTCCACTAAAATTCGATCTTTGAACATAAACTATTCTTTTTAGTCTGCAACAAAATATTACTGAGATTTTTTCCCAGCAACAATAAATAAAGTCATGTAAAATTATATTTGATTTTTTTGTGCAATCTTTGTTTAACAATAATAATAAAATAAAAAAAAATAAAAAGAAATTGATTATAATTTTTAATAATTTGTATAGCCACTTGAGAAAATAAGCCATCAAATAATAATAATCATCACGATTTATTATTATTATTTTTTTTTTAACTTGATTCTCTATTATATTATATTTAACAAAATATATATGATTTAAAGAAATATTATAAGAAAAAGATAAGATCCTTCATACTATTATAATTTTGTATATATGCTTCATCTGTATAAAACATAATTTTATTGGTCTTTTTATATTTCTAAAGAAAAAATAAAAATTATATTTTAATTTTTTTTTTTTTTATTTCTTTTTGTAATGAAAATTGTTATTATGTTAAGAGGTGATGATTTTGTAAAAAATAAATTTTCTTTCAAAAGAAATAAAAAATTAAAAAAAATTTGTTGTTTTATTAATAAAATTATATATATATTTTTTTTTAAATATATGAATACAGTATGTACAACTCTAATTCATTGTAAATAAAATTATTATTAACCAATTTTCTTATTTAATAATAATTTTATTTTTATTTTTTTTTCAACCATATTATGAGGCGGTAATTAATGTCATATTTTGTATGATTATGCGAATAATTTTCATTTAACTGAGATGCGAAGCAAATTTGTACATAAGATAATATATAAAAATTTTAATGAAAATTATGAAATTTTCTTATTAAACTTTTTTTTCCGCACAAAAAAACCAAAATCTTTTTAAATGTGGAAATTAATTAAATTTTGAAGAGGCCTGATCACCTTAAAAATATTTAATTTTAAAATAATAATAATAATAATAATAATATAACAAATAAAAAAATTATATTTCTTTTTTTTTCTTGTTTAAAATATAATTTGCCTTGATTGAGTGGGTATTTAACAAATTTAAAGGTGTTATCCAATTATTAAATTATAAATAATTTTCATGTATTTACCTTTTTTTTTTTTGGTTTGAAGATTGTTGTGTTTTTTTTTTCTTTTGCTTTAACACAAAAAAATTTATGAGTAATTATGCCTACAAAAAATCATAAGCTTGCATATACACAGTTTGAGTGACAGCAATAGTAGTTTTATTTAAATTAATATTTAATTTTTTTTTTTTTTTTAATATTTATTTATTTAATAAAAAAATAAAAAAATTATATATCTGATTTTATTGACCTCATTATGTTCACAAAAAAGTGAATAAACTTTTTCGTAAGAAAATATAATTGTAAGAAATACAAAAAAAATATAATTAAGAAAATTTTGCTATTTAAAACTTTCATGGTCTTAAAAAAAACAATTTTAATTTTTTATTTTTTTTTTTTTTGCAAATTAGGTTTTTGAAACGAGGTTGCATAAAGAATTGTTTTGATACAATATCTTTTTAGGCTAAATGATGAACTTGTGTTTATAGGATGATAAATTAGCCTTATAATTTGATATTTCAAAATTAATAGACTAAGTTTGGTTTCTCTTTTTGTATATTTAAGTTTCATGTTTTTAGTTATTCAAAAACCCTATTTCTGATGATACTTTACAACTATAATATCAATAGTATTCTGAAAATTATTTTTTTTTAAATCTTGCATAATGACAAAAAATAAATATAATGTAAATATATAAATGTAAAGGTACAATCAATTTTTGTTTTACACTCAAATTTTATTTAATAATAAAATAATAAATTTATTTAAAAAATTAAATAAATAAATAAATAAAATTTTTGAATAATAATATTTTTATCATTTAAATATTTATATAAATACCCTTAACATTACCTATTAATTTTTCAATTTAAAATAATAAAATATACAACATAGTAGTTATATGCATGTACTGTATCTCTCACAGGACAAAAACTTGAATTAATTGAAAATTGTTTATTTAACAAAAACACTCTATTTAATATCTAAGTTTGGAAAATTTAATTTATAAAACCTTTATAATTCCCATATTGATAATATTATATTAAATTTCTGGATTTATCAAATATTACTAAAAATATATGTCAGAAAAATTTTATTTTTTTTTTTCTAAACTATTAAGATTTATTCAATTGTAAATTAAAATCATATTTACAAATAAATTTATATTTAATTTTTGTTGAAGATTGAAAGAAAAAAAATAAATTCAAATTTGTTATATGAACTAAAGTTTAATTTCAGAATATTAAAAATTATTTGAAAATAATCTAAGTTAGCCTTATACATAAAATTTTGGAATAGCGTTAAAGCTGAAACATGAAAATTAATGTGAAATAATATCACTTTTTCTAATTTCAAAATTCATGGTCATAGGAAGTAAGAGTAAAAAATCTTAAATCTTTATTAAATTGATTTCTATAAAGACATAATTATTTATTTATTTCGTTCAGCTATCACAAATTATTACAATATTAAAATTATCTTAAATAAATAAAGTTATTTTTGAAGTTTTCAATAATTATAAATTTTAGAGGTAAACTAAATAATTTACTTAATTACAACACTAAGGAACAAATGTTTGTTTTGTACTTAAGTATTACCATAGATTAAGAATACAGAAAGATGGGAAGCTTCATACAACATTATTTTTGGTATTTTTAAGTCAATGTGTTAGTAAAACAAAATAAAATACGTGATAATTATCAATGTATGAAAAGAATTTTATTTAGTTTTACTAACACCTTCACAATAAAATACCAAAAAAGACTGAAAAAATGTTGTACGAAGCTTCCAATCTTTCTGTATTCTTAATCTATGGTATTACATATACAGGTAATATCTATAATTAAAGAATTCTGTTAATTATTTCGTGTTGACAATTTGTTTGTGGCGCTTAATAAGTGCAGTATAACAAAGACGATTCACATACATTCGTTGGAGATCAAATATGTATATGTATATTTGAATTTGGCAATTTTTTGGGTGCCTAAACCTTTTTTTTATCATCTGCAAATCACATTTCTTGTACTAATAATTCATACAAAATTTATTAATATATATTTTAGTGATAACTAAATCAAATTCAAACTGATAAATTTTCTGTTTTTCTATTGAATATTGTGACAATGGGTTTATTTGCCATCTAATATGTGTAAAGGTTTTATATAAAAATTTTAAATTTTTTAATAAAAAAAAATTAAAAAAATTAATCCGTTAAAAAGATTAAAATTAAATTGATTTTCTTTTTTTTTCCAAATTGAAAAACTATTTAGGAAAATTTTATTTTTATAATTTTCCGCTAGGATTAGGAAATACAAGTAAAAAAAAAAATTATATTTTCATTTTCTTTAAAAACGAAATCTTTTGTTTAGAGATTTTATTTCATTGTGGCACGCAATTTCTTTAATAAGGTATTTTTCTTTGATAATAATAATCAAAATCCTTAATTGAAAGAAAATTGAAAAATTGTTAATCCAAAATTTTCTTCTTGTGTGTATACAACATATACATACTTTTATGTACTTTATTCCTAACTGGAAAATTTTTAATAGGGATTAAAATTTTTTTTTGAAAATCATAAAAGCATTTGTAACAATGTATAGAAAACTGCTTTAATATTACAGTCACACTGGAAATGATTTTGTTCTGAATGATTGTATTTTGTAACTAAATTATCAGTCTGAATAGTAGAACTTGCGAACACAAAGTCTACTGACCTAAAGTTTAAGAGATCTTTCTTAAAAATATTTGTTTTCAATTTATATAAATTTTATTTTTTGGCCGAAAAAAATATTTTGAATTATCTAAAAAACTGCCCTTCACGGTTTTGAAAAAAATGTTAACTTGAAATCATATGAACACAGAACTAACCATCTTGGCATTTTTTTTTTAACTTAGATATAACTTTTTAAAACTTTTCGTTTCTTTAACACCAATTAAATAAGTCAGAAATTTTTTTTTTTTTCTGAATTTAAAACCCCAAATTTGATGATATTGCATTAATTTCTCTTTATTTTTTCTTTAAATTCTGGTGTTATTTTTTGTTGATTTCATGGCACTTGAAAAATATTAAAAAAAAAAAAAAAAGTAGGTGAGGGTACCTCTTGACCAAACAATAAATAGTTTATTCATTTTTTCCAGTATGCACTTTTTGCATTAGGTTTATCTTTCATGATACTGTTAAATGAAATCTGTTAAACGAATCTATAATCAAATCGTCAAATAATTCATCTACCGAATCATCGATTTTCCGAATCTAAATATACTGTAAACACATCGAAAGATTTTAAACGTTCAAAAAACTTGTTAAAGATTCCAGATATATAATTTTGGATCAGCAAATTTAATTGGTCTAGTCCTTGTATTATGTTTATTTTAAACCATTTTGGATCAAGGATCACTTTATAAAGATTTGATTTGTATTTTTATCAAAGAATTTTACTGGTTTTTTACTAATTAAAGCTACGAAAGCACACAGAAAGCAATTTATTAATGTACCTAAAGGTGGTTCTTTTAATTGATTTATTAACATTAAATATAAGTATATAATACTACATCCATGAATATTTAGAGAGATAGATTTATTAAACCTGTAATAATAAAGTATAAAGTCAATTTTAATTTTTTCCTAAATTTTTTAAGTTTTTCTTTATGTTTCAGTAGTAGGGTGTTATCATTTCTTTGGTGGAATCAGCACATGCTGCCATGTTATAATTACACAGAACAAAAATATGAAAATTACTAATTACGGCTTTGAAAATTAGTTTGCATTTTTTATTGTTAAAGGCAGAACAAAAAATAAAAAATAAAATTTTGTATACATATTTTTAAGTAACAATATCAATTTTTTTCTTACATTTACATAGATCAAGGGAATTTTTGTTTTTTGTTTTTTGTTATGTTTTATTCATATATAGTGAAATAGTGAAAATTTTAACATTTATATTATTTTTCTCATTTTTCTTTTCAAGACTTAATATTTATATTTTTGTTTTAAATTTAAGAAAAGTTTCCTTTTAGTACAAACTGTAGGGGAGAGGCTTGCAGGTTGCCACCCCATAGCTTTTTTTATCATAACTCGTCAAAAAATGAACGTATTGTACAAAAAGTATATGTGTTGGAAAGAGGAAGTAAAAAGCTACAATCCTGGTCTAGAAATCATTTGAAATCTCAAAAAATAAAAATTCTATAACAAATTTTCAAAAGTATCTAAAATCGTACTCGTTAAATTTAGGCTTGCAGGTTGTCACCCTTTGGAAAATTGCTGAAAATGTTGAAAAACTGAAACTGAAAAATGTCTTATTTAGAAATGTATTCAAATTTATTGAATTTCACTTGCAGCCAATGGCTGCAAACATAAAGAAATGACTGAAAATTGACATAAAAAATAAAATTGTAATATGGTATGGAATCATTCCAAATCTTCATCGGAATCAGAATTCGGTCAAGTTTAAACACTGAAACGCATTTCGCGTGAACGGCTCTTCTGCATTTGTGGCACATAATAATATTGTGTCTACTTCCGACATTTTCTTCAAACAAATCATACAGTCATCAGTGCTTTCATCAAGGTGGCAACTTGCAAGCCAATAAAGGTGGCAACCTGAATTCTGGCGCAATTTTGTATAATCCATTTAAAAAAATTGCCAATTCATAATATATTTTTAATTCTTTTTGGAATATGTTAATTGAATGAAAAAGCAACACAATCCAATTATTTATATTGATTTGCTAATAAAAAAGTTCACTTTACGAGCACAGAACAAAAACACAATTTTTAATTTTTAAAGTTTTTGAAAATAATAATTCACACTTTCCTCAGTAAACACTGTGTTATTGCGTCTGTCCGCTCCAAAAGTAGATTAAAAGTGAGAACTGTTCTTTTGACGTCGATTTTACTTGGAGTTTAGTTTGTAACATCAGTGGTGGCAACCCGCAAGCAGTGGAAACCTGCAAGCCTCTCTCCTATATATTTCTTAGCCCAATCAAGCCGTGGGTAGCTTTTAAAATAAGCTCGAAATAGTTGACACACTATTAAAAAATATATGAACCATTTGCTATCACTCAGATTTTTACGCCTAGATCCTTAAAAAAAAAGTCTGGTTTAAAAACGTTACCCCACAAATGACAAAATACTTAAATTTAAAAAAAATACAAATTGTCATTATTACACTGAAGTTAAAGTAACTATATCTGCTCCTTCTATTTATGTATGTAATAGAATAATTTTCTTCTTTTTTCAAATTTTCATCTTATGCCTATATAACAAACGTTTAATTGTATACATACTGTAATATATGCATAATTCTTAAGTGATTGAATCCTTAATATCTTTTCTCCATCCTTTGTCATCAATCAGACAATTGATTATTATAATTATATTAAACCTTTCAAACTTCCAGCACAATACAGTATAATGAAACAACAAGCTTTAACGTTGAATCAATAAATTATTATAATTGGAAGATTTAATTAAAAAATTAGACAAATTTCAATTATTTTGAAATTTTCCTGTTGTTGATTTTTCTGATAGCTTTTATTTTATTTTTTTTTTAATATAAATAAATAAAAATATAATAGTCCCTTTTCTGATTGGTTTTTTTATTATTATTATTATTATTATTATAACCTTTAGGTAAAAATTTAATGTCTCGAAACACCATTAAATGTACCTTTTTGCCTTTTATCAATAATTTCCAATTAAAGAATAATAGTATGTTTGTATAAAAATTATCCTAAAAAATTGGCCACCAACTGAGAAAAATTGATTAACAATTTTCACAAAATAAAAGCTAAATAAAAATTGTATATCTGCGGTCGACATTATATTTTATATTGGGTGAATCTTTTTGAAAATATTATGTTTTTTTTTTTTTTTGTTAATTCATTTATGTTGGAAGAAAGTTTTGTATATGCGAAGGAAAGTTTTATATGGGTGCTGAGTTTGATACAAATTTTGTATCCATAGTATCAGAATTAAAAGTAATAACTTTTTATAATTCAATTAAAATTTGTTAAAGAATTCTTATGAGAATCTCGTCAATAACATTCTAGTTATCCAGCTAGATGAAATATGAAAAATTATAGCTTTAACAACTCGATAAAAAAATTATTAATGTACAAACACTTTGAATCCAGAAACCAACATAAACAATTCAACAAAAGGTTTCGGATATGCATAAAATAAAAAGAGATTTCGTAAAAGAGTTTCGAAAGATATTCAATAAATGGAATCTCAATTTGATAAAATAAAAATCCAAGAACTGGAAGCTATTGTTATAAACTATTGCAAAGATTATGCCATTTTCTTCAATGTGAAAAAATATATTTAGTTCAGTTTAAAAATTTAGAAACAATTTACTCATTTTATAATGCCACATTCAGAAATTTGTAAATTAAAAATAAGAAAAATTATATATAATGGTTATGTCTTTGCATTGAAAATAATTCCGGTTAACATTATTAGTAAGAAAAGTAGCGAATTAGGTTTATTATTGACATCAATCTTACGGCTATAACCCAAAATATTTATTTTATGAATTTTCTTCAAAAAAAAAAGTAATAATTTCTGAATTCTTTCTTAAACATTTTATAAAAAAAAAACTAAGCACATTTTAGTCAAAATAGAATTTTTCCCTATATTTTAAAGCTCCATGTGTGGTCAAGTGGATGACAATTCTTTTATTGACGTTTTATATTTTTTATAAACTCTTAAGATTTATCTTTTAAACAACTATAATGCACGTACAGAGGAGCTTTGTCAATGAATGTGTTTTTTTATATAAAATGCATTTGGGTTTTGTTAAATGCAAATAGTATATTTTGATAATCTCATTTAGTCTCCTCTAGATGGATGTTTCTTAAGATAGTTATTCAGTTTCATATACCAGATATATGTTTATATTTTTTGTTCAACGTTTTTATATTCTCATTTAAAGATATTATTCTGATCGATCTGTCATCTAAAAAAAAATGTTTTTAGTTAAATTTTAATATTTTCCAAATCTATATTTTAAGAATAGGTTTATTGACGCATCAAACAAATTTATGAGTGATTTGTAGCGTAATTGAATAAAGATTTGAATTTTGAACTACAATATGAAGAATATTTTTCTTTCGAAGTCGATAAAAATAGTTCTATTACTATTTTTACTGTTTTTTGATTTTTTGCTATTTTAATTTGATAAACAAATTAAATAACTCTACTCATTACTTAAAAAAATGTTTATATGACCACCGCCAAAAAAAATCGCTAAAAGATAAACGTTATAATTTCTATTTTAGAGCTTCATTTCAATATACGTAGTTAGTTAGCATCATAGTAATTACCGCTGAAACCCCCTCAAACAGTACCTACTACTTTTATAAAATCTAAAGATTTGCATCATTTCACTAGCGTGTGTAAATATTACAAAAAAAAAATCGTTTTTATTTTCTGTAAACAATTCTGAAGCTTTTAAGTGGAACTCTTGAAATTGTAACTATTGCCACTTATCTTAATATCTTCAAGATTTGTTTAGGAATTCTTCTTTTTTTTTTTTGTATGTTGAACTAATAACGATGCTTTCTCAGGTATTTATATATATATTACAGAAAAAAATATATAATGTACTTGTACATAGTTAATTTATAATATGGCTATTTTGGGCAGCACAAAATAAAATAAAATATTTGTCTTACTTCAAAAACATAAGTAAAACATGTATATGTAATGTATTCTTATATATTTTATTGACATTATGTAAAGTAGGAATATGCCTACATCATACATCTAATTAATTAATGAAGATTAGATTTATTAATTTGATTTTTGCCTATTGCGGTCGATTGAATATATATATATACATTACATTATATAAAAAATATCATAAATGTATGATTCTTAATCAATTAAGTTATACATGAAGTTTAAACTGTACCTTTATTTTCAAAATAATGTAATTTTTAATTTAAATGTTTATATTCGACATGTTTGGGTCATGGTACTGAATCTAAAATCTGTGTTCTACCAATCTACTTTATGTCTAACAAAATTAGATAAACAAAACATTAATTTTATTACCTACAGATTTGGTAATACTAATGGCATAATATTTTAATTATTTTAAACTACATATTTTACATTAGCATACATATTATTCTTCTATCAAATTCCGTCATTTTCATTCCCATATAATATCATCAAAATTGCTGAATTCTTTAATTGATAAACACGCTGTATAATACCATAAAAAGTATATGGAAATTATCGAATATCAAAATCATTGAAGTACTTGAATTTCACATAAAATAAAAAGATACTTGAATGAAATATCTTTTATTTATTTTATGATTAAAAAAATTTTTTTTTTCATTCACAACATAATATCAATTGATTGTCAATTCAAATTTTGTAATTAACAATTTTAATTACATTGAAAATGTTCTCATCAAAGGCTTCAACGGAATTCATGAAATAAAATTGATCTACTATACTATATTTTCAATATTTTTAAAAAATCCTTATTAATCAATTTTGCAAAATTTTAGGATGATTTAAAATTTTTTTTTTCGTAGTTGAATTTTTAAAAATAATAATTTTTTTATGTATTCTGATGTATGTACAAATAAGTTATTTGTTTGATGAATTAACTAACTGGCTAAAGATTTTTGGAAGTTATTCAGTAAATTTATTCACCTAGCTCTAGCAAAATTGTGATAAAATGAAATCGTCTCAAGAAAATAGAAAACGGCTTATATACGCCCTACATTCGTAAATTCTACATTCGTAAATTTGAGAATTAGCGTTGCTTAGTTAATCGCAATTTATAAAAGTAAGAGGAGAAAAATTTATATATCTTATTTCTATATTAGGAATTTTGTTGTTATTAAAAGTAAGACAAGAAAAGGTAAATTATTTATTTGTGGTATAGTTAGAAAGATACAGGTTTTAATTTTTTTTTATGGAATCAATCTAATTTGCTGCCTTTATTTTCCACAAATACTACCTGTCTGCAGGTGAATGAAAATCTCTTATTTTTCATTTTAAATATTCAATAAAACGTATATTTCATCTTCAAAAAGATGATTAAAACAAGATCTTCCATATTTAAATTATGCACAATTCAGAATGCAATTTATTAATTTTGTAATAAAAATAATTCTTTTATAAATAATACCTAACTACCATTCAGATTTGTATTTTATTTAACATATCAATGAATATTATTATATTTGTATAAAGTATCAGCAATAAACTATAATGGGTTTATTTCCTATTTGCGAAAAACGAATCTACCGCAGAAGCCCTTTTTGATATTTTTTGGCTATCAGTGAAGGCTATGAAATTTGTTCGTAAAATATTTAATAGTTAGATCTAAATATGAAAAAAAAGTATTGTATAGGCTCTTATGATATAGGCTCTTATGAAATTCAAAAAAATAATTAATCTTTCAAACAATCTCTAAGCTCAAATTTCAAAAAAAAGAAATCCAAAAGTGAAATACGAAGATCAATTGCGCAAAATTTTCTGATATGGAATTGTGAAATCCAATATTTTAGTGTTCAGAAATTCGACCTCATTCCTTAGCTATCGATAATTCTTTTCCTTATTTTATTTTATTTGAACTTCAATTCATTTAATACGGAAGGAAAACAAGGTTGCTACTTCAAAAGGTAATTGCATGCACTAAACCAAATTTTTAATTAAATTTATTTCTTATTCAAAATTTATTAATGAAGCTTTTCAGCAATATATGTTATTTTGCAAATAACATACATAAATTTAATATTGAATTATAATAATTTAATAAATTTGTCATTTTATTAAGAAATATATTGTCTATTTTGAATTGTTATAAAATTCAGTTTATAATTTTTCTTCTTATTTTCAAGACTTCCATAATTTTAATGAAAATGATATTAAGTCAAAAACCTATAGACTATCAACAATACCATATATATAGGTATATACTTATTTAAGTGTCTATTCTATACATAAATTAATTAAAAACAGGAAATTTTATTATACAAGATGAATTCTATCATCCGGATGTGTTTGTTCTCTATGGTGTCGTACGGTATTAGCAAAAAAAAATAATAATTTCATTTATTAGTTATAGTTTTACAGTTTCGAGACTTTGGTTTACGCCGCGCCGACGACGATATTATACTGAAGCGTTTGAATGAAAGAAATTAAAAAAAAAAAGTTAAATTTAAGGACATCGTTTTCAGTTATCCTAATTTGAAAATTTTTATTCGTTCTTACGCGCAGTAACCATAACAAAAAAACATTAAAATCATAAATACGATAAAATATGCAAAGAATTTGTTAAGAAAAAATAAATAAATAAATAAACTAAAAATAAAGATTGAATTTTTGTTGGCTTCACAGAAGTGTGAAGGTCAAGTTAAAAATATTTCCAAATATTTGTCCATAGTATAAAAATTTTTTTGAATATAAAAGATAGCTCTTGTCACAATGTTAACTCCTTTTTTTTGAAAGGATATTATATAGAAATATATTTTGGCAATATTAACACTTGGTACTTTTTTGTTTATTTTTGTTTTTTTCTAATTCCCTCAATTCCTTCCAAATTTTCTTCAAGTTTTTTTTATTTATTTATTTTCAATTGAATTCTTTTATAAATAACTTTAAATATTATAATTAATTAATTATTCACACTTCATTATATTCTTATTAAAAATATCAAATTACAGATTAAAAAAAAAAAAATAAATTTGTATATATGTATATATAATTTTATTTTTTTTTAAATAATAATTGAATGAAGAAAAGAAAAATTTGCATAAATGACATGGATGAGAAGGGAATAAATTCCATTAAGATTTGTCATTAAATTTTCTGTGTTGTGTGTAGTTAGTAGATTTTCAGGAATTTACTGTGTTGGAGTTTTTGTGTTTTAATTTCTTGTATAAATTCAGGACCAAAGCAAAAGCATGAGGATATGTTTGGTGGTAATTTTTTTTCTTTTTAATGGTATGTTTATGAATTATAGACTTAGGTATGTATCTATAAGTTGGGTATACATGTACATACTTAGAATTGTCAAACTTAATTTTTTTTGTCTTCAATATTATGATAATATTTAGAAAATTTAAAACAAACAAACTTCCATTCCAAACCATTTTTTATCATTTTACAAAACCATCCAAAAGTCTAATAAGCCTATAAATTGAACTGAACGGAAATAGCACTTGTCAATCGCAATGGTGTAGTGATATTGCAAGCCTGGAATTTGTGTCAATTGTTCAATTTGTCCAATTGAAATAAGTTTTTCTTTTTATTATTATTTTTATAATAAATAAAAATTTATTTTGTGATAAAACAAAGCATTATATATATATAACTCACCTGTATTCTATCTTCAGGTAAATCAGTTTTAAGTGATAACATTTCACGGGCATAAACATCAGGATAATGTGCTTCTTTAAAAGCTTTCTCTAATTCATCTAATTGATAGCTAGTGAATATTGTGCGTGAATGACGACGTTTTTTCTTTTTTTTCTTTGATCCAAAGCCATTTATTCCGTCAATAGTAAATTCTTTTGTATCCAGAGAACCTGGAAATAATAAAAATTCATTAAGATAATGATATATAGAATTTTTCCATATAAATAAGATTATTTTTCATTTTATTATCGAACTTGTTATCGAATTTATAGTTTTTGGACTTTTGAGCCTTAGCACTCTGTCATGTAAAGTTTAAAAAAAAACCCGTATATCAGAAACGTCATTTCAGTTCACTATATATATATAACTCAAAAAGCCATTTTTTTATACTTTCATTTCAATATGCAAAACTGAATTTTTCTTTCGTCATATGTACATTGTACATAATATATACCTACATTATATTGTAGAGTGAATTTAAATTATAAAAATATTTTCACTGACTTATTATTTTTATTTTTTCGCAACAGAGAATAATTAATGCTCTTTTGTTGTTGATTAAATTATAAGCTATTAAAATTATATGCAATGGAATATTTAAATTGCTTAACATGCATTTTTTTTAATAATTTTTGCGATATTTTTTTTTTTTTCAACAAGTTCCATTCGACAAACAAAGATTTGGGTTTACTAACAGGGCAGGCATCTAGAATAAATTGCTTGTTCAGTATAAAATTTTTGTACAAAACATTGAATTAAAACATATTGTAGAATTTTGGTTCTGAGACACATTATAAATTTTGAAAAACTAAATAAAAGCTAGAGAATCTCTAGCTAAAGTGCTTGTCCAAGTTCACTCCCTATAATGTTTTTGTCTAGTTAGAACTCTGGTAGGAAAGAGTAATTCTAGATAGATTCTCTAAGAACTTATGTTCACTTGTTGCGATTACTTTTCATATCTGCAGAGTAGAAAGAGAAGTGAAAATTTTGAAGAACACGGAGTTTTTTTATTAATTTGATTTTGGTCGTTTGAAAACATTTTATCCCGGCGAAAAGGGTACCAATGAAAACACATTTTGTTGTATAAATTTACTTCCTTCTTAATATCCTTTTTATATTTTTGTGAAAATAAAATATGGTTAATTTCAGAAAAATTTGCACAATACATTCAATGTTTGACTTGTGAAAAATTTTATGGGAAAACTTTCTAAAAAAGTATCCAAAAAATTTGACCTGCGTACATTTCTGTAAAGTTATTTTTTTTTTTTTTTTTTTTACAAATTACCTCGTAAAAAATTCTTTACAGTAAAATAAAAAAAAAAAAAAATTATTAAAATTAACCCTTTTGTTTTATTCAAAATATATACATGCTCTTTATCTTGGTCTGAAAATTGGATATTATGGCGTCGAGTATTTATTATTATCCTTTTCACAGTTGAAAAATAAAATGAGATTTTTTTTTTTACATTTTATACCTAATGTTGAATCAAACCACTTTTTATATATTTAAAATTAATATGTCTGCCTACAATATACTGAATTGAATGAAATTATGCCTGAGTTATGATTTTTTCATGAAGCCAACTCATATGTAAAAATAAGCATACTGTAAGGATCCAGCACATAATATACAATCATATACAGTTATATATGTCCTTTTTTTAAAATAAAAATAGTATAGTATGTATAGAACATATTTAATATTATTCGTATAATTAAAAATAAATAACAAAAATATAGAAACTTTATGATACACTGAGAGAAGAGATCTATTACCGTAATAGTAAAATGCAACAATAGAAATTTGACGGTTGCCGAAATCAACTTATGGTTGTGGCAACCTCACGTTAGCGTTTACTGTAATAATATATATTTTTACCAAAATCAATTTATTGGTTGTGGCAAACTCATGCTAACTATTACCGCAATCATATATATTTTTGCCACAATCAACTTACTGTTGCTTTTTTTTTTTTTGTTTTTTTTTTTTTTTGTTTTTTGTTTTTTTTGTTTTTTGTTTTTTTTTTGTTTTTTTTTTTCCCTTTTTTTTTAATATTGTTTTTTTTTATTTATTTATGGGCACCCATCTAAGTTCTATCACTACGAGACGTCGCTTAACCTTCTGTGTTCAATGTGATGTAGAGTCTTCCACTGAGCTATGTCAGTAATATACAACAATGTATTAAATAGAAAATATAAATTCGGTATCTATTAAAACTACCACACACTTACCAAAAAATGTTTGTATTAGCACACACAGTGTGAACACAATGTATGTGTTGACACACACAGTGTGTGCACACATCAAATACTTTATTTGAAACCGATCATACTTTTCCTGCAACTAACAGTAGTTTGTTCCAAGAATCTTAAAATAATACTCTTTTAAGGAAAAAGAAATTTTATTAAGAGAAAATAATTTCTTTTACCGCAATGTTATGGAATTAAATTCTTTTGACCCAAAAAATAGATAGTTTTTGTAAAAAAAATTTTGTTCCAGTAAATTAAAGTCATCATTTTAATTCTGTTTCAGTCAAAGAATCTACAAAAAAAACAAAAAAATTAAGGAAATTATTTACCAAAACATAAATTCTGTTGCAGAAATAAACATAATTTTAAGGCAAGGGAAACTCTTTTTTGGCAAAATATTTTTCATTCTCTGAAAAAAAACAATGTTGTTGAAACAGAATTATTGTTTCTGCAAAAAAAATATATTGGTCGAAAATGAATTCAAAAAAAAAATTCTGTCAGTGTAGATTTGTACGATATGATTAAATATACGGTTACATGGTAGTTAGAAGTTAATTTGAAGAAATTTTTATTATCGAACCACTTGAAAGATTAAATTGCGCTATTGAATCCACTAATTCAATTTAGTTGTGAAAGCAGGGTTGTATAATTAGGCGATACCATTCTGTTTAACTCTGGAAGTACTTCGAATAAGATATGCTTATTTATATTTTTTTCCCCAATTATAAAAAATATAACTATAGAAAGTTATGAAGTCTTATATCTTTAAAATAGGTACCACAGAAGTGTGTTTGTAGTGAGGATCAGAAATATTAAACAAATATTTCCAATATTTCGAACTTTATTTTATAATATCTTATATGTATATATTAAATAATCGAGCCCTGAAGAAGTTCTAAAGTCAGATATGAATTTATTGGGTGTTGGGCATAGATTTAATTTTTGGTTTAAATAAATCATTTTTGAAATAATTTTCAAATAAATACAATTTTTGTTAACCCATATAAAACAAATTTCTTTTTAACTTCGTTATGTCAAAAAATTATGGCAATATTATGGTTCGTAAAATTTAAAATTAGGGGTTTGAAATTTTTTTTTTTTTATTTTAAATTTTTAACAGGGAACTTTTTTCACAATTTTGGTTTAATAAATTCAAGAAAAAAAATTTTTTTCCATGTCTAAATTATGTTTTTTAACATGAAAAGGACATGGAAGTATTTTTCAATTTATGTATATATTTACAAAAAACTTTTGCACATACAAATAAAAATAAATCATTATTTTTTATTTCCGCGCACTTACAAAAAATAAAGAAAATTGAAAAAAAAAAAAAAAAAATAGCGTGAAAATATCTCACACAATACTCATGTAAAAATTAGAAGGAATTAGGTTTTAAAAAAAAAATAAAATAAAAAATTAAAAAAAATTGTGGTAAATATCGTTGTTATTATTATCAACACCATTCAACATCAATTTTAACATTTTATTTCACGCTTAAAGAAAATAAAGCACTTAACTATTTACTTTATAAGAGTTTTAATTGAAAAATTACAGACTAATTTATAAATTCATAAAAAATAATGTGTATGAATTTATGTCGAAAGTATATTTTGGAGACTTTAGTGTTTTTTTTTTGTTGAAAATGTGTTCTGAGTGCTAAAATGTTCACACTTGAATTTTATAAATTACAAAATTAGTTAGTAAGTACTTAGATTTTTAAAAACTCAAGATTTTAAAAATTATATAATTTTATTTTTAATTTATTTTTTAAAAATATAACCTGAATGGAATGAAATGGAATGAATGAAATTTCGATATGTTTAAATCTTGAAACATGTATTGTATCTCAAATCCAAGATATTCAATTCAGTTATAGGAAGTAATTAGAACTAGAAGTTCTTTTGAATTAAATTATTTCTGATGGTTAAACTGTAAAACAATTAAATGAACATTTTCGATAGCAAAATTCAAAAGTAAGTCAAATCCAGTTCAAAAAACATATATATATAGGTTTCGAAATTTTTTTCTAATTTTTTTCAAACGTGAGTTTTATAAAGGATTTTAAGTTTTTATTAAGTAAGATTGTCACTGTATATTAAAGCCTATAATGGAATAGTTTTAATATTTTTTTCCGCCAAAAAAAAAGTTAATAAAAAATTATTGTCTACGATGAAAAAAATTAAAAAAAAAATATATTACAGGAGAATTAAGTGAATGTGTAGCAACATTAATTATATGGCCAATGGCCGACATATTACTATATACATAGATGTCCAATATGAAAATAAAAATCTATATAGAAATATTTATAGTTAAGTTAATTTTGGTTCTCTCATAGGCTTTGTATATAAAATTTTAGTATCATATTCACCGCATATGTTTGAGATTATACTTTATAAATTCAATAATGATTTATTTTTTTCATATTATTATTTGATAATTTTCATCAAAAATCGATAAAATCCCTTTACGAATTTTTCACTTAATAAATATATATATAATATTTATTTTAAATTATTTACACATGACAATAAAATTACCAATTAAAATATTCATTTATTTATCACGTGGCATATTGTCTGTGTAAATTATAATAATTTCATTGATTAAAAAAAATCCTCTCACCCCATTTATATATATACGGTATATATAATAAAGTGATGATCCTTTTATGTGAAATGGAAAAAAAAAGAAAATTTATAACTATATATTTGTTTTACTTTACATATATAAAATTCTCATAATACATTCATTATCCTTTTGAGAATAAAAAAAAATATACATAAAATTGTTTTTACACCCACATAACAAAAACATTAAATTTTTTATTTTTTTTTTTTTTTTTGTCGATATTTAGGTAAAATTTTTGATAAACTGACCATGAAAACATCCATTTCAAGGGTGAAGCTATTTTTAACCCTTTCTTTAAAAGGCCTAAAAAAACATTGTAGGTATATATATATTTTTTTTTAACTTTTATCCTTAACCTAACCACAATCGCATATGTGTATTATTTATATATGTATGTTTGTCGAATATTAAGTCAAGTATAAATTTAGAAATATGTAACAAAATAATGAAAGAAAAAAAATTATAATATCATATTGTTTTTATGTTAACTTGTTTTTATTTTATTTTATTTTTTCAAAAATTGGGGAAATTTTAGGAATAAAATTTGAAGGTTCCAATAATTTAGTAATTTTGATTTGAAGATTATTGATTGATTAATAGTTGCATTGAAATTTAACTCTTTCATTATCTGTTGATTAAATTTTACTATACAAAATATTCACAACTGAATATGTTTAAAATAATTGACAAGTATCTAGATACATCCACGGTTTTTCAATATAAATATACTAAGTATATAGTGATTTTATTATATTAACCGAAATATGTAATCTCATATGTTTATTGTACTTTAAACGCTATAACTGTCATCAGTTTAACATATGTTGTATTTTAATATACCTCTGTAGACATTACTTAAAACATTCTAATTTTTATTTTTCTTATATCAAATGCTGGAAAAACTCTATGGACTCCTTTTCTTTTGAAATTACAAAAATTACTGTGTTAAAAAATTAATTTTAATTAATATTCTTATAATGTCCTTAAACGTAATAAAATTTGAAAAGGCAAAAAAATACAATTTTTTATTTTTTTTTTTAATCATAATTTCTTTTATATTTTACTTAAAGCTATTTTAAATAAAATTACAAGACAAAAAACGAAAAATTTCAAAACTCATTGAGTGCCTTCAACTTTGCTAATTGACAAGAAGAGTTTTTTTTTGCACTTCCATTGTGAATGTTTGCATCTTCAGCAGCCATAATTAAATTTTTTTATTTTTTGCCATTATGATTTTCATAAATTGGCGCATTTTTTCCTTCAAAAAAAAATTTATTCAATTTTTTTTTTAATTCTTTTTTTTTTCGAATCCTTTTTTATATCCTGTTGAAATCCTTGGAGAACTGTGTGTATATACAACACACTCAACTGAATCTAATTAACAATTTTCCATTGATAGCATTATTACCAGAGCGAAAAAAAAAAAAAAATTATAAAATGATAAAAAGGACTTTTTTTTTTCTGCTGCTTTTAGATTTAAATTGGCAAAGAAACAGGATGTCATTTCTTATTTCTTATTTTTTTTTTTTTTGCAACCATGATTACCGCTGAATAATTTAAAAAAAAAAATAAATTGAAAACGAAATTGTTTTAAATGCCAAATTAAAATAAAAATTATATAATTTAACATGAATTTCTTATTAATTTATGTGGACATAGTGAACACATAGTGAAGATCTAGAATATATTATAGAGGTTTATTTAAAACTACATTCACAGAATTGAGTAGATTTAGATTTAATTTTTAAACCAGTTTCAAACATTTTTCTAAATACAAGCTGAATTATAATTATTTATACAATAAACCTTCCAAAAAATTAAGTCAACGCTTAGTTAATTATCAGTCAAAATAATCTAAAAAAGTTAAAATAAAATCTAAATAACATACCTATAAATTCATATAAAATCCAAAAAAATGCATAAAGGATCTTGAATTGAATAGCTTCCTAATTTCAGTTAAGTTTTGTATATAGTAAGTAGTTAGTGCATCAAGGATAAAAAAAATAATTTTTTATACCATATTAAAAGTTAAATTGAAAAAGTAGCGTTAAAAATAATAATAAAAAAAAATATATATACAGATTTTTCTATCAAAAAAAAAACGATCCTTTCAACTAGTCTCTGAGGAAATGATGAAAATAGAATATGTCATTTGCAATTCTTGAAAGAAAGAAAAAAAAAATTCAAAAGAGAATTAAAAGACGAATAAACTAAAAGTTTTTTTTAGCAAAAAATGCTGTTCTTTTTGCGAATACTCGTACATTCAGTGATAATTCATACAGCACATGTACACTATAAATTTGAGATTTTAACTTAATAGGAAAAATAAAATTATTTTACGAATAATTGTGACATTTTTCAATATTTGTACGTTCTGTTAATGGTAAGAATTGAATTCTTGACTTTCTGGCTCCTGAAAATTGTGATTTTTATTGCCCTTTATCTATTATTATTCTGATTGTTCATGATGATCAGTTTAATCTAACAACACTGCATGACAGATTATGTTTTTAAGATATTTCTTATAATTTATAGTTTAATTGATTATTGTTCCTTAAACCTAAATCAAAACAACTGTATAATGATGAGGAGAGCATTTGTCTTTTCTGTCTGAGATTTGTTGTTGAGTTATCAATATGGCTCCACTTTTGGTGTGTAGATTGGATTACGTTAATAAAGACAAAATGTTAACTTGACTGGTGAGGTGAGCAAAAATTATAATATCGACAAAATTTTTGTAAAACTATTTAAATTTTTTGAAATTCACTTAACGTTTTGTCAGCGTAATTTTATTCAAATAAAAATATTAGCATCGGAATTAACAAAAAAAAAAACTTAAATTTTATATTTTTTATTTTTCTTAAAATGCGATAAGAAAATAGGATAATCACTTAACCACTAGAAATGTATTTATTTATCTTGGGTATCCTTATACAGTAGTTATTTTTAGGTGCAAACTACTTAAAAAAAAAACACTTTTTTTTATATCTTTCGTTTAACATAAAAAATTTATTTATTTTTTTGAGTTTCACTACTACAGATTTTCCCCATTTTATGCGCTTTTTTTTTTGTCAATTTTTATGAAAAAAAAAGTAAATTGAATGATTAATATGTACTGTGTGTGCGATAGTGTTGTTTAATGCTTTCTTTTTGCTAGATAACTCTTCATAATATAAATAACATTGCTCGATTATTTTATATGAAAACTAACATAACTATCATATAATCGGATCAATGGTATTTTATTCACTAGACCATTGTGCTTTAAGGAATGGTGAAGAAAATATCACTAAGCCGATTGCATATATGAAGATCAAAGCTTTTTCTTGGTTTTGAATAGAACCTTTAAAACCTGGTGCTAACCCAGATATAAATCGATTTTAATAACCACAAATTCGAGTTGAGCTTTATTTTTTATCTGTATTTCCTCTTAATCATTATGTATACAATTTAGAACTCGAAATTATTTTCATCATAAACAAAAAATTATTCAAAATTGCAATTATTTTGAAGAAATTTTTATTTTGCGGTCATTGGAACTTTTTTAAAAAACAATTTCATTAGTTTCTTGAAATAAAATTTATTTTCTAACTTTGACGAATTGGAATAGAATAATTTATTTCGATTTAATTTAATTTTTACAACTTCCAAATAATATTTGTTTTAATATTTAAATTTGGAATTAGCAAGGAAGGTAATAAAATTTTCTGAACCCTTTTATTTATTTATTTATTTTTTTATTAAATTTATATTAATTTCACACATATTAGTGATATGTGTAATGTTTAAATTTTCTTATTACATATTTCTACATAAGATTCCTTGATATGTTATTTAACTTCATATAATTCGCATGGGTACACTGGTGAACAGGAGACTTTTATTTCTATAATTTGATTGAAGATACCATTTGTTATAAATACCACAAATTAAAAATTTGAGTCAAAATAACTACAAATTATCAATTATAATTTATTGTTAAAATTAATACATATTTCCTTATGTTCGGATTTCAGTTACGTCTAATAGTTGTAATATTTGTTTTAATTTTTTATTACTAGGTCTTCAATATTTGTCTTATTTGTTTAAGATTTTAGTAATTATTCAAATTTAATATATTGAACTTAACCAACTTTCAGTAAGTTATTGCAGTTTTATCGTCGTCTGCATAATAATATCCCTTTGTCTAGAAATGTTTGCCCCTATGACGGCATATAGTTTTGGTGGTATAAATAAATCCGTACAACACAACGGAACTAGAATATAACGATCTCCTCCGATTTTAATGCAATTTGAACTACATATATTTAAGATGTTTTAAACACATAATTCATAATATATAAAAATAGAATAATTTATTAAACCATGTAACTTAAATAATATAATTTACAAAAAAATATTATTGTAAATTGTAACAGACATAATTTCTAATTTGTAAATTGTAACAGACATAATTTTTATGCATAGTAGAGAAATTTATACTTTTTCTATTTTTTTTTTTATTATACACGAATAATGTTCATAATATATAATATGTATATATAGAAAAGTTGATGGAAAAAAAAAGCAAAGCACAACATTAAAAATTCAATTAAAAAATTCCATTCAAAAATACTAAAAACAAGAAATTGAAATGACAATGTCACGGACAAAATAAAAAAAAATAACGAAAATAAGAAAGGCAAAGCAGATACACTAAACCTAAATATAATGTAATAGATGATATAGGCAAAGAGCAAAGAGGAGGAAAATTATTTACGGTAAATTTATTAAACATATGTATTTATGTTACATGTAATATGTTAGTTATTGGTTTAATACATACATTTTATTTTTTTTATTTTTTTTTTATAATATTAAATTGTTACAAAAAATGGAAATGATGATGTGTGTAATCAATTATTTAAAAGGGTTAATATAAAAATTGGTTGATTACATAACATGTAATCAAAAAAATTTATTATCTGAATTATTTTTTTTGTTCGAATTTTTATGTGTAATACAAATTCACACCACGTAAAAGAATTTGAAAAAAAAAGAAGAAAATATTATTTTAGAAATATTTATAAAAAATGTATTTTCTTGTATAATTTCGATTTTTTAAGAGTTATTGTATATAGGTATATATTAAAGGTGAAATTCATTCAAATAAGGAAGTTGAATGGTCCAAGCTCTTCCAAGTGATATTATTTTAGAATGCTATAATAATGTTATTCTTCGGAACCTAAACTTTGAAAAAAAAAATCATATTATTTAATTATTTTATATTTTGCAGAGATACCATTCGAATAATTAAAGGTTTAAAATCAATTTTTTATCAAAAATAATAATTTACTAAAAAATATGTTAACACTTAAGCTGTTAATTTTTTGTTCAGAAAAGTTTTTTTAATAAAAAAACAATTGACCTTTTAAAATGATTGTGGCATGTGATGATGTTTCTCTATTAAATTTTTTTTTTTAAATTTTCCTCTAATTTTATGAAGAATTTTCTTGTAGGTACTCCTGGAATCTAAAAGATATTAAAACTAATATCATATTACATTTTAGATGTACATATAAGCTAAGACAAACGGCAATTCAAACGGAATGATCTGATCCCTATAAAAGAAAATGTAACAAAATTTGTCATATTTTTAAATTAAAATCTTCACCTGACATCTGTATAAATGATTTTGAATTTAAAATTTAACACGGACTCTGTGATATAGTTTGTATATTTTAGAAATCATTCTCGGTCTTAAAATATCAAATATTTGGGATTCATCACTGTCTGAAGATTCTTACAAATACCGAACACTGGCCAAATATTAAGTTAGCAATAAGTTCAGAGTAAGTAATAATTGTACAAGCAATGATACATACCTACAACATAAAACTGTTTTAAAATTACAACAATAATACAAGCAAATTATTGTAAATTCAATAATATCAATTAAATTTATACTTTATATCAAATAGCTTACTATTTTACTATTTTATTACCATGAATGAAAATTTAATTTTAAATACATTTGATTGAATATAATACGTTTTCTTTATTTTTAAAAAGTGAGAATTGAATTATTCGCTGAGATTTCCAAGAAAAATTTCTTGCGTGCGTTATCTTCAACAAAGTAAATCGTTGCGGTATACGAATATAGAATATGGAAAAAAACTAAATAAAAAATTATGAAAATTATGAGTAATTTTGAAATGCATATTATATTAAATGACAAGTTGATAAGCTGTCATTTAATTGTGAGGTGGCGCAAACGTTTTCCAATGAAAATTAATTTTAAATGAGATAATTTGTTAATGAATTTTTCCTATTTAGAAAAGTATCATATTTTTTTAAATTTAATATTAAGTATTTTTTAGTACATTTATATTATATATGTCTATCAGACACATTATAAATAGTAAATTCGAACTTTTGATTTGATGATTTGAACATTGATTTATCTCCGTGCGATTTGGTAAAAAAAAAAAAATATTTTATTGCTTTTATTTGCGGCTTTCGCGGGATAACCGGAATTGAATGTGAATAATAATCAATTTCATTCAGAATTTATTTTCTAAGTTAACTTAATAAATTTGAAATATACGTAGTTTATAAAAAAAAATTATGCATATATGTGCCTAATATATGATTTTACTATAAAGTCAACTGTAATGCGTACGTAAATAATGTTAACTTTGTTTAACCATAAAAATATCCTTTTTTTTATTCATTATAAAAGAAAAATAATTATTTAATTGGATTTTATTTTTATTTACCATTTTCTAATTAAATTCCCAAAACAAAAAAAAAACAGATATGCATATAGAAAAATATGGAAACAAAAGTACCTATTTTATATATTATTTAATTCATTGTGTTAAAGTTTTACGCTGCTGCATAATTTCTACTCCTTTTTTATGTTTTTGTTCAAAATAAGAGCTCCAATTTCTTCCCTTTTCTCTATATATGTTGGAAGCGGAACAATTTGGAATTAGTTTATTATTTACTTTGTTTATATTATTTGTTTACTGAAAAGAATTTGTTTTAATTTGCTATGTACGTCTCATTTTTTTGTATAGCTGTCTTTGTCAATAAAAAAAAGCTTTGTCATTTAAAAATTAACGTAAAAAAAAGAGAGTAGCGTTATTATTATTATTAGAGTTTTGTAATTGAAGGAGGAAAGAATTGAAATTAAAATTTATATACGTCGAAAATTTAAGATTTTTTTTATTTAAAAATTTGATAAGCCGAACTACAGTATTTGCTTCAAATTGGATTGTTGACAAGATTGGAACCAGTTTCAAAAAATATTTGCAGAAATTCCAGCCTCAGTCAGAAACATTTTGGTGGCCCATGGGAGGATTTTAGTTTGCTAATTTGTTTTTTTATTTAAGTGAATTTTTTGCAAATTTTTTTAGCCTAGTATTCAGTTGGTTCTCGTTTTAATTGGTGTCGTCCAGTATTAATTTGAAGTAAAATGGGTTGCGGAAGTTGCGGTGAAGAAGTTGGTGATGCCAAGGGTGTCCGGTGTTGTAAATGTTGGTTATGGTTTCATTTAGGCTGTACTGATTTAAATAAATTGCCGGCAGCAGCTGAAAAATGGTATTGCGTCAAATGCATCAATGACAAAGAAGACGATGAAAATAGAATGCAAGCTATTTTGACAATGATGACCAATTTTAAAACGCAAGAAGATGGTGCAAATTCCATTTTTATGAGAAGGCAAGCACTCAAAAAGTTGCCAAAGTTTTCAGGAAATTGCAAAGATTGGCCGCGTTTTAAAGCTATTTTTGATCAATCAACTAGCGAAGGTAAGTTTTCAAATATTGAAAACGCAAACCGATTAATTGAGGCCATTAGTGGTACAAAGGCGGTTGAATTGGTTGGTAATATTTTAATAAATCCGGAAAATATTGATAAAGCCCTAGATATCTTAGAATTGCATTTTGGTGATAAAGATGCGATTTATGAATGCCTAATTGATGATTTATTAAATTTCAAAATTTTAAAAATCAATGACCGTGAATCAATCATTTCTTATTCTACTGCCGTAGCTAATGTCGTAGCAAATTTAAATATTATGAATATGGAATCAAGATTTGTAGATGCACGTTTGGTCCGTGACTTAGTAGCAAAATTACCTGCCAATTTTCAAGAAAAATGGATTGAGTTTGTTCATGAGAAGAACAAAAGCAAAGATAATTTAAATGATTTTAATGAATTTTTAGAAATGAGAGTCAAAATTTTAATTGAGCTGAGATCATCAAGTAATCAAAATCAAAATGTCAAAAGTAGTACTAATTCAAATCATCGTGGTAATATACATTTACAAAATGAAGCTGCAGGTACAAAAGATAAGAAGTGTATTATTTGTAAATCCGATCAACATAAAATTTATAAATGTCCAAAGTTTATCGAAATGAGTATTCAAACTAGATGGAATAAGGTTAAAGAATTTAAGCTGTGTTTCAGTTGCCTTCATAAGTCGCATCGAACAAATCAATGTCGTTTTTCTAAATTTTGTAATTATGAAGGCTGTAAGCGGAAGCATAACCAGCTGTTACATTCTGCGAATAGCACGCAAGCAACCTCTTCCATGTCAACAGATAGTGATTTATCAGCTGATGCTCCACCATTTCAACATGAAAATAAGTCAGTTAATTATGAAGCAGAACCTAGTTTAACCGTCAGTTCTAAAAATAATTCAATGTTTATGATTTTGCCTGTTACACTTTATGCAAATAATAAGTCAGTCGACACTCATGTATTTTTAGATTATGGTTCAGCATTTTCGTTACTTGATGCCAGCTTAGCAGATAAATTAAATTTAAAGGGTACTCCAGCGTCATTTTCAATGGTTTGCGCTAAAGAAAATATTGTATCAGTCGATAATTCAATTATAACTTCAGTCAAAATAGCAGGTAAAGGTAAAAGTAAACAATATACCATTAAAAATGTCAGAACAGTGGATAATTTAGGGTTACCAATTTCGTCGCTTAATGCAGGTGCCTTAAAATTAAAACATCCATTTTTAGCAAGTATGCCATTGCCCAGTTATGAAAATGTAAGACCAATGTTAATGATTGGAATAAATAATCCTACATTGTTGTCATATGATCAGAAAATTGAACGATCAGAAAATTCTCCAGTAGCAGTGAGAACAAAATTAGGGTGGTGTATATTTGGTAAAGAAAATTCGAAAGATTGTAAGCTAGGTACATCTTTACAAATTCAAGATCCAATTGAGTCGGATAATGATCTTCATGATTTAGTTAAAAATTATTTTTCAACAGAAAGTTTTGGTTGCAAACCTGACGTTAAAATAGCTAAATCAAAAGCTGATGAAAAATGCCAGCAAATTGTTAGTAAAACGTTAAAACATGTTGACAATCATTATGAAGTAGGTTTATTGTGGAAATCTGAAAAGTCTATTCTACCTAATAATTACGACATGGCATTTAAAAGATTATTGTTAGTTGAACATCGAATGAAAAAAGATCCTGAATTAGAATTATGGTACAAAAATCAAATAAATGAAAACAAAATGAAAGGTTATTGTAAAGTGTTGCAGCCAGATGAAATTGATAAGGTCAGTCAGCGAATATGGTATATTCCATTCTTCCATGTCATTAATCAAAATAAGTGTCCACCAAAGAAGAGATTAGTGTTTGATGCTGCCGCTAAATTTCAAAATAAATCGTTAAATTCAGAATTATTAACAGGTCCTAATATTTATGTTCCATTACCAGCTGTTATTTTCAAATCTAGGGAAAATAATATTTGTGTAGCAGCGGATATTCGCGAAATGTTTCCGCAAGTTAAAATTCGAGATGAAGATCAAGTAGCCCAACGATTTTTATGGCGAGATGGCAACAAAGATAACAAAATCGAAGTTCACGTAATGACATCAATGATATTCGGAGCAAGTTGCTCACCATATTTGGCTCAAACAGTTAAAAATGAAAATGCCTTAAAATTTGTAGACAAATATCCTGAAGCAGTTAAAGTCATATTAGAACAACATTATGTAGATGACTATATTAATTCACATACAACAGCTGACGAAGCTATTAAAATCGCCAAGCAAGTTATTGATATTCATAAAAATGCAAGTTTTGAATTAAGAGGTTTTGTTTCAAATTCGATCGAAGTACGTCAAGCATTGCCACAATCTGATCAAAAAACAAAACAAATATGCCTGAATCAAGAATCCGAAGATGTAATTGAAAAAATGCTGGGTGTCTATTGGAATATTGAAACAGATTGTTTTGAATTTAAGGTAAATTTCAATAATATTTCTCCATGTGTCTACAATTTAACTCGTCCGCCAACTAAACGAGAATTACTTCGCATAATAATGTCGATATTTGATCCAATAGGACTACTGTCTCACGTGTTAGTAAGAGCAAGAGTTTTGATTCAAGAAACTTGGCGATCAGGTATTGGATGGGACGAAGAATTGACTGATGTTTTGTTTAATAAATGGTGTAATTGGATAAATAATTTTAAATCAATTAATAATTTAAAAATTCCTCGCTTATACACTGCGAATATTCATCAAGCAAGAAAAGTTGAGATGCACACATTTGTAGATGCATCCGAAAAAGCGTTTTGTGCTGTAATTTATTTTCGAATCATATTTAACGAATCAATTAAACTGGTATTGGTTACATCAAAGGCAAAGGTAGCACCTACCAAAGTATTGTCTATACCAAGGTTGGAACTGCAAGCTGCGGTATTGGGAAGTAGATTAGCTGACGCTGTTGAACGTTTTCATCGAATCAAAGTTGCTAATAAATATTTTTGGTCAGATTCAAATACTGTCTTGTCATGGATCAAGTCTGAAGATCCACAAAAGTTCAAATCATTTATTAGTGTTAGGATTGGTGAAATTCAAGAATTGTCAAATCCATGTCAGTGGCGAAAGGTCAGCTCGAAAGCAAATGTTGCAGATGATGGAACTAAATGGTTTGAAAATATGAATTACAGTAATGATGATCGTTGGTTTAAAGGTCCGGATTTTTTATTAAAAGATGATGAAGAATGGCTAAACAATGAATGTGAGGGAACAGTTGAATGTCTTGAAGAACGAAAGCCAGTATTCATAATTGATGATGTTAATGTTAGTTTTTCAGCTGTGCCAGTAGAAAAATATTCATCATTCTTCAAGCTTCGTATGGTTATGAGTTATGTCGTCAAATTTATTACTAATTGTCGTAATCCGTCCAAAAATACCAACAAGTTAAAAATACTCAGCGAAGTTAAAGCAAATAATATTAGACCAATTTTATCGTACGAAGATATTCAACAAGCTGAAAATTTATTAATTAAAGTCGCGCAATATGATGCATTCAAAAACGATTATTTGTCGTTATTAAATAAAAACAGTCTTCCAGTAAAATCGAATTTAAAGTCGTTGTCACCAGTTATGGTCAACAACATATTAGTAGTTAACAGTAGAATTAAATCAATTAAAAATGTGTCGTCGTCATCAATAATGCCAGCCATTCTGCCCAGTAAACACAGAATAACAAATCTTATTGTTCAACATTATCATGAGAATTTCCTTCATCAATTTCAAGAATCGGTAATTGCTGCTTTAAGAAGGAAGTATTGGATTGTTCATATCAGGTCAACTTTAAAAGGGGTGATTAGTAAGTGTCAAAAATGTAAAATAAATAAAAGTCATCCTCAACCAACTCTGATGGGAAATTTGCCAGTGAGTCGTCTAGATTGGGGACAGAAACCATTTACTCATACCGGCGTTGACTTGTTTGGACCAATTGAAGCAACAATATTTAGAAGACGCGTTAAATGTTGGGGAATGATATTTACATGCATGGTAACAAGAGCAATACATATAGAATTAGTAATGTCATTAAATAAAGATGCTTGTATTATGAATTTGAGAAATTTTATTAATCGTCGTGGTCCAGTTCAACATATCTACTCAGACAACGGTACAAATTTCCATGGTGCCAACAATGAATTATTAAAGGAATTGCAAAAGTGTTCACCTGAACTTATAAAAATTAACGAAGAAAACTTTCCGATTTGGCATTTTATTCCACCGTCAGCAAGTCATTTTAATGGTGCAGTTGAAAGAATGATTCGATCCGTTAGATCAGCTTTAGAAGTAATATTAAAAGAACAAGCACCTCAAGTCGAAACTTTACGCGCAGCTTTGATTGAATGTGAGAACATCGTAAATTCTAGACCGCTTACTCATGTGCCAATAGGTTCCGATGATGAAGATGCATTGACACCGAATCATTTCATCAAACTCAATGCTAATCGTGCACCAGCTCCTGGTGAATTTAGAGAATTGGATTTAAATCTTCGAAAACAGTGGCGAATTGTGCAACAACTGGCGAACAATTTTTGGAAACGATGGCGGTTAGAATTTTTGCCTGAACTAGCAAGACGCACCAAGTGGTACGAGGTCGCTCCAGACATTAAGGTCAACGACTTAGTATTTATTGTCGACAACAATCTACCACGTAATGAATGGCGTAGAGGGAAGGTTGTGCAATTGCATCCAGGACTAGATAAGATAGTTCGAGTTGTAACTTTATTATGCAATGGTAAATTAATGAAGCGGCCCATTATGAAAGTCGCAAAGATAGATGTCAACCCAAATTATTAGTAATTGAATTGAGCCAATTACGTTCTGGGGTATGTTGGAAGCGGAACAATTTGGAATTAGTTTATTATTTACTTTGTTTATATTATTTGTTTACTGAAAAGAATTTGTTTTAATTTGCTATGTACGTCTCATTTTTTTGTATAGCTGTCTTTGTCAATAAAAAAAAGCTTTGTCATTTAAAAATTAACGTAAAAAAAAGAGAGTAGCGTTATTATTATTATTAGAGTTTTGTAATTGAAGGAGGAAAGAATTGAAATTAAAATTTATATACGTCGAAAATTTAAGATTTTTTTTATTTAAAAATTTGATAAGCCGAACTACAGTATTTGCTTCAAATTGGATTGTTGACAAGATTGGAACCAGTTTCAAAAAATATTTGCAGAAATTCCAGCCTCAGTCAGAAACAATATATATATAATATATCCTTTAATTAGTATTTACCTTTGTGTTTTCTGGATTGAGTAGAGAGGTGAGAACACAAAAAATAAATTTAGAACGCCATTTTGGATATTCCCGCAAAAAAAACAAAGCATAAAATAAATCTTTTGTTTTATACTTTTGCATTATGCATTCTCTCTTAAACTATATTATTATATGTTTTATGTTTTTATTCCTTTTTTTTTTTTGCAGAAATTATTTTATTTAAAAATCTGCAATAAGGACACGGGCAGGGGAATATAAAAAACCACGTGAGAATTAATGAATATAAAATATATGTATATTGTTTTATTGCCTTAAAGTTTGTTATACCCTTATATATATGTAGATAGAATTCTGTAGACCTTAAATTAATTGACTTTAAAAAAATATAAATTATAATAGAAAGTAAAGAAGAAAAAGGAAAAACCAGAGTAAAGCATTTACGTTAATAAATGCGGATGTTATTTTTCATTTTTCTTTACAAAAACTCAGCTGTTTTTATAGCATTTATGCTTTCTGGTTTATTTATCAATGGTAATTACATATGTAGGTATAAGGTTTCAAAGTGTTTTGATATGATTGTCAAACGATCTAAAATCTAAATACTGTGTTTAAGTATATGAATAATGTATCTGCACTAGATGATGATAGATTGCGCTGGATCTATTCTATATTCATATTCTTTTTTTAGCGGAGCGAACAATATTAAAACACACTAAAAATCAGGCCGTGCATCAGTCACTACCAGTATATAGAACTTTGTAAGGAAGTAAAAAGACGGAACAACTAGTATCAATGTCACTGATATACACTAGAAAAAAATTGGCATACAATATTTGTAAAGTAATATAACACTTTACCCAATCGTTGATCTGAATCGGCTCATCCTTTAATGTCACTAAACAATTTGATGTCATAAAATTCTACTAATACTAATCCAATCTGAATATCATGCAATTATTGCCATTTCTCAATTATAAATTTTTATATAAATTCTTATAACTATACAGATTTATTCTTTTGATTTTGTATTTATAATTTGCAAAATATATAATATCCGCAAATTCCAATTAGAATGATTTTGTGCGAATCCTTTTTAATTTAAAATAAAACCAACTCCTAATTTTATGCAATTATATTAAGTTTGCATTTTTTTATTTATGATTCTGTTTTTTAAGTTGTGTTAAAATTTTTGTTTTTTAACTTTTAAGTAAATAGTTATGTTATTCTAGTATACGGCGTTAAAGATCCTGTAATTTTTACAAAAATAAAATGTAAAGGGTTTTAGAAATAACATTGAAGCAGCTATTCTCAAAAATAAAATATACTTACTCGGAAGGCACGTTCCATTCCCAGATGCGAAATCCGCTTTAAGTTGAGGGAATCCTACAAAAAATAAAATTTTCATAAATAAATAAAAAAAAAAACAGTAGTGCAATTTGTTTTATTAGGAATTTGTAAAGTTTATTGTAGTAGTTATATGCAATTATTTATAGTATTTTTGTACTTTTTTTTTTTTTTTGACAAATACCTCAAAAATTTTTTGGATGAAAATCAGCATATTTTCCAATTGAAATATTTTTAAGAAAATAATAGGAAATTTGCAAACTATAAGTACTTTAAGAAATGTAGAAATAGGAATTACAGAATATTATAATAAAATATTTCTATTCAATTTGTATGTTTTTCTTTTTCATATATGTACAATATGGAATAATAGTTTAATATATTTAAGAAACTTTTTTTTTTTTTTTCGTTATTTGTGAACGAAAAATTGCATATAATTTAATGTTTATTGTACCATTAATAAAATTTTCAAGGATTTTTCTTTTGAAATAAAATTACATATTTTTTTTTTTTAATATTTATTGATCCAATTTGAAATTCTTTTGTCAATAAAAAGCACAATTTTTTTTTGCAAAATATAAAAGGATAAAAAATATGTTTTTTTTTTTATTGTTCACATATTTTCCTGATTCTGAAATTGTATGTTTTGTTTTTCTTGTATGTATATGCATGCTGTTATGTATACATAGGCTAATTTGTCTATTAAGATTTGATCAAAATTTTAAGAAAAGGAAATAATTGTGCGTTGGTTGGTTGGTTAATAGTGTGTTGACTTGTCATATTAAATGTTGATACCCAGTACAGATTTTATATCAATTTCCATCTGCCGATTTATTTGAAACATAAATAAAGATAAGAGGCTACCAGCTGTTAAATTATTGGCATATTGAGCCTTTATGCTTTTGAACCTGTTGATTGGAACTCATTATTCATTGAGACAAGAAGATTCTATAAAAACCTACATTTTTTCTCTAACATTTTTATCAATTTAGTACAATATAGTACAATGATCATAACATATAGCTAGACAAAATGATTGAATGAGATCATTAAAAAAAAATTCTCATAATTTCACACATTTAAAATCTGACTTTATTTTCTAAAAAAAATTTATGCATTTTAATATATTTTTTTTTTGTTCATAAATTAATTTTCGTAAAAAAATAAATACAATATTTTCATAATAAAATAAATAAAATGATATACTTCTTTGTTTGTAAATTATGTGTTAAAATTGTCACTAAATAGGTAATTGTCTAGTATTATTTTAACATTATTATTGTTCAAAATTTTCTATTTTCATTTGGAAAATTAGATTCTAAATAATATTTTCAAAAAAAAAAATAATAAAAAAAAAATAGCGGTGTAGTTGACATGATAATTGAATAATTTTCCTTTTTTTTTTTTTCTATATGTTTGTTGTGTTATTAATTTTATGTTGACTACTCAATAGAGCAAAATATTATATATAAAATAATTTTTCACTTGAAATGAAATTGGGGGCAATTTTAATTTATTTCCATGCAACTATGAATAAAAAAATATAAAAAAAAAAAATTAAATGAAAACAATCAACAATTGAAATTCACAATTTTTGATTAGAAATAATTTATTTATAATTAATTTATCTATTATTCAATTAATTTGTTGAAATTATTTAAATTAGATTTGAACTGAAACTTGTTTTTTATTTTTTTTTTTATTTATATTTACATTTATTTTAAATTTGTAATTAAAAACTAATTAAAAATTTAGAGCTAATTGTTTAATTAATTTTCCGGATTGTGGATTTTAATAGTTATGTTGGGTTATATTATTATCCGTCATTCTACAATTTCAGATTTCGGAGCTTAAGGTTCTCAATTAGCCGAGGGTCTAAATAATTTTCATATAAAAGGACTCTAAAAAAAATATGTTTAGCCCCTGATTGTGAAGTATGTTAAAATTAAAGTACCCTAAACCGAAATGCTGAAACGGGTTCCATACTGAATTTATGAGGCATTGTTCGATGTCTTCATATTTAAAATTGATATTAAGCTTTTGTATCAATCTTTTAAACTCAAAACTATGTTACAAAACAAACTTCTCAGTGTTATTTTACGTCAATATTTACAGTAAAAATACAGAAATTTCTTAATCAAATTGACTACAGCTAGGTTCCATGTATACATTATTCCAAAAAAAAATACTTAAAGCTATAGAACTTTATATAGTTTTTTAGTTATTGCGATAAAAGGTTATATTTCTTAAAATAAAAGTAATTTGAGATTTTTTTTTTTTCAATATTCGGAAACAAATTAATTGCTAAATTACTATTTGACATAAATATACCGCCTTCAGTTGCATCCTTGTTTTTTCTTTTCTTATAATTTGAATTATGAATGAAAGTCTACAGATGTTTTTAGCTGAAATGCGAAGGAAACCCTATTTTTTTATTCATTTTCATTTTTTGAATAGCTTATTCAATAGAGAAACTTAAACTGAATTATTTTTATTTATTTCCTTTCTTAGATTAGAAGCAGTTTTTTGTATTATGTAAGGTGAATAATATTATATGTATAAATTCAGTTCCTTTAATATAAATAAATAAGATATTTTTACTTTCGCTTTTCTTACAAAAATTAAAATATAAGTGGAAGAAATATTTTCTTTTGATTACCTAACTGTGAAGAAAAATGCATTTATAGGTATTGCACTGAACATAATATCGTGTTTAATTTGTTTTGATATAAAAATAGTGACTGATTCAAATTACGTCGAAAATATAAAGGTTCATTCCCATCTTATTATGATTTTTTAGGAAAAAAAAAGAAAGAAGACTATGTACCTGAAGTTTGAGATCCAAAAATTATATAGATATACTTAAATTATAAATTTTAGATTTTGAGAAGCGATATCTCTGAGTAAGCCAAACTTGTATTTCTCCCTTTTTTGGATCAAATCCATGAATATTTGACTCTATTATCATCAATCTTGTCAATTTCTTCATAAAATACTTGACGTTTTCGTTTCCAATATCTCATAAATTCTTTATCTCACAAATATAAACTTAATATGTATAAGAAATTGATAAAGTGTACTTAGTACCTACTACAATTTGCCCACAATTCAAAATATAATAAAATTTTAACATTTTATTGATTTACAAATTTAAATTTACATCTTTATTTACCTAATTTTATTATTTAACCAAATATATTCACAAACAACTTAATCTATATTTCCATTTCTAAGAAGAAAATTATTTATTTTAAAAGTCATCTGAATTAATTAATTTCAGTGAATAAAGTCCTTGAGACTAACAAAAAAAAAATTATACTGAACCTACCTCAACTGTGTGGTTAATTGCACAATTATAAGGATAATAAAGACATACGGTGTAAAATAAATTCTTCGTTTAACAATTTTAAGAATAAAAAAAAATAAAATAAAATAAAAAATTATTTGGATCATTTTTTGCGATGACAAATTTTTTTTTATTTTTTTTGTTCCTTCAAGGAAATGTTTTTATTGAGTAGTGTTGTTTTTACAAGGAAGAATTTATTTTTCCAATGTATGATGATGACAAGAAATTTGATACTAAATTTATTTAAAAAAAAAATAATAATAATAATAAAAATAAAAAACCTCAATTGAGATGCGGTTCTTAGACCGTAAAATAAAAAGAAAATAAATAATAATAAAAAAAAAATCAACGAATATTTTATATGTTAACGTTATACGCGTAACGAGGTATAATTTGTAAGAAAACAAAAAATTATAAGTACTTACACTATGTATGTCAAAACTAATTGTTAACCGAAGTTTAATAGTGAGTTTTAAGGATATTCAATTCATATAACATAGGTATCCTAGAATTGGAAATATTCTTTATGTATATAGAATTCGGTTGAAGAAGTTAAGATTTTACTATGGATTTATATTTAAAATTCCGAATAAAAACTTTGATCTTCTGAATGATGAAAAAAATCTCGTTTACAGGTATAATTGAACTTCATTTTACTAATAATAAATAAAAACAAGGTGGTACATCGCTGGACACAAAGTTTGGAATATATTATGTATCGTATATGGATAGTCTGCTGTAAATAATCGAATATGAACCTGATAATCAATTAACGAATAAATTTTTGCTTTATTCTGAGACAATATTTTTATTTAATGCTAGCTTGGCCATTAAATATGGATTAATGAAATTTTATACCCACTTCATATTATAAGTTGTTGTAAATTGTTAGTGTCTAACTCAATGTTTGATTGATTTACTATTATAAGATTCATCAATTGCTAAAAAAAGGATTAAATTTCTTCTTTTTTCTGTCAAATAATTGTCAATGTGCATAATACGGAAAATTATTAATAAAATTTTATTCTAATTTCTATCTCAACTCAAGAACTTTCCCGGGTGAGAAAATATAAAATAAAATAAGGAATTATTTCTAATATTTAAATTTTTTTGCGGCTTAACATCAAAAGAATTTATGTTGAAAACAAAAAAACAAAATAAATAAATAATATATTCAAAATTATTATTCTTTAAATTTACTCAAAATGTGTATAAACCTAATTTGAAATTCTTAAAAGGAGCCACTCATCGGCAAAGTCAAAGAGTTTTTATATATTTATATATATATACAACACACCAGTGTATAATGCAATAGCTCACACACTATCTGTCTCATTTCCCTACACATGTTTATATATACATACCACAAGGATGTGGCCCACTTCATCCTTTAAAATATATAATTTGTTTCACCCAAAACTCATACTACGTTTTGCAAATTTATTATTTGTTTTTTTTTTTTTTTTATTATTATTAAGTTTTTCCACATACAGAAAATAAGAAAATTTGAATAAAAAAGTACACAATTTTCATTGAAATTCCTTTTGTTTTAAAAAAAATCTCAATAAATGAGAAAGTGCACTCATTTTCACACCCCCATACAAAAGAATTTTTGTCTTTAAAGTTCTTGACAGAAAAAAAATATATATATAGTATAATAAGTAGGTATAGTGAAAAGGTGTTTTATTTTATGTATACATATATATATATATATATGTTCTATAATAGTGTGTTAGGGTAATTTAAATTTCAATTAAATCACTTAAAAAAATTATACTAAAAAGAATATATATATAGTTTTTTTCCCATGAATTAAAAATTTTACTTTCAAGAAAACTATGTATATATAGAAAATTTATCGTTCTAATTAAATACTACGAATAATTTTCCAGAGAGCTTAGTATATAATTTGAGTCCTTTTAATCATAATGTTTTTATAATTTTTGCATTTTTGTAATGTTTAGTATTCGAACTTGAGAGTATGTAAATTATACTTTTGTAATCAAATAATATATATGTAGGGTGTAGTCAAAGCTCATATAAACATAACATTTGTTTGTTCGTAGGTATATGCAATCCACGAAAGTAGAGCAATTATTTAGTTCGTATTATAACTGCGAGAAAAAAGTAAATATGGAATATGTGTTCGAGTTCTTCTGAAAAGAATAGATTTTTCTTAGAATAATTATTAAAGTGGAAAAAACTCTTAATATCGGGATATTTTCAATGTTACTGGTGGCGCGAACATTAAACTTTAAATTGTGTCAAATTTTCATAAGCTTTTTTACGGCCAGGGTTAAGTAAGGTAAAAGCACCAGTAGTCGTTAATGCACCAGTACGCGTTAATTTTCTACTTTTTTTACTTTATTTTTTAATTTTAAAATTTTTTTTTAAATTTTTTCTTCGAATTATTAAAATTTGAATAGTTTTCTTCATCTAAATTAGATTGGTTTTTAATTTTTTGATAATTTGGGCAGTTAAAAAAAATAAATAAAAATATAAGTTTGCAAAAAAGTCATTTTCCTTAAATCACTGAATACTAAGCTAAGATTTTCAATAAATTTGCTAGGGATTTTTAAATAATAAAAACAATTTTTTTTATTAAAATGAATTAAAAAATGGAAGCAAGATTAAGTTAAGAAAAAATAAAAAAAAAAAAAAATTAAAAATATTAATTAATGTTTTAATAATTAAAAAATAAATAATTGACGGATATTGGGTCGTCATTTTTTTGTAGGTGCCCTCGAGACGTTAATGATGTAACGGGTTTTAGGTCTATAGAGTTTTTTTTTGTACCAATTTTCGTTAACCGTTTTTCGACAAATAGTACTAGAAAATATTTCACAATGATGAGGGAAAAGTAAATAGATAATTTTTTATAAATATGTCTGAAACGAAGGGTGGTTTTTAGGGCCGCTTCCATTTCCCCTCCAAATTTCAGAATGATCTGAGGTATTCAGTTTTTGGAAAGAAAAAGATTCTTCGTAAAAGAATCTTAATTGAAAAATAACCCCTCAGGGTTTTAATTCAAATTTAGATAGAAAATAGAGCCTAATTCAGAAAAAGGGTAAATTAAGGTTTATATCTCACGTGAGTTTGAAATAAAACCTATTATGTCTTATTTCGTTAAGGTTTATAACATGGCACTACAAAAATAACGGATACTGGTGCACCACTTAACGGAAAAACATACACATAAAATTTTCGTTAACGGAAACTACTGCCTTTCGTGGTTTTGTACAAAAAGCGAAAAAAAAAAATGTTTTAAAAAATAAAAATAATTTTCCTGATTTTTTTTTTAATCAGCATTAAATTATCTTTCAAAAAATCCGAAGCGGTTGAAAAAATATTTTGAATTGACCTCTCTGCGATTTTCCAAAGGTCGAAATTCACGAACTATAACGGGTACTACTGCTTTTACCTTACTAAATATTCAAATATTCATAATTTCCTCAAAAAAAATTTCTTAAACTAAAAAATAAACGCAACATAAGGTAAATTTTATAGTTTTTGAATTTTTCAAATAAATATGACATTTCATTTCCAGAATCAATTTTAAATTGACATAAAAATAAAAAAAAATTTAACCGCTGGAAAAAAAAAACCTAAAATATCAAGTTGTACATTTTGATTGAGAAGAAAAATTTGATACAATGAAAAATTATTATATGAATATAGAAAGTCTGTATTAAGAGTGTAAAAAATAGAATAAAATAACTCTTTGACATTTTATTGTGAATTAAATGCCAAAAACATATTGAAAACTTTTGTTAATGCACTTTTGACAATTTGCGAAGAAAAAAAAATTCATCTTAAAAATAACGAAATAATGTACAATGTACGTATGAGATCCTTTATAAATGTGCAAAAAAACAAGTGTAAATTTGAATACAGTTTAAGCGACGTCAACTCAGCAGGTAATAAATGACTTGAAAGATAAATAGAAAAAAATATTATACATATATTGTATGGTAATAATCTAATAATTGTTACATTATTTAAGGAAAATTATTTTTATGACATATTAATTTCTTTTTTGAAAATTTGTTTGACATTTTAAAAAAAAATTTTTTTGTTGCCAACAATTTAAAATAAATTTTTGTTTGCCAACATACTATATATATATATATTGTAGCAGAGAGGAAGTGGAGTATGATTAAAATGTTGAATTTAAGGATGAAAGAGATACTAGGTCGAAATTCAATTGAAAAATTACAGTCAAATTTGATTATAAAGTTTAAACCCCATTGTTAGTTTTGTCGAATTTTTAATCCCTTACTTTTTTTTGTTTTAAATCGTATTCTAAAGAAAATTCGTGCATTTAATATGAATAAATCTTGAAGAAAATTTTTGTATTTAAAAAAAGTATAAAATTTTACATGGAAAACAATGGTACTAAAACAATGGACAAAATACAGCATAAAAAATTTTTCCATATTATGTATATTTGTGACATTTTTTGCAACATAATAACAACTAAAAAGTCAAAAACCTATGCTATTAAGTATTGCAAAAAATAAATATGAAAATACCTCATTTTTATTTTCTTTGTCATTAACTTTTTGTAATAAAGAAATTACTTTGTTTTCCAGAAATTTTTAAGCATGGGAACACATCATTGTCATTTCCTTTTCAAAATTAACAATTTTCCTGATTATTACTTTAATGCGCTTTAACAAGTTCAAATAATTTAATTATTATTATTATTATTTTTTTTTTTTAATTTCCATTCCTTGGAGTTCAAAAATAATATTTGTATATATAGGTATACTGAAATATCTTGAATGTAATGCTTTAATATAATGTTATATATAAAAAGTATATATAGAATAACATTGAAGAAACTTGAAGATATCGAGAACATTACTTGTATATATACCAAATCTTAACACCTCTGATTCATGGAAGATTGTCGCATGATGTTGCATATGGAGTTATGTCCTGTAGTAATTCCAGGGGGTCATATAGTAGTAATGTAACTTACAAGCATTGAGTGGCAAAGCTACAAAGAGTTGGGACATAATACCATCCATCGTTTTTTATTCTACCTTAATTTTTTTATTCTACCTTAATTTTTATTTTTTAAAATTGTGAGAAGTGGACCACAATAGTTTAACCCAATTTTTTTTTCCATTTGGTGCTAAATTTATTCGAACCAATATTTTTGACAGTACAAAATTTTTTTACGTCGACCTTTCCAAAACATTGCACCAATGGAATTTTCTTTCATTAATTTTTAATATACTTATTTTTGCTAATAATAGAGGCTTCCTTTAACAAGAAAAATGTTATCCTGCAAACTTTTTCAACCTAATTTACAACAATTCCTGTTATTATTATTATTATTATTATTTTTTTTAAACATCATCATCTATTCAAAAATATTTGTATATATACTTAATACAAAGCTTTTGCAAATTTTATGTTTTAATTAACTCCATACATCAAATTCACCAAAGGAAACAAAAAGTTTTATGTTGCTTTTCTTGATTCAAGTAGCTGCGGCTTGTTATTTGCATAGAATTTTCCTTTCTTTTTCCTTTGTTCTTTCTGATATGCAACAATGTTTTCTTTTCTAAGTATATATACACATACGTACTACCTACAATACATAAATTATTTGAATGAAAAAATCAGGAACAAATTTTTGTTTTTTGAGATGTTCCTATTGTTTTACGGGAATTAATTAAAATTAGTTTCCTTTGGTTTTATGTTAACAGAGCTTGATGTAATTTTTTTTAGATTTCCCTTTATCGTTAACGCCATAACTCAGAATAAAGCTGAAGCATGGTGTTTTTGCTGAAATGTCAGTTTGCAGAAAATTTTGAGATGGTATGTTATAGTCAATTTTACAATATTTAACTCTCTTGCGGTGTATGACTGGATTATCACTTCTTTTGGCCCAGACTTTCAAGAGAAGTTTGTTAATATTTATGTTATTGAAAAGACAAAATCAAATATTTTCAATTAAACAGAACTGATTAAGATTTATTTTTTTAAATTCATTTTATCATTTTCACGAGTTCCATAACACAGAAAACATAAAAATATGAATTTTGGCAGAATTTTATGAATCAAATCATAATTTTTTTTTCCCAGCAAATTTATCTTAAGAAACAAGAAACAAATTTTTTTTTGTTTTATATGCAAATTTAATTAATTCAAACAGTTTAAATCATATGCGAAAAAGATGTTAATTAGATATAAATTCATAACAAAACAACGAAAAAATATTCTTCAGAAACATAATGTAAGAGAATTGTGTTAATGTAATTTTTTTTTCAAGTACCCAACAAAAATATGTAAAATTTTACAACTGACGACTGTAACTTTAAGTATAATTTTTCTTTAAGCAACAAATGGAATATTCTAGGTTATGTTGTTTTATTCTTAGTTTACATATTAAGAATATTTATTAGGTAAATAATTTTTCAAAAAAATTAGAATCAAATTTTTTTTTTTTTGTACTTGTTCAGAATAATAATACAATAATCTAATTATTGATAAAATCAAAAAAAATTTAACATGTTCAGTCGGAATACATTATTTTTATTTATTTGTTCTAATACTATTTGATTTCATTTTTTTTTTAAATTACAAAAGCATAAAAGCTTCTTTTATTCAATTGATATTAAGTTAAGTTTAGTTAAGACAAAAAAAAAATAACTATAAGTCGATGTCAAATTTCAAATTTATCTCTTCTTTTAAGAACTATACCTCATATCTTTAGTATATACACCAAGCTGCGTATTGTGTACGATATCAGCATGTATAGAAATTTCATATTTTAACTTACTAACATTATATACTTATGTAAATATAAAAAAAAAATAAAATAAATTAATAATTTTCTTAAATTGTTTATAAACGATTATTTTAAATTAACAATAAGTATAGAATTTTTTTTTTTTTTCATATATATTCTGCACCAATAAATTGTCCCCATAATGTCTTCTTTTATAACTCTTATAATTCATATCATAATTTACACCATAATCAAAATCAAATTTTCTCTTATTATTTTTTTTTTATGTAATTTTGGAAAAATAAGTACTTGAAAATGTCTCAAGTATCCAAAAAAAAAAAAAAAAAAAAAATCAAGGGAGATTTTGATTATGATTTTCATAAAGTTCTGTGATATATTATCTTGTTTAATGAAGAAAAACATTTTAAACACTTTCGATTTAAACAATTATTGTTAATTTTCTTAAAGATGTTGACGTCAATTAGAAATGGCGAGAATTATGTTGTAACTATTACTGATGGCTGATGAGTTAATTTTGACAGCATGTCAAAATTATGATAACGAAACAATATTTCGGATTATAAATACGCAAAGCTCAGAAATTTTGATATCGTCGAACCGCAAAATTGATTTCTTATACCCCCTAACTACTACTACTACTAATAGTGCAGACTGTATATACATAAATAACTCACTAAGAACTATTAAAGTAAAAAAAAATTTTATAAAAAAAATAATAATAAAATGCGGTATTCTCAATTTAATTAACTTGTCACTTCTTTCATTAAAAAAAAAAAATTAAAAATAATAATATAAAAAAAAAACATCACAATTCTAAACAACACTTAACCAGATTTCAATTTTATTTTTTTTTTTTTAAATTCAAAGCCTAAATAATGTCAAATTTTTAGCATTTTCATAAGTGAAAAAAAAAAAACACAAGATACCATCAGCGCCTTCTCAAATTTCACCCCGCATCTAATTAAATTTAGTGACGAAAGGGATTTTAATTTTTTGATGAAAATTCTTTTTTTTTATTTCTTTTGGAATCTTATATGAATTATAATTTGAATATATTTATGTATATAAAATTATTCGAAATGCTAATAAAATTTGTTTTGCAAAAAAAAATTTAGGATTTTTTCACGTCAATAGACAATAGTTTTTTATAGTTTTATTTTTCATAAAAATTTCATTTAGCAACCACACACATAATGTAATATGGTAGTCCGCTGCACAACATGATACAGTTGAATTTCTCGGTTGAATTTAATTATTTTATTTGGAACTATAGTACTTACTTATTTAATGCTTTGCCCTCAAGATTCCAAAATCCTTTACATGTGTGGACCAACTATTCTTACATTTTCTTATCGAAATTCGACTTCAAAATTATTCTTTTTTCATAATTTTCCTTTTTTCGTATTTAATTGACTATTTTCCGCTTTTGCTGCATATCTAACAATATTTAAATATCACAAGGTTGCGCTTAAGGGGGGGTGACTTAAATTGGAATCTTATTCAATATCAAAACTATCTCTAAAACTCAAAGTTAATAATTTTCTTAACTTTTTTTCTCGATAAACATAATTTCAACAGCTATTGAAAAACAAAAGAATTTTTATTATCGTTATGTATGGTTAAAAAATTAGCGCGCTTGTCTGTCAAATTTAATTTAAATAATAAATGCGCACATGAGCTAATAAATATTATGTTTTTATTTTTTCAATTTTCTCAATTTTTAAAAAAAAAATAATTTTTTTTTTGCATTTTTGAAATAATAATGGCAAAAGTTCAATTGTATGTTTTGTACAAAACTAAAGATTTTTTTTTTAGCCAATTTAATTCATATAATAATTTATGAAAATAAAAAAAAAAATGAAATCAAAAAGAACTAGAAGGGTTATTTGACCGTTTTTTTTTTTATTCTTTATGCATTTCATATATATATAAATATTAATTGGCAGCACAGTATGAATAGCATAAAATTTGCATAAAAATATGGGTTATTTAAAAATTCATATATATATTTTTTTTAATTTTCAAAAATTTAGCTCTCTTGGCAAGGATTTTTTTAAAGTGCAATAAATTTTTTATTTTTATTTTATTTTTCACATTCAATTGATAAGTGAAAAGCTTTATTGTTAAAAAAAAAAAATCATAAAGTATAGAATGAAAAAGAACAAATCATATGAAAATTATTAAAAATGAATGTTATTATTATTAATTTATATATAGGTACAAAAATAATATTATAACGATTATACATGGGTAGTCATATTTTTCTTTCAGATACGCATACGTATAATAATTCATCGTTGACTTATCAAAAATCAAGCTTAGTTGGTGAAAATAATTTGCTTCCAATAATTGATTGTTTCTAGCATCTTTAAACTGGTAGAGTTTGACTTTGCTGATAGATGCTTTTGAACAATGAATTAACATGAATCATCATAGTTATTTTATCTTTGATATAAAATACGAAGTACGTAATATGTCTGAATCTGGTACAAGAAGGTTGAAGTTCAGGATAAAATAGATATGTCATTTTGCTTCTATTGACGATTATAATAAATGCAACTTTTTTTTAATGATTCAAAAGTCTGAAAAAATGTTGGATATTCCATGAATCACCCTAGTGAATCTTCGTGAAATTTTTTTTTGAGCATCCTAATTTTTTATCTTAAAACTTGTTGAAATTTTGCTTTTGCTTTCAATCACTTTAGCAAAAAAATGAAAATAAAAATCAGGAACAAAAATATGTAATATGAAATTTGATATTTTTTTTTTATTTAACATTAATTTTTTTTTATTTATTTCTTTGAATATTTCAATTACGCAGGCGTTCAGGAATTCTATTTAAATGCCAAACACTTGATTTGTCTTCACTTATTAATTAAATCTATAATTATTTTGTAAACAATTTAATGAAATTCCTTAAATAATTTTAATTCAATAGAAATTAAATGTAATGTACAACATACCTTTCATAAAATGTTAAACAATGTGAAGAAATTTGGGATTATGCGTAAGTAATTTATATTTACCTGGACATTGGATACTTTACATAAAATAAAATTCTTGACGCGGGATGTCCAACGTTTAACCTTTCTTGGGACACAAATAGCGAAAAAAAAAATGTATATTCTTATATATAGTATGTATGCTTTGGAATGCATGTTTGTATATGTTGTTAAATATGTAAACTTATTGTACAGATTTCGAAATATTGAATATATATGGCTTCTTTGGCCTAATAGTTTTAGGCCATAGGAACAAAATTGTATTGTGCGGTAAGTAATAAGTAAAAGTTTGAAGTAAGATTTTCCTTCAATTTTCCACCTTAAATGCATCTTTATTTCGTCCCAACTATATAGTATGCATTTTTAAGTATGAAAACCAAACATTAATTATATAAAGTTATTATAACGTAATACCCACAAAAAAAACTATTTAAAAAATTTATAAAGTACCAAAAATGCCACCTTCTGTGTTAACATAGAAAATCTGGTTATAAGTTTTTATAATTATTATTATTTGAGAAATTATGATGGAACTAAAAACTTAATTTCGTTCATTAAACTTATTATTATTATTGAATATATCTTTATGCAATGCTTGTTTTTTTTTTTTTTAATTTTTATAAAAACATTCCCAAGCAAATCTGTTTTGAATTGGATTATAAAAATTAATACTGCAAAATCTTATAAGTATTAAAAAAAAAAAAAATACAACTCCGCTTTAAAATTTGAAGTAATTTTATTTTTTTCTTTGTTAAAGTCAACACATAATTCTTTTAAAGGTGAATGTTTTATAATAAATAAAATATATTCACAAAATCTTATATTATGTTTTAATATTATTTTATTGTAAAATCCATTCATAGTGATTAGAAAATCATATAAGAAAATATAGATACATAAGTTTTCGAGGTATATAGGTGATAAATGATAGAAGGCTGCTATCATTATGGTATCTTCCTTATAAAGGACAGTATAAAAGCGAAAATAATTATTAACATTTTTGAACAAAACTATATGTTTTAAAGTTAAAATATTTAAAATAATTAAAATATAGAGATGGTTTTAACTTCCAAAAGTAGATTAAACAAAGTTAACTTAATCTTGCTATCTTCCCTCTTAATGTTTGCTTCTTCAATTATTTTGTATTTGCTTTCTTTTACAGAATTTACGACTTTTTTATTATCAAAGTACAAGTGACATACATACTTATTGTTTTATCTTAAATCTGAATATATTTTCAAGTCGTAATAATATGTTGTTCTTATATGCTTTTATGGAAAATCCTTGTTCTTAAATCTTTATAATTATGATCAGCCCATTAAAGTTTTCGCAAATCGCACATAGAGTTTATTATTATAATGATTTGATTTAAAATTTTCTAGATATATGTATATAGCTACTGTTGCCATTATTATTATTACAATTGTATTAACTAAATAAAACCGCGCCAATAAAATATTGTGATTATAATGGAATTAGGGTGTCTGAAGTATATATGATTTGTATTTTATTTATTTTTCAGAGCAAGAAAATAAAAAAATAAAAATAAAAAATTAACCAAAGATAAGTGTTTTCCTAAGTAATTGGGAAATTTAATCCAAAATAGATTTCTTCTTTTTTTCGTATATATATATATATAAACAGTGTGTAAATATAAAATAAATAAAAAAAAAAATTTGAAAAAAAGAAAACATTCTGAACATAATTAATTATTTATTTAATTTTATTTTTTTTTTTATTTATTTTTTTTTTTATTTTATTTTATTTTGTAATTAGGTCCGGAAATGAACTTGATTCGAATTTTTATTTATTTATTTTTATTTTTTTTGTAGGTAAGTAACCGAAAAAGAAATCATTTTTTATTTTAATTTTTTTTTTCTGCCTTCTTCAAACCTCTTTCATTATAAATATTTCGTTGGAATAAACATACATATATTTTTCAAGTGTTTCTGGTTTAAAAAAAAAATAAACAGATTAAAAGAAAAAGGTGTGGGTTGTTGATTAGCAATTACAAGTGGTTTGATTTTTGAATTTTGGTAATTACTTACGTAAATAAACAAAATGAGAGCTTTTTTTTTTTTTGGTTGTGATATTATTGGACCAAATTTTTTTTCAAAAAAATTCAATTGAAAATCAATAAATTATATATACAATGTATATTTATATAGATAATTTATCAATTAAGATAAATTTTCAATGAAAGTGATTTTAAATTGAAGAAAAATTGTTTATTCATTATAGAAATTGTGTGTAGAAAAATAATATAGATTGGCTACAAAAAAATTAAAATGTGTGGGATATGATTTTCGAACAATTCAATTTATTTATTTTCTAATCCCAGGTATATGAATTGAATATTTTCGTTTTCGGGGAGAACTTATAACTCCAAAACACTGAATCGTAGAATATTATCCTTTATGGCTGATATTAAAACAAAAGATTGAAAACAATATGGCTTATAAATTAAGAGCATTTTAGTACAGTAGATATGTAGATGATATGAAATTAATTCCGAACGACCAACCAACCTATGGTCATAATTAATTTTTTCTTTCACCATATTCAATTGAAAATTTTTTTTTCAGAATATTATTCTTTATAATAAAACTGTCCTAATATTTAGACATTCAATAGCTTTAGCTTAATTTTAAACTTTGATAATTTATTTTCGAACAAAAAACAATATTATATTTACACTGTACTCACCAATTGCACTTGATGTTTGTGAATGTAATAAATGATGATGATTAGAATTATTAGTTGAACTTCCGCTTCCGTGTGGCATAAAAGCAGCTGCTACTGCAGCATGTGCATTAAAATATGCCATACGCGAAGCCATTGTCATTTGATGATGTTGTTCAGCCGTAAATGGTGATGTTTGACCACCAACATTCGGATATAGTGTTGGTGTAGATACTGCTGCCGCAACAGCAGAATTACTGTTGACAGTATTTGTATTGCCACCACCACTGGTTGTTGCACCATTAAGAAAGAAATCCGATTTGATTCCATTTGTTGTTCTTGTCGTATCACTTAATCCTAAAAGTTCCTGTATGGCAAATGGAGATCGTTGTGGCATAATTTTTTAGTTTTTAATGTCTATATATATTTTATATTTATTTTATTAAAAAATTGTTTTTTTTTTTTACTTAAATTTAATTTCAGTCATATTTATATATTTAACAAACTGAGTGAAAAGAAAATAGAAAGAGCATTAAATTTTGAATTCTTTGAATTAGGTTCTCTTTGGTCGATAACACTTAAATTTAAATTTAAATAGTGAAATTTGAAAATTAGTTGAATAAGTAGAAAGTTATGATAATTTGTATGAAAATTTTTCTATATTTTTTTTTTCAAAAACTTCAAGTACGAAAAAAATATTTTTTTGTTTAAATTTTTTAATTACTATTTTATGTCAAATTGTCAAACTATATAATATTGAAAATCGCGGTTAACAAAAACATTATTTTCCTGAAGAAATTTTTTCATATTATAGAAACGTCACATTAGTTATCAACTTCAAATTATTTTGTTTTTTATATTTTTTTTTATTTTATCAAATTTAATTAAATTCCAAATTTTACGAACATCGTTATCGCAAATATTGTCAAAAATAAAAAAAATAAAATTTTCGCGCGTTAAATATTTAAAAATTCAATGTTCGATGTAACTTCGACGCGTTTTCACGATAAATTGCATTCGATCATTAAAAAAAATTTCTATAAATAAAAAATGTCTCATCAAAAATTTTTGTTTATTTTTTTTTTATTTTTAGTTTTTTTTTCTTTTAATTTTTTCCAATTTCTGTTGAAAATTAAGGACTTTTTTTTTTTCTATATATATATATCCTTGAAAAAAAAAATATTTACTTCCTTTAAAAAAAAAAAACAAAAATAATAAAATAATAATAATTGCAATTCGCAAAGTTACGTAGGTATGTTATTCAGAAGAAGAAAAAAAAAAAACCAAAAAGGAATACAGAAATATTATACTGCCGTCGCGTTTCGCGTCCAAAACAATTTATCGTAAAACATTTTTCATTTGAAGAAGAAAAAAAAAAAAAAAATTTTTGAACAAATTTTGTAAAAATTTTATTTCGCATACAAATTTTTTTTTTTTTTAATTTTTGGGCGGAGAGAAAATAAAAAAAAACAATTTTCTTCTTATATGATTTAAGAAGAAGAAGATCATGAGAAAATTTTCACACTAAATTTCTAATATATAGTTTATTCTTTCGACAAAAAAAAAAAATCGAAAAATTATAACCGTCTCGCTTGCAAAACACACACATACAAACTGAGACTGGAAAGCTGTAGCCACGCCCATTTAATGATTCCCCCACTTTTAGTTATACGAAAAAAAAATAAAATTAAACAATGGTGATTTTGGCATGCGTGAGCATATACTCACTACCACAAAAGAATATTCTCTTTTGTAAAACTATAGTTGTACATGTATTGGTGCTAAAATTGTAATAGTATTGATTTTCCAGTCAATTATCGTTAAATGGCATTTGTGTGGAAATTATATGCAAATTAATGGAATGAGTAGTGTGTTGGTAAATGAGCTTAGAATAGTGGTATTGGTTCTTGTGTGTTTTTTTCTTTTGTTTTTTTTTACCAATGGAGGATCCAATATGATGGTGGGCTTTCACTAGAATAACAAGAACAAAAAAAAAATGTTTATTAACATTTTTATAGTCATCATAAGTCATTAGAGTAAAAAGTTTATCAAAAATAAACTTTAAAAAAGAAAAAAAAAAAGCACACAGAATAAAGCACATACTTTTTTTTCTATACTTAATTCATTTGTTTTTTTTTGTATCTTTTTTACAACTTATGTTGTTTTTTGTTGTATGAGATAAATTTAATTTTTGATATTAAATTAGGGGTACTATGAAAATGATAATAAAAAAATACAATATTGTAAAATTTATAGAATATAAAAAGTATGTTTTTTGTTGTTGTTGAAGTTCTATATTGATTTTTCATTCTGTGTATAGTATGCTATACTTCTTTCTATATATATATTTCTATATATATGTATAACGAAAATATATGGTAATTAAAAAGATGAAACATTATATTTTCATTTGTAATTAAGTTAATTAATTGAATAAAAAAAAAAGGATAATATAATATTTTTCCAGTATAAATTTTCGTATTAAAAAGTTAAAAAAGATTTACAAATGAATTATTGAAATGTTGGGATTAGAGCGGGTTATAATATACAGGTACACTGAGCCAAAAAAGGCGTACTAAATTTTAGGACTTTTGGCATTAAATCAAGTTCTAGTATTTTTATACACAAAACAACAACAAATACATTTTTTTTATAAAAAAAAAACAATATTTAAGTTCTTTCGGTATCATATCAAGTACAAACTGCTCTAAAATTGTAAAATTAATGCCCAGAGGCATAATTTTTATGCCCAGAGGCATAATTTTTAGTACCAAGAGAATTAATGTTATTCCAAAAATTCTTGAATTAAAATATTTGAATAATTTTAATACTATGGCCGAATGGTAGAGTGCTTGAATGAAATGCTGAAGACCGAGGTTCGAATCCCGACGAAAGCATAAGAAAAATGTATACGATATTTATATTTTTTATTTTGTGCTCATGAATAATTTTATTACTATGGCCTAATGGTAGAGTTGTCGGTTGAAATGCTAAAGACCGAGGTTCAAATCCCGAAGAGGGCATAAGTGAAATAAAATAAGAAATTAGAAATAAAAAGAAATAGAAATAAATAAAAATAAAAAATAAAAAATTAAAATAAAATTGTTTTTTTTTTCTCTTTTACAAATTTTAATCCCAAAAGGGATTGATTTTAGTAAAACCGTCATTGGACGGTTTTTGTTGTGGAAAATACATGATTTTATGCATTTTTACACGATTTTAGCACGTTTTTTATCTCAGTGTCGGTAAGTAGAATTAGACAAATTTCTAATAGTATTAAAACGCGCTTTATTTCTTCTAATTATACTATAGACTTAGAGGATTGTTTCCGGATAACGAAGTGATTTTGAATAATCCTTGATTTATTTTATAATTTTCATACAAAATTTTTCTCGGGTTAGCTTTAACACTGCGGCTTATCTAAGAACTTTTTCTTCATTTAGTTCCTTGGATTAGCTGGTAAAGACTAAAAGTGCCGTAAGGGTCCTAGTTTTGTATCGTCATTTCTAGTACTAATTAGTGGATATTGATTATTTTTGTGTCTGTCCACGATTCTGTAATTAAAATTACCTATTCTTAATTAATTAATAATTAATTTTCAGATTTCCACAAACATGAAAGAATATGGGAAATTATATAAATATCAAAATGCTTCGTCTACGAATGGTGAAGATGGAAAAAGTAACTCCTATTTAACTTAAGATTTCAAAAAGTTCGAAAATGTTTTATTTTTAAAAAAATATCTCAATAATTTTTCTCAAACTCTTAAAATTGATTCAGAAAAAATGGTTTTTGAAACAAAATTATGGCATCTGATTAGGACGTTTATGAATCTTGGACTATTATTACGTATAAATCATGAATATCATTATTCTTATTTTTGTGAATGCGCTCTTTAACCCAAATAATAAAAAAAAAAAAGAATTTTTAAAACCGTCAAAATATTTAAAAAATATTTTGGTATTCAAATTCAGTTCTCAAAAAGATTTATTTATTTTAATTTTTTTTTTTTTTTTTTTTCAAATTAAAATATGTATATAAGTCCAAAACTTAAGGCTATTTTAAATATTCTGTCAGACCGCATCAAAAAAAAAGGTGTGAAAAATTTACCTAAAGGCAAAAAATTAAGGTTAATGATAATGAAAAGCAATTATTTTAAAAACAAAAGCACAGCATGAACCATTTTTTTTTATTATTTGCTTCGAAAGGAATAAAATATACCAGTAGGTAGAGATATGGAGCTTCGAAAACACCACAAAAATATGGTTATTCAATATTTTGTCTTTTTTTTTAAGATAATTATTTTTAAAAATTACCTATAAAGTTGTTAAGGAAAAAATAAAAATATGTATTTATATATTTATATATTAATTTAATTTTATGGAAATTCTATATTAAGACTGTATATTTTTAATTTTTTTTTGGGAAATATATTTGACAATTGAATTAAATGCAATTTGACAATTTTCAAGTAATGGAATTATGGTAGAGATATAAAATGCACGTAATAAAATATAACATCCTGCTAGGAATTATTCTAAGAAAAAAGTCAATTTATATAAAAAAAAACTTGGAACTTGATATCCTGAAAAACAACCAATGCCGCCGGCCAACACTAAAGCTACTAGAATAGAACAGAAAGTAAAAAAAATAAATCATTGTCCCGATTTTAATGTTAGAGACATGCAATTATTTTTTTTACCTATTAAAGTTAAGAACGAAAATTTTTCGTAAACGACTACATTGTGTTTAATAAGTGGTGTTTGAATATACTAGATATATTATGCCCAAGAGAAGCCGAAATCATGCTGCAATCATGAGGACATGATCAATGGATTTATAGGTTAATAATTAATTACATAGGAATTAAGCAAATAAATAAAAAATGAAAACTTAAAAAATATTTTTTAATGCATTTATCAGCGATAAAATATTTTGCTTACAAAATTTCAAAGAAATAGCTTTCCTGAAACTTTCATAGTAAAACTCCATATAAACACGACAGAAATATCAAATCTCAGTACACAAAGTACTGGAATTGGACTATATTTTTTTCCAATCGTTAAAGGAACATATATATAATTTTAATTTGAATTTATAAATTTTTTTTACAATCTCTAATTATAAAAAAAACGCATTAATTGAAAGGTAAGTTCAGGAACCATTAACTTCTGTAATTTTCTTTTAAGCAACAAAGTTTTAAATGGGTCTTTATCTTTATATAATTATTAGACAGCTTTGAAAATAAAACATTTATATTTAGATATACACTTAGGTCGTTAATGTTATTGATAATATTTTTTTCAGATTTCTAAACTTCAAAAGTAAATCTGATTTATACCACAAAAATTTCATATGTTACATATGTTCAGATTCTACTATTTTTTAATCTCTATTTTCCAATATTTCATGTAAATATTTTAATTAAAACATAACTTTTGATTGAACATTTGTAATGGCTAATAATTTGCGTTAAAATAATGAAAAAATATCTTAAATCGTAAAAACAAAGTTACAAGTTTCAATATTTAATATAGTACAGGCAAATTAAATCGAAAATCATCAAATAAACAAAAAAATTGCGAAGTATCTGCAACTTTCTATACTCATACACAAACACATTTTTTTGAAGAATCCGATGAGTCCCGAGCATTCAATACTGTGCTCGACCCAGTATTTGACAATCAAGTTTTTCAAATACTTTGTATGTATCTAAGCACGAAATAATTATGTTTAAACTGTTTAAAACTTAGGAGCAATGATGGATTTACAAATAGGCACTCTAAGCTCGAGCGTCGGGCGGCAAATAATGGGCGGTAAAATTTCATAAAATTTTTTTTCGGCAATTGTTTTATAATATAAAAATTTAAAAACCAAAATATATTTCTCGAGAAATCAAATTTATTCGAATAAAACAGCATTTTTCTGTTTATTTCTGCAATATTATTAATAAAAACAAAATTATAGTAATGCACCTTATTATTTAAGATCTTAGGATGCTAAATTTACCAAACTTGTCTATATTGATAGTAATTTACAAAAAAAAAAATACAAAATAATATTATTTACATGTGCCGCAAAGGGTCAAGCATGGCCACTCCAGCACACTCTTTTAAGCTAGGGACTCCTTGGTTTCTTGAAATATATACATTTTCAAAGGTCTATACCAAGTTACAGCCACTTCGGAATTTTTTTGTTTATTTTGGACAATTTGCCTGTACTAATATACCAGGCAGGAATATAACATTTTTATGTCGAGAAATTAATTATAAAATTAACCCAGAATTTCAGTCAATTGTAAAAGAAATTCTGTTAAATTGAAATATGATATTTTTTTTTATTTAAACAAATTTTTTTTTTAATATAAGCTATTGCGAACTTCAACTATGTAAAGTAATAAAGGGACAACCTGTGGCTCGTTTTTTTCTTCTTAAAGGTATAATAAAACAATAAAATTCCACTAGAATAAATTTTATTGATTTTTATATGCATTAATAATAAAGAAAACAGAAAAAAAATTTATAAAAATCATTGAATAAAACAAAAAATCAATTATATTGTTAATTTCTTCAAAATTCATTTAAGGAAAAATTAAAATCTTTTGTTGCACGAAGTTATTTCAGTTTTTTCTGCACAAAAATATAACAAATTTACAGAGATACGTGTGGGAAATTTTTTTCCATATATTTTTGAAATAAAAAATACCATAAAAAGAAAAATCAAGTAAAATTGTGTACAGAAAAAAAAAATTAAAATTAGATAATAATTGGCAGCGAATTAATAAAGAAATTTACCATCAACAGATGGCGCACATTTCAATGGATTGAGAATAAGCTAAAAATGAATGAATTAAATATTAATTGTGGTAATGAAATTACGTTTTTTTTTTATTAAAAAAGGAAATAAAGAAAAGTTATTAAAATAAAAAATTTAAGAAATTTATGGTTTTTATTTAAAAAAAAAAGGCACACATAATTCAGTTTCAGTATACCATAACTGCTTCATGTTCAATTGTATTCTTTAACGCTTCTTGTAAGTTCTATTTTGTTTTCTTCCTATTTTACTGAAGGGCTTCCATCGAAATAGTTTACATACCATACATCGATCCATTTCAATATTAACAGGAAAATTTGTCGATTGATGATCAAGAGTGAGACTTTCAAAAACCATAATTGGTTGAAGTTATATATGAAATATCTAATATATGAAGCATATTTTTATGTATATGGAAAATTTCAGAGGAACATTCGTTTATTTAATTACAAAAAAATATTAATTTTGAGATATGTACCTTTTAATAAGTAAGTGATTTTTAAATTCAAATACACATAATAAAAGTAATAATAATTATATGCATTATTATTTTCGGATTTTTAATTAAATCATATGTAAATATTTATATACACTATATATTGTGAATTAATATTTATATAAAAGTAAGTAAGTATTGTGTTGGCTAGACCTGTTGTTCTTTCATCTATATGGCGCAGAATACTGCCAGGTTCAACACAAATAAAGTGTAAATTTTTTTAAAAATCATGATTTATGGAAGGTAAAAAACATTTAATTACTTATATAGTAATAGAATGTCTGAATGGTTTTTCTATGACTAAGTTTAGCTGTATTTAATTTTTACACAATCTGCATTAGCAATAAGTATAATTAATTAAGCAAACAAATCGTAATATTGAAATTTATATTTATATGATGATAAGAAACAACAGCATTTAATTTGTGGGTAGTCCTCCATCATAAATGTATCTAATATTTTTGACATTCGTTTTAATTCAGAATTTATGATTTCAAACTGTTTCTTTTATGGACATTTTTAAAATAAAGTAATTATGACCAAAAATTGTTAAGATGGTGAAACTAAAGAGAATTTTAAAAAGAATAATTGTTTACTTTAAGTACGTACAGTTTATTTATACCATATCAGTCTCTGTCATTTTATAACTAAAGTTAAAAGAGTATTTACTTATCAAATTCAATATCACATTATATTTAAATGACATATTTCCAAAAACAAAAGAATCAATTATGACAACATAATGTTTTAAAATTGCAATAGTTTAGCTGACGCGAGTTTTAGTAGCTTGTGCTACAATGGTTTATCAGATTAATAAAATTAGTAAACACATCCCGATGCTTTTTAAAAGACTTCAAAAATCTCTGTTCTATTTCTATGTATATACCTAACTTCTTAACTCTAACGTCACTGGCTTCTTCTTAGCTATCTTCATTTAAATTCCTAATTCTTTTTACAGAAGCGTATATTACTGTCTTGAGTAAGTAAAATATACGTTTAATTTGAATTCATTTTTAAAGAATTTGGCAATTGCAATTAATTTATTCATCTGATAATATCTACTCTTCACTTTATATCCTCTTCAGCTTTGAATAATTGATATCTGCTTTCAAAATATCTTTATGATGCAAAAATTAAGGACAACATTTTTTTTTTTGTTTTAATAAAGGAAAATAAGTTTCAATGAAATGATATGGGAAAATTCGGATTTCCTTGAAAATTATTTTATTAAAACCACGATAGTTAACTTATGTATGATCAAAAAAAACAAAAATTAAATGTGATTTATTATAGTTCTTTTCTTTAGAAAATTCATCGGAAAGATTCGATCTTAAATTAATTTATATATATATGTTTTATATCCTTTCATAAGTCTGTCTCAATTTAACTTAATTTTTTAAGTCGTTTCTCTACAATAAAATGCAAATTTATGAGTATATAAATGTTCAATGTTCACTATCTCCTTCAAAATGGCCTGAGTAGATCCTGTCTCAAATGTACCATAAGTATCAAATTTTCAATTACGTTTAATCCGACTCCTAAAATTTAAATTTTTTTTGAAGTCTTATAGAATAGAAAGCTTTTAATATAAAAAAAAATAAGTTACGATTTTTTTCTATTTTGCCTCGCCTATTTTTCTTCTATTGAATAATGGCCGTGTCATGCACTTTTATTACACACACAAAAAAAAGTAATAAAAGCTAAAAAGGACATTTTTTTTTATAAGGGCCACGGATCATAATTCATTTATATATACTTATATACTTATATTGACAAACATATACATAATATTATATTATTTATATACCTATATATAAATTATTTTTTAACTTTTAATGAATTGTAGAGTACCTTTGAGTGAAAAATACTTCATTAAAAATCATCCATTCAGGAATATTTTTTTTTTGTTTTTGTTTTCTTTTAAAAGAAAATTATTTTATATATACGATAAAAAGGATATATAAGCATTTTAATGTCCTTGAGTGCAATCTGCATTCAAATTAAGTTTTTAATATTATGTACAAATTTTTTTTTTTTTTTTTTCAAAATTTAATATTCTTTTAATTTAATTTTTTTTTTGTTAATAATATTCATAAAAAAAAAAGGATGTGAAAATATTATTAAATAAAATAATTGTATAAAAAGGATATGCGTCAGTAAAGTTTTTTTGTTTACTATGTATATAAATTCCATTGCCATTACATATAATATACAATTTCTTAGATGGCAAACGTTATTCCAGCTTTTCATATTAAAAGTATACTTATTTTTATCGTCTTTTTTGCCATCAAAAAATATCTATTTTTATTATATTTTTCACAATCTGTAACAAAATAAATGTTGGATCTCAAAATTTGTAATTTTTGAATAAGTCATTGTCAAATGTAAAAAGTAAAAATCAATTCTAAGGTCATATTTGCGTTCACACTTTAGTTCCAAAGATTTAAAAAAAATATTAAGAGCATTATTATCTTGTATGTATACCTAAATCCGGTTTAAGAACATAGTGTCAAAAACACAAGTCGGTAACTTTATTAAATTACTAAATTTTCCAATTGACCAAACACAATATAAAGGAATCTAATGGTATCCTTTCAGTTAAAAGCATATTGTGATGAAAAAGACTTATACCTGCAGTTAATAAAGAAAATGAGCTACACATTGGAAAATGTTAAGCGCTTCATACCATTCTTATATTAAATGCTGTTAAAAAAATTTTTTTTTTCATATATCCATTTCATAAGTTCTACAAAAAGATGTCAAATTAAAAGCCTTTTTTCAGACGTCTCTAAAGTAAATCTCATTTTTAAAATTAAAAGGAATATAATATAATGAGAAAATTTTTTAATCGCATAAAAAATTCATTAATGAAAATTCAAAAGCGTTTATCGTATATTTAGTTTGAGTATATAGAAAAATGAATTCTAAATAAAAATTCTTTATGAAACCTTTTTTTTTTTTTTTTTTTTTTTGATATTTTCTATATGCTTTACTTCCTTTGATCCTTTTGATAAGAATTTCAATTAAAACAAAAAATTATAATACTTAAAGGATATAAATACGTAAATGTTAATATTCATTAATAGCAAAATTTTAGCTGATGTTTTTAAAATCAATGCGCTATTAGTATAAAAAAGAAAATAAAATGGTAAAGCTTCACAATTTTCTTGTTAAATAATTCTTTTTAATGAGTTTCATTATTAAATACCTACAGATTTTTATTTATTATTTTTTATTGAATTGAATTATTATATATAGTGTCCTTAACTTGATTGTGAATTTATTTTTTTTATTTCACATCTAATTATATTTTCTGAATTATAAATATAAATATGTATAGGTGTAACGTGTAACATATAGCTTTCTATTGATATAGTGTAGTAGCCTGTAAAGGCTTTAGAAATATATAAAAAAGTTCTATTTATTTTACAGGTAAATATATTCTTTAAAACTATTTCTTGGTGAAAAATTTTATACTAAAAAAGATTACTTATAAATCTGTTCTTTATACCCCGACTATGCTTGATTAAAATCTTCATTAGTATTATAGTGAAAATAGTTGCATTTCATTTTCTTTCAATATGTTGCAATACAATGTAAAAGTTGAGATAAAACAAACTTTATGAGTTCCCAAAATTGTATGTTAGTATCACTTCAATATATTTTTGATCAATTTTCAAATTTTTTCGTAATGAAAAAATAAAGAAAATAAAATGTACCTAACCGAAAATACACTGCGACCCAACAGGGTATTAAAGCGTTTTTCTATCCCAAGCAACAAAGTTTTTGTCGAGGTTTAAATATTAAAGACTAAAACAAAAAATAAAATGGTATGAGCAAGTTTTAAAACACAAAAAAAGTGATAGGTGCTAAAACCCAAAAAAAAAAAAATAAAAATGCAATTTTAATGCTGCAGTTTTCATTAAAATTAATCTAAGTCAAACCAGTAAAAGTATAGGCTAAAACCTAAAAATCTGATCATTAGAATAGTCTCTGAACTTTTGTATCTATTGAAATGTCAAAAATAGATTCAAATTATTGTGGTTAAATATTTGAGAAATGAATTGATAGGCATAATAATTTAATTGAGTTGAAAATTTTCAAGTGGATAGCGGAAGAAAAAAATAAATAAATTCACACCTTTTTTTTGTATATCTATCCGAATAGATTTTTATTTCAAAGGATATAATATGTACCTACATAATATATTTTTGGGTTGAGTAAATGTCTGCAGGTAGTTTTTTTTATTTCTAATGAACTTAATTGATGTTGTGTTAAAAGAAAAATCATTTCAAAACGTTAATAAATTAATAAACATTCTGTATAGCTGAATAATGAACATTAATTAAATTATTCACCTGTTAAAAATTAATGATAATAATTATTGTCGCAGGATATTTCATAAGATGAAGGAAATTATATTTATGCAGGATGATTATAACGATTTTGTGAATTTATGAATTTATGAATTTTGATTTTGAATGAATTTTTTAATTCTTATTTTGTAAACGTTGAAAAAAGGGATTTATTTTTAAATCTTAATATATAAATTATGAACTAAAAATTCGTCCAGTTATCAGAAGGGAATATTTATTAAAATAAGGAAACTCATTATTTCACTAACAGGCTTTAATTGTAACCAAATCACAACATGTTAAAGAAGAATAATTATTCTATAAAATTAATACAGTAGTTACAACTTCAAATGTTTTCATACTTTAAATTTCTTAAACCTGCTAAATCAATTACAATTCGAGACTTCGTAAAATTGCAGAGAAAAATAAGAACAGGAGAATAATACCTTTATTAAATACTAATTGCTTTTCATTACTAACTCCATAGACTTGAAATTGTGTAATGATCAGTTATGTTAATTATTTATTCAACAATTATTTTGAAACACTTTATCTGCATTCAAATTTTCATATTTTAACATTCCTTTGATTTTATTTAAATATAATAAGGATAATAGAATCGTAAAAAACAGTATTTATTCAATTAAAACAAGAATAAAAAAAATATTAATATTGATATTTATTCTAAGAAAGAGTTTTATTCCAATTCAGAAGAATATTGAATTCAATACAAAAAGTTAAAAGAAATTCAAATTTTTTAAATTTCTATGCAAAATTAGAATAACAAATTTATGCAAATTTGTTTGTAAAATTAAGACTTTTTATCCATGATTTTCATTGGACACGTGCATTGATTTTACAAAGAAATAAAACAAAAAAACCATAAAAAATAATAGATTCATTCAACTTTGTATACTTGATTATAAATTATATTTTGGTATGCACTTGTGTAATGATTTTGTAAATAATTCCTATTTAGAAAATATTTTTAATTTGTTGCAAAAATCAAGGATTTTTTTAATATGTTTTTTTTTATATACATATATTTATATATTTTTTTTTTGCATAAATATATAATTATTATTATTAAGTCTTTGAGCAAAAAAAATATTTTCATAATAAACATACTAAGACTGAATTAGTTTTAATGAAGAAAAATAAATATTAAGAGTTTGCAAATTGGATATAAGTAATATAAACTCTGGAGAAATGTTATGATATTTCAAACTGATAGAAGTTAGAGATAGAAATTTATTTCACGAAGTTAATGTTATTTACGTGTAATGAATTTATTTTTGAAAATGCATTATCCGAAATTATTATATTTAGTAGATAATTACAAAATTCCTATCTTTAGGACCTTTCTTTATTTACTTATTAGTCAGAATTTATACTTCCAAAATAGTCGATTTTAAAAAGGTATCTGATTAAATTTCTATATATAAAGTAAGTTTGTATTAAAAGTTAAATGATTTAAAAGACTATTTAAGATGAGCACAGAAGAGTGCCTACAGCAGTAAAAATCAGGTTTTTAGAAAGATGAAGAAAAATTCTACTTCAATTATCAGCTCAGTTTTCTATATATTATAGTTATATTAATGCAATTAGAATTATTAACCAAAATCGGCTCAGAAAAGCTGTTTTTAAATAAATATTCAAAGATAAATTACTAGAAAATTCATTCTAATAAACAAAGTTAACAATAAGCGAGATAACTAATCAATCATACATATACATTACATACCAAGTTTAGAATATGAAATGAAAATAATTGTTATTTCAGCACAGACCAGACAAATAAAAAATTTTAAACATACCTGTTTTGTTTTTTTTCTTAGAATTTTCAATTTTCAAAAACCATAAAAAAAATGTATATATATAAAGTGTTGAAAATATAATATAAATAACTAGAAGAGATTTCCTTTTAATTACAAAAATGAGTACAAATAATTATTATATAAGAAAATGAGGATATGCATTTTAATTTATGTTTCTTGCATATTTTTTTAATTATTTCTTTTATGGTATGATAATTATAATAATTGCAAAAATGTAAATTAAAACGCAAAAAAAAAAAAAAAACATATTATGCATATATCGTATATAGTATAATATACATAATTTTCATAATTCCTACCAGTGGGATGAAACATTTTCAGAAAAAAAAAAAAAACCAAAGAAAAAATATAACCAAAAGTTTTCCTTAAAATAAATTCCCCGGAGCTGTTTGTGGGATTGAAATGAGATATTTTTCGAAAATTAAAAATAAAACTATTTGCGATATTAATATTTTAGAGATTTTGGTTATAACTTATATATGAAATACGACTTAGGGTGAATGCAAATAAAATATATACTTATTTTGGAAAATTTTACATTAATAGAAAAAATTGCAATTTAATTAAGGAAGTCCCCAATAACGATCGATCGTAAAAATTTTACGTAAGCAAATCCTTGGAAATGGAGAATCATCTAGAGGTTTTGAATGCCGAACGGATTCTAAAAATAAAGCAATGCAATACATTATATTTTAAATTTGATAAACCATTAATAGTAAGAATTTCTAGTTAATGATGTTAGTAATTTCAGCGATGTAAATATCTTGATGATTCATGCCCATGAGATGAAACTGAGATTGTCGCATACTTCATAAATATGGATAATGGGTTTATATTGATGTACTTGTACATAATGTCCAAATTTTTCATATTTTGCATATAAGAGTTTTTTAAAACATATATGTACCTACTTATTTGTTCGATCTCTCGATTCTGAGTCAGTCTATTCCCAATTCAGCCTTGTAAACATTTATATTATATTTATGATGATTGTTTTAGGAGCAAAATATCAATAATTATTTTTAAGTTTTTTAAATTTTATTTTTCTGTGAAAGTAGTATAGAATCCCAAAATTCATTTATTTTATCCGCAAAATAATTTTTCTTTTATGCGATGAACTTTCACAGCAGGATACTGACATTTTTATTGTTAATATAAAGATATTTGTCAAAATATTTACCTTAAAAATGTCACTGTCATATCTTTTGATGTGTTTTTTTTTTATTCACAAAAGGTAAACAAAGAAAGAACTATGTAAACAAGGGATCAAAAAGAATCCTTGATTCTTCAGAAGGTTCTTTTTTTTTTGCCTTTAAATATGGATGAAAAGATGATTTGTTAATGGATTAATGATCTTATTAGGTTCAATTTGAATTTATTTTAGAAACCACTTTTAAATTTCTAGAATTTTAATTTCAAAAAAAAAAAAAATCTAAAACGGAAGTTTAATGTGAATATAATTTTTTTTTGAATAAATTTTAATTATATTTTGCAGGTATTTTTCTTTATTGAGGATAACAATTATATTTTGAGTAATTTAATATACGTATAATCCTTTCAAAACCATTACGCCTGTATATAAATAATTTATAATGCAAATAACATAGTCCTTAGTTAGTTTTTATTTCATTTTCGGTTTCGTTCATTTTATTGGATTTATTGTAAAAGATATTTTAGAATGTTACTAAAAAATTTTACGGATAAAACATATTTTTTAATTTTTTAATGCAATGATTGGGATTAGAATCAGTATTTTTGAACAATAATTTACTTACAGTTTGTAGTCACGGCAGAAAGAATTCAAATACATGTATTACATCCAATTTAAATCAATTTACAAATTAAATTGATATGATTAAGCGGCTCAGCCCCTAACTCTCGAATTCAATAAAATATTATAGTTTTGATTAACATTTTTTTAAATAATATTTTGATGATAATAAAAACACCTTATACTTTAAATGAGGGCAAAAGAGTATTGGAACATCATTATCTGGGAAAATATTTGGATGATGGAAGTACATTTGATTGAGTGCTATAATTAATCGGACCGAAATTTTACAAGGAAATGTGAAAACTCCATTATTAATAATTCAATATTAAAAATTTATTGTTATTTCCGAAAAGTTGAGAAATTACTAACAAGTAGTTTTAGTTTAAAATTTCAATTGTTCATATTTTGAGAGGATTAATGTAAACAAGTATCTTAAATTATTGTGTATAAAATAGTTAAAGGCTTGTTTTATGAGGAAACATAGAAAACAATTTACTCATGTTCAATAGTCAAATTTAAAAATTATAATCTTTAATTTGTTTTCATTTCGTTTATTAAAATTTTAATTGATTAGCTATAAGAATAATTTTTCTATTTGTATTTTTGTGTATTTACTGTTTGGAATTAAGTATATAGTTTAGTATGTTAAATAAAATATTTTAATGTTTAATTTTAAATTTGATTTTTTTACTTTTGTGACTTGGATTTCATTCAAACCTCTATGGAGGATGTGGAAAGAAAAAAAACACGAATAGAACTAAGACTCGTATTAAATGTTACATTTTCTGACCACGGATAATTTTTACGGACATTTTATTTAAAAAAAAAAAAAAAAATCTAAAACTCCGCAGGTTGCACGAAGAAAATTTAGATTTTCCTCCAAGTGAAAATCTTATTTTAACACTAGCAATGAAAATAATTGCAGGGACAACATGACAAGTATAAAAAAATAACAGACATTACGCAATTACATGGTTATTTGAATCGAAGAAGGGAATATAAAATATGAAACAATATAAAAATGTAAACATACTCAAGTCACCCTAATTGCGTGGATAACAACAGAATTTCATAGGTTTTTTTTATTTTCTTCTTTTTTTACCAAAATTTACTGAATGGCCAGCTAGCAAAAAAATGTTTATTATAAAATATAAAATAGTATTTTTTCCCATTTTAATATAATTCAAAATGGAACCGACCCTTTTTTTTTTAGCATAGAGAGCTCTATTAAAAAAAAATACATATTAAATACGAAATTTATAAAAAGTTAATTTGTAATAAAATTAGAGAGATTTAAGTTGCATTAAACTTAAGTCATTTCTAGTCATGGTTTTGAGAAATTGTTTAATTCCTTTTTTATTCCAGAAAATATGTTCCCATCTTCGCAAATATCTTTTTACATTTTAAAGTCAATGAATGTGATCGATCGCACTTGACCGCAGTTTGAATTGACTCTTTATGTGGTCTCTTTTTTTGGCAAACCTGATGAAGGTTGCAAAAAGAAGACCGTTTCTTTAACAATTTGAAAAATCAAATAACAACCTAACAACATTCTCAAATTTAGATTACCTATAACGTAGCTGCCCCACTCTGAGCTTATTATATTTCAATCATTTTTAAGCCCTTAAATTTTGCCCTTAAATTAGTTATATTTAAAACATAAATTTTCCAAATCGAAATCTATAGAAAACTTATGAACATTAAATTCCTTAAAAATATTATTGCTTAAACTACAGTTTTTTTCTCGCTTTATAGGAGGTAGAAACTTTTCATATTTTTTTATAGTTATTCGTATGAGACTGAAAGGAGGCGTTCTATTAAAGATTAAATTTTTTTTCCTAAACATACAATTTCTGATTAATGCTTATTTAAAAATTTATCAGTCAATTGTAGAATATTTAATTTCCATGATTTTGAACAAAGTTAAATTATTAATATTTCATTCATTGGAGGGAAAATAAATATAAAAAAGAATTCATAATTGTGAACATAAAAATTAAATAATATAAATTTTTAATCTACGGGTAGTTAATTAGTAGATTAGAGAATTATATATTTTTTAACTACAAAAAAAACATAAAATGTTAACAATATTTTTCCTATTTAAGATCTCTCTCTCAAACAGTATTTTGGTTTGGTTCTTCTTCATAATGAATTTTCTGATTTCTGATTTCTTCGAGGTTTAACTCATACTATTATTTTTTTTATAATTTTCTAATTTTTTAATTTTATGATGTTACAACATATAATTTATTTTATTCTAATTTTTAATAATTTATCGTTTGATTTGAATAAAAGAATTAATATAATTGTGACTATTTTTTTTAATATAATCCGCTTATGTTGCCTACAGATTTAGCTGGGATATAAAAACTAAATATATTATATGCTCAAAGTCAACTGCCGAAATAAGGAAAAGTCAGAAATTATTGAAAAACTTTTTTATTTCATTACAATTTTTGTTCTTTTCATTGTAAATTTCATTTATATAATTTATAATCCCTCCTTTTTTATGTGAATTATTAATGGAAATTACCCGGCAGCCATCAATTTATAATGTTCCATTTATCAATTAAAATCCTTCAAAATACCACGAAATACCATGGCGTAATGCAGTTAAACAAATTTTTTTTTTTTGCCTTTTTGAAATCCTTAAAATCCACTTCAAAGCTTTTAGAATTTCACAAAAATCTGTTTGCAGTTTCTTTTTCACCAAGAACTCTGATGAAAAAAAAATTAATATTATTAAAAATCAGACCATTACAAAAACCTATTTTATATTATTAGATTTTCACGAGTAAATCCGTTTATTTTTTACCTCAGTATGGTAATAAAATTTATTACAGTGAACGATTTATTAATTTAAATGGGCCTCTTTTCGTAGGTCTAATAGTTTGAATTCAACACTTAATGTCTAAACCATAGTTTGAAGCCTAATAGTTTGAACAATAGTTTGAAGCCTAATAGTTTGAATTCAAAACTGAATGCCTAAACCATATTTGGAAGCATTAGAGATTACTCTGCTGCCATAACGCTTAAGAAGAAATGAAACTTAAATGGGTTAATTCTAATAAATTTTGATTCTTTTTTATCATTTTCCACTAAAAGTGCTCCATATGAAAATCGCCAATCTTCATGTGAAAATCTTACTTTAAGTAGATTAAATAATTGATATCGTACAATTTGTGCACAGCAACAACACTATAGATAACAATAATAATATATATATTTAATGATGTTGTTTTCAGAATAATTGAATAATAATGCAAAAAGAGAATGGAACTTATCATAAAGACATTTTATTCAAAATAATACATTTTAATAAAGGAATGAAAAATAATTTTTAAGCAATCTTGTTTGTTAGAAAACCTCAAAAAGAAAACAATAAAAAAAGGATATTAATTAAAAAGTAAAGGGGTTAAAAAAATTGGAATTCGCAAACGGTAGAATTTTGAACTGCAAAATCTGGTTCGAGTATTTGATAAGTCAAGTATTATGAGAAATTTCCACACAGCTTATTTATATATATATAATATTAATCGTATATGAATGTCCTTTGCTATTATATCAAAAGCTTTAAAAAAAATTGCTAAGCTTTTATTAAAACTTTATGTAGTATAACTTTAATTCCAGAACTTTATTCTCTTCTTTTTTTTTATGTTAAGATTAATTTATTAATAATGCTTATTATAAATACTATGCATACTATACAAATTATACTATACTATACAAATTATTTTACATAAGCTCTCTTAGAACAATTTAAAATAGTTAAATATATGTTTTATATCTTAAATTCTTGAATTCGAATAAATGTAATAGATAACATTAAAATTGAGTAACGTACTGTTCCTTAAAATTTTAAATAATGTTGCTTGACATAAAAAAAGGTGTAGTAGTGTATAGATAATCCAGTTTACAACCGAAATATATAAAACGCTTAAACTTATATTAGAAGACATTCTCATATTTTCTTAGAAAATATTCTAACTAACTTTGGTTTGAAAATAAAATTTTAGTTATTAGTACAAACGTTTTAAATTGTTTATCAAGTTTAGTTCGACCTTTTTTGTTTCTAACCGCAAAAATAAATTTATAGGGATCGTTATCTATATCATATCGTTAGCTTCTGGAAAATAATTATTAACGTATTGAAAATTTAATATATTTAACTTCAAATTCATATATATTTATATGAGAGAATTATTAAGAGAGTGATCATATAGAATCGTCTTCGACTAACTTTTCTACAATTTGGTGAAAAGACTTAAGCATTATGGACTTAAGCATACTGGAGATATATCCCTATAAGATTTTTTTTCTGATTCGTAAAAATTGAAGATGTTATGTTCAAACAAATACTTTATACCAAATATGGAATAGGATCAGCAAAACATTTAAATTTTCATATTTGTTGAAAACTTTATATTTTTTCTCAAGTATAAATCATGTTATTGACACGTAATAATCGAGTTTTTTTTTATTATGATTTCCAAACTATAAAATCGTAGTTTTTCCTTGATACATAATTTGATTTTATTTTCGTTGAAGCGCTTAAAATTTTTTTTTTTAAAGTGTAAATAATTTACTTTTCTTTTCTGAACAACAAGAGAAGAAAATTCGATTTATTTTCCACTTAAGAAAAAGTTATATTTTCTTTAAATAAATAGCATTAGATAACAATTCTTTGTATATTATATATATACATTGAGTAAATTCAATTTGTTAAAAATTACTTCGTTATTTAATGCTAAAAGATTGAAAAAAAAGAAGAAAAATAAAATAAAATTCCCAAGGAAAATTTTTGTAATTACATTAAATCTATATTTTTTTTTTAGCTTTTCGATGTTGTTAACATTAATTTATATCCATTTTTGCTATTCTACTTTATAACGAACGTTGCAGAAAAAAGGAAATATGAAAATAAAAAAAAATTTATAATAAATTATCCATTAAAATTGTAAGGCTTGTTCATAATATAAAATGTCCTTTCAAAAGCATATCCTTTTAAATTTTTTTTTTTATGTTTGTCCTTCTTATAAAATAAAAACTTTTAAATTTTTGCACAAAGCATAATAAAGTTTTTATTTAAGAAAATTTTGTGACAAACAAATTCTGACTACCGCTAAAATTAAAAAATAGTCAAAAATGTGTGATTTTTATATTTATTTCACTTTTTTCGAAATACTTTCAAATATTGGTTGTTCTTTCCGTGCTTTGAAGCTACAATAAGTTTGGCTACGCTCTACGTGCTTTTTTACTAATATGGAAATCAGGAATAAATGCTGGTATCGCATGGAATGTACTTTTTTGTCACATTTTCTTTCCTGTGCTGATGTTAATGTCTATTGATCCTTTTTATCTAACTATACGTTAATACTTGAAGTAGATTATGTTTCATATCGCTAAAGATCAAATCTTTCATGTGTACACACTCCAGTGAACTAAAGAACCATCAAAGTAACGTAGTTCAGTTAATTTTAAGTATTCATTCGCAATTAGTAGTTTATTTTTTATCCAATTTATTTTCAGTAAATGGAAACTAAAAAACTTGTTAAATTGGTAAATAAATTGAAAAATTTTCCATTTTTTCATTCTAAATTTATCCGAAATGACTCTTATTTTGATCAAAAGCATTATATTTTCCAAATTTACTTGATATATTTTTTTTGGCACAATATCATTATTGAATAAAATTTATAGAAAAAAATTGGCAAAAAAAAAAAAAAAAATCCTCCTTTTAGTCCTTTTAAAGCTTTTTATTATAATAAATGTGCTAAAAGATATGAGAAAAGTTTCGATTTTTTTCAATTTAGTGTAATTGAATCAATAAAGTAAGTGTAGTTTTAATAGTAAGTTTATGAGAATTTACTTCTTTTATTTTGAAAACATATTTTAGGGACAAGAGAATAAAAAAGCATTCGAAATACGATCTATATGCCCCAGCTTTGTTATGAAGCAAAAATATACAATTGTAATTTTTCTATTTGAAACTTAAACAAAATTTATTAAACTTTAAAACATTTTCAAATTAGGGCAAAATTCTACTGTCACGATTTTCTTATAAAACATGGATATTATTTGTAAAGTTTCGAAGGTGTATTTTATTTATATTCAAATCAATTACTGTACTAAACATTTTATTTTAGTATGAAAAATGTTCATTAATTTTTAGTTAGTAGTATTATTAGGATGTTAGTAGCATATATAGGATTTATTTTAGTTATTTCATTCTAAAATCGTAACATTTTGCCATAAAAAGAATAGATTAGAAGTAAAATTTTCAATTATTTTTCTCGAATTTAAGTATTTTTAAGTAATACATAGTGTTACAAAAAAATATTTAGTTATCTGTCACCCATTTCATTTATAAATTTAGGTTGTTTTCAAAGAATGGAAGTTATGATTATTTGCTTCCCTTTTTATAAAAAAAAAAAAAAATAAAATAAAAATAAAAACCAAATAAAAAACATCTGTCCAAAATGAAAAATAAACAAAATGATAACATATAGTGATGATATCTTCCCATTAACAATATTTCCTAGAAAACCTTTTTTTTATTTTTTTTGAAAGAAAATAAAATACATACTATATATATAAAATATGTATATTATAAATTTTTATTTTTTTTTTAATATTATTATATCATTATTTTATTATACAATAATAATATTTGAAATGTTTATCATCATCATTAAAATGTTACAATAAAAATTATGTCTAAAAAATTTTGATAGGTTCTTTATATTCATTCAAAAATCTCTATATATTTTTTTTCCCTTTTTTTAGTTTGGGGAAAACCCTTCTAATATATTTGGAATAGTAATCTATTTAATTGAAATACTAATTTTCTTAAATGAGTCTTCTGGTAAAGTATAAAGACTGATTATAATTTTTTTAATATTTAATGGACCACCGATTTCAATTAGCTAAGAATTATTCCTAATAATGTTCAAAATTAATAAATGCCCAGAATTTGAGTGCAGTACAACTGCAGTTTGGCATTTTTGATGCATTAGTTCTGTATCTATGAATATTGGAAGTTTGGAAGATTCTAGTTTTATAATGAAATCAGCATGAAATGACACTAAAGCTTGTTCCAAATAACTTACTTAATATTTTCTGCATTAAGAATTCTTTGCGCTAGAGCTAGACACATAATTCTGAAGTTTAGCTTAGTTAAATGCAAGAATTACTTTATTTTAGATTTATAAGCTCAACAATTTTATGATTAAAACAGATTAACTCATTATATGTATAAACTTTTTACTTGAAGTCATAATTGAACATATACTATATTAACAACTTTTCGGATATTTTTCTAATATTTGTGGTAAACAATTACAATGAACTTCTGCAGAAGTCTTTTGTACGTGTTTTGGTGATGAAAAATAAAAAAAGTATTTTTATTTTTTTTTATTTTGTCAAGGACTTTGAATGAATGTGATGGAATCTTGAATACAATGAAAATATATATGTATATACAGAAAAAAAAATTAAGTAAATTGAATTATGCACTCAACTTAGTTGACACTTTACTGACACATTTCAACAGCAAAAAAATATAATATGAAAATAACCATTTTATTTTTGAATTAGATATAAAATAAAAAAAACAAAAAAAAACTTAAACTTTTTCGATATTTTATCATTTGTTTAATTGCACTCGAATTTCTTATTCAATTTATTGTTATTATATATTATATTTTTGTTTATGATGGGCTTGTTATACACTCATCGTATTTCTAATATATAAACAAATATATTGAATGTACATTTATTATGTTTTATTTATATTTTTAAATATATGTGAATGAAGATATTATATGTTTATCGAATATATATTTTGATGGCAAATTTCTAAGAAATACAATTTTTAAGTAAAGAAAAATTATTGAATAGAAAAATAAGGTATTTTTCTTAATATATATATATTATGTAAAAATTGAATTCAAGAATTCTAAAAAAATAAAAGTATTTTCTCTAAATTAAACAATATTTTGTTTTACAGTATTTTTTTTTAATTTACTCAAAAACCTGAAGCCTGAAATTATTTGAAGTTCCATATAATTATATCAAAATTACGTTATATATAAAATTAGCAAATATAATTGCAAGCACTAGCTAACATTAAAAGAATTAATTGTGAGTTAATTTCGAAACAAATTAAAATTAAAATTTTTCGTTAAAAATATACTTCTGATCGTTTTTAGTATCTTTATCCACTATCAATGATCCTTTAAATAACTTTCAAATAAATTTCTTTTGAACATTATTTCTAAAAAATCTGAACTCGAAACTTTCCATTATAATTGAACTTGTAATATAATAATAAATAAAATATATTAACAAAATTAGAATAAAAAAAATAAAATAATGAATTAAGTATTAGAATTGCTGATTCAAGAAAAATTCCCCAAGGATTAATATTTTTATTTTAATATTTTTTTCTTGAATATAACATATACAAATACATATATTTTAACATATATTTTTAAAATATTCAACTTAAATTTCCTCATACAACTTGACTAAGATGTAAATTACATTATAATGGTTAAGAAAAAGAAAATATTTTTTTTTTATATATAATATCCTTTTTCACAAAAGAAAATTTTAAATAAGAAATTATTCATTTTCATTTGAATAAACTAATATTTTCTGATTTTTCTCAGGTTTTTTTTTATTTTCAGAAATATAATTTTCAATAGATTTTTTTTTTTGTATTATTTATATTGTAAAATCAAAGAAGTTAGCTTTCAGATTCTATTTTTATTTTATTTTTTTTAATTTTATTGAAAATCTCTATGGAAATTTATAATTTTTTTTTTACAAATTCATCAATTTCTATTCAACCAAAGAGAAAAAAAATCATCATCAAAATTATATATTTTTTTTATATAACACGGATTATATTTATAAAAAGGATTTTTTTTTTTCAACAAAATTTACAAATTCAAATAAAATAACGATAATGACAAGATAAAATTTTTAACAAGATCCATAGAGAAAATGAACCTTCTTGACTTTTATAAAATTTTAAATAATTAAGGACTAAACTTTTATATTGAGGAATTTTTAAAAATTAATAAAACTGGAAACTGAAATAAAGTAGTATTGAGTAATATTGAGTAGTATTGAATGTATTGAACTAGTTTTTAGAATAAGTAGAAATATGTAGGGCAAAGCTCTATACTGAAAAGAGGTTTTCTGTCATTTGAGATTTTAAACTTTTTTATTACATTTGTTCATAAATCAGTTCGTCAATAATCTTCATTAAACTTTGCAGGTTTTTGCAAATATTTAGATATTTTCAATTAATAAGTTATTTATCTCACATTATTTCACTTAAGTATACATTAATGTCTTTAAATTATATAAATTATTTACATAGATCAATTTTTGTTCTCCTTTCTCTTTAAGTTGAGTTTCAGTTTTTTATTAAACCAATAAGTATATACAATTCAATTCATATTTTGGTATTATAATGTCAACATCATCTTTCATATAATATTTTTATTCAAAAGGTTTTTATATAAACAACTTATATATATATGATTAAACGAAAATCTAAATTAGTGGGAAAAATAATTTCCACAATTGAAAGTTACATTCAATTTTCTTATCTGAAAACTATTATGGAATAACATTATTTTTTGCATTATAAAACATGATGATTGCGGCGAAAATACCTTGAGGAAATTAAAATTTCAGAAAAATAAAATAAAAAATTGTTAAAAAGAAGGAAAATTATTCATTTTTCTATCATGAATTAATTTTATAACATAATTTTTATATAATATAAAATTATTTAAATGGTCAAATTTAATTTTGTTAAGAAATAGAATTATAATTTTCGTACCCACCTTCCCGTAGTTTTTTTTTTAAATGTTCAAATTCTTTTGTAAATTTAGTTGATTATTTGTGTTAAAACTTGGTTAGTACTTATATATAATATTACCCTTAGTTTACAATGAACGAATTCAAACCAAATTGTACACTGGATCGTCGTACCCGTATAACCTCATAATAATAGCATTATCAGCAAAATTTTCCAAATTATTTAAACTGAGTGTTAAAACTAAAATTTTAAGTATTGAAATATTTTGTTTTATTAATAGAGTTTCGCGTCTGAGCCATCGCCCCGAATTTATCGCAGATGTTTGTAATCAACCTAAATGTATATTTTTTTAAGATTTGCATCTTGAACTGTTTCTTCATTATATTTCATAAAAAAAATTTCTAACAGACTTAAAATATATTCAATGAAAAGAAATAAAATTTCCATGAAAATATAAAAAAAAAAGTGAAATAATATTAACATAAATTTTGAATTATTAATTTTAATGATGTCGTTATTTTTTCTTAATAAATATTAAAATGAAATTTCAAACAAAAAAATAAAAAATTGAATTTCAATAAGTCATAAGTCTTATTTCAACAAAATAGGTTGTTTATATATTGATAAGTTATTTATTTGTATACTGTGTATGTTCAGTAACAATTTATGAACATTATTATTATATTTCTTCATAGAGTTCTATTGACAGATATTTGAAATTAGAGAAACATTAGTAAAAAAAAGTACAACAAATATTCTTGTTAAAGGAAAATTTCTTATATTTTCGACGTAATACTGAACATTCCCTTCACAGGCAAGTTAGAAAGAAATTTGATAGACCGCTGTAAAACAAGTATTTGAATAAAATAAATAATGATATATAAATATGAATTAAAAATATCAAGAATAATTTATTATAATAACCTTAATTAAAAACAAAACATTGGGAAATAGGTATATATATATTTTTAAAAACACACTAACATTATATTGGTAAAAATTAAATATATACCTACTTCTAATATCTATTTGGAGGTTGAAAATCCTAGTAAATAAAAACTAATATTATATTAAGCTAACAAAAAATATATATAATAGGAGGGGCATAATCAAAAGTCCTTTTTTTGTAAGGATTTTTTTTTTTACTTCTCTTCAGGTATAAATTGTTTAACAAAAATAAAAAAATTATCCTAGAAAGAGAAAAAATAAAATAATAAACTCAATTTGGTTTTGCAATTAAATTGCGCAAGTTAGAAAAGGATAAAAAGAATTTATAAAAAAAAAACCATAATAGAAAATAATATGAAAATGTTTAACGCGCACTATGTAAAAAAATATATAATATGATGTATACTTATATACATATATTTTTATTAATGGGGAGAAAAAGGAAGAAACAAGAAAATATATATATTTTTATGATGAATGTTTTTTTAATATTAAGAGTTTTTTATTAAAGACTTTTAGTTTTATTTTTAACAAACAATTTTGAAATAATGTATTTTAATTATTTTAATTGTTAAATAGGAAAAGTGTGTTTAATTGTTAAATAGGAAAAAAGTGAATTTTTTCACTTGGCTATACACTAAGTTCTAACAACAATAATAACCAATTCATATAAGGATCATGTTAGAAGAACAAAAATAGCCAATTCATATAAGGATCATGTATAATTAAACGAAATTATAATATTCTTAACGCATGTATCAAAATGATCACATATTCTGATGGTTGGATGTAGATTTGCAGTATTGGAATTACAAAGTTATATAATATATATAATATTATTTTAAAAAAAATTAAATCTACAAAAATTTTCTAAAATTTAAGAAAGGAATTTTAACACATTTTAAATTTTCAGAACTTTGACTTTGATTATTTTATATGAAAATAACGAAAAAATTTATCTATAAGTCTACTAGATATTTTTAACATTATCTTTAATTCTAAGTCTTTCAATATTTAATTTCAAAAATAAGAAAAAAAAAATTATATCATTAATAAATAAGTTTAAATACTTTAATTTTTTAAAACAAATAAAATTACTATAAATTAATGAACGCAAATAAAAGTCTTCATATCAATAATAAAGGGAGATTACAAAATATTTTGCTTCTTGATTTTTTCACATTGAAAATATGATTTTTCTTTTTTTTTGTAGATTTTTTTTTGTCTTTATCCTTCATGGCGTAGTATTTTCAAATTATTATTACTTTGGTGATTTCCCTTAAAATAATCATTTTAAATTTAACGTATGTTAATGATGTGTTGTCAATAGTTTTTATATAATTAATTTCTAATTATAGAAAATTTAATTGACGAAAAATATTTTAGATGAAAATTTCCTAAAATAATATTATATTTTCAGACTTCTATCAGCAATGAGAATAATAATAAATATCGTCTGCAAGTATTTTCTTTTATTTTAGAAAAAAAAATTGTTTTATAAAAAATTGTTATAAAAAATTGTTTTACCAATACTATCTATTTCTGTTTAAAAAAGTTTCTTTAGAACATGTTCCGAGCTTTCATTCGCTCGAATCTTTAATTTTCTCCAAACTGGGAAATACCATCTTTCGTATGTTAATTCTTCGGGCATTACTTCGCTACACCTTAATCTGGAGTTGTTTGGAAAAATGGATTAAATGAAGTTTTATTTAAAATTTTTTTCCCTCTGATACAATTCATGATTCTACTTTAATATTCTGAACTTACATGAAACTGTCTGAATTCAAAAATTTTATAAATAGCATAAAAATAAAAACATTTAAGGGTAACTAAAAAAAGTAATTTGAAGATTCAGAATGAACAAAAAAATAAATAAAAAATTGTTAATGTGCGAATATGAAATAATTTCAAACAAGAAAATTATTTTTTTTTATTATTAATATTGAAAGAGGGAAACATTGAGCAAAAAAAATATTTCATATATAATGAAAATTATTAAGAAAAAAAAAATGGAATTCAGACCGCCATTAAAAAATCAAAGAAAATTATTATTCATCATATGTACATAATATCCTTAAAAAAAATAAAAATGCTTTTCCACATATAGCAATTCATATATGAATGTATGTAATCTGTATATACAAATGATTGTCACACATATTTCACATATTTTATTCATAGCTACTGACATAATATATTTGATTTCTTTGAATTTTTTACGATTGAATCCTTTTCTTCTTATACTGGGTGGTAATGAGGGAGGGGGAAATGATTTTATTAATGCTTCAGGCGCTGTGATTATATTCTTTTTTTTAATAAATTCCAACTGATTCTACTGATTAATGGTTTATAAATTCATAATAATGTTGAATACTGTAACAATGTGTATACAAATTTTTTTTTTGATGCAGGTTGCGCTGAAATTTTGTTAGAAAGCAAAATTGGCGGTTCCTAATATTATTTTATACCTAATAATATTTGAACTGCCTTATCGAATAAAAGTTTGATATGTCTGTGTGAAAATTATCCCGCCAACGATTGGAAAATGTTATTTACAACGAAAATTTTCCACAAAACACAAAAATTAGACGAAAGAATACATTTAGGCACATTATTATGACAATAAGTTAAAATTTTTAAATTTCGTTTTCTGTGGCGTACTGCTATAAAGAAATTAATATTCAATTATTTCTTAAACTATATTCTATATTATTTATATTCAATATTATATTTATAACTACAATATAAAACTATTATAAGAAACGTGTTTCAGAATACAACATACTATATATATTTTGAATTATAATGAAAAGTTTATTTTTATTATTTAAATGAAAGTTATGCAATTTATTCCTTGTACTTGTTTTTGAAGTGCTTTTGCAATTTAGAATTGCATTTAGAGCGCAATTATTTCTGCACTCAAAATAAATTTATATCTTACCTGAATTATTTTTACAGCACATAGATTTTAAGTTTTGTTTTATGTAAAAACATTATTATGAGTTTGTCGATTTTTAAAAGTTTATTGCCATTAAATAGGACACTGTGGCTTTAGTGAGCTTTAAAAATATTATTATAATATATCACCTATTATTTTAAATCATATCTGAAAACTCCGAATTATAAAAAATTTGGAAAAAACATTGTGTTTATTCTAAAATAATATTGTTTGTAGTAAGAAGTTAATTAAACCTTAGAAACTGTCAAAAATTATTTTGAAATAATTATAATTTTCGTATATTCGGTCTTTTGGAAGAGTTATCAAATGGTTCGAAACTATATTTAAAAGCATATATACAATGTAAATAGTTAAATCATTCCCCTGAAATTACCGAAAGGTAAGACCTTTGAAACCACCGAAATATGTTTTTTTTCACATATTTTCATTAAACAAAACTTTTTTTTTACAACGAGTCATGTGAAAAGGGAGTTCAAATTTCCGCAGGATATAATCGGCTATGTCCATAGATGTTGCTGTATATTTGAAAATTTTTTTGTTTTTCGTAATGTTTCTAACAAACCCGCATTTTCCTTAGATATTTTTTTTTTAATATTAAAAATGGTAAATTATCATTTAACAAGATTTTTCATTTTTAAAAATAATTTCTACTTATTTTATATGTAATGAGGATAAAAAATTTTATTATTCTCTGATTCTTTTTTTTTTTTTTTTTTCATTTTAAAAAGAAAAATCATATATGCGCATATATTTAATGATGATGGATCATTATCATTTAGAAAAATGAATAAAAAATTTGTGTGAACAAACTATTATCGTTCGCAAGTTTCAACATTTCATTGTTTTAAGACAATTGTTGTAAGTAAAACCAATTGAAGTTTGAAGACCTAGAAATCAGGATCATTTTTTCAATTTTTCATACTAACACAGTGTTTTAATGATCTTTGTATGATTAACCAACAGTCTGGCTTAGTTTCCTCGGTTCATTTTAAGTTATTTTTCATTTTTTTTGGAACCTGCTTTCTGTCTACCAACAAATTTAATCTAGATTGTTCGTTTTTCGGTTTGATAGCAAGGATATAGTCGGCCTTGTAATACAGAAATATCTTAAGAATTTCCGCTAAACACGATGTATTATTATGATATTGATTGTACTTTAAGTATATTAAACTAACGATAGGATAAATTATATCGACTAGCGAGTTTTTCCCATCAGTGAAAATATAAGATTAGGAGTTCGATTGCAATTTTAAATAAACACTAAGATCAAGTGGACAATTTTTACACAAACTCCATCAAACTCTCTTCATGATAATGGTAATACCACTACACTATAATGGTCGACAATTTAACTGGGTTTGCAGGGTAACGAAGTCTCCGTCTTGTTATTATATGTTCGAAGTATTGGTCGATATAGTATTGTGATGAAAATAAAATATATTATACAAAACTTTGATCTAGAAATCGGAATCGGAATAGGCGAGAGTTTAAATTGGATAAAGCAAATTCTAATAATTTTTATAACTATTTTTAAAATTTTATTTAAGCGAAATTTAAAATATCGGGAAATTAAAATAAAAAAGTTTTTCTTATGAAGAAGTGGAAAAATGAATAATTAACGGTAGAAATCACATCAAGCTCTCTTCAAAATGGGAAATGGGTATATAATATACATATATATACACAGATTTTTTTTTTATATAAAAATAATCATTAAGAAATTTTCTTATGATATGGAAATCATTTAATCTATGATTATAATTCTTTTTTATTTTTATTTTTTTTTTTTGAATAATTTACTTTAATGATGATGGTTTTCTAAAATGAGGAAAAATGAAAACAATTAAAAAAAAAAATTATTTTCATTTTTTTTTCTTCATAATTTGCATTATAATTTCAAAATTAATGAATCCACATAATTTAAACTCGCAAATTTCTATTCAACTTTTAAAAGACATTTGAATGGAAATAAAAAAAAAATTTCTAATGACATCTTTACAAATGACCATTTTTCTTAAAATTATCTTCAAAAACAGTTAACCTACAATAATAACTTTTTAACAACCCATCAACCTGTCATGAAAAATTGGTGGTTATAGATAACATTATACAATTCTAAGATCAACCATTTAAACATTGTAGTTTTTGGATGGGAAATTGAAGATTTTAATTGGTCGAAATATGTTACGTTCAATGTAATAAAATTTGAAAATATAAATAACTTGGGTTTCAATTGAAAACAAATATAATTTGACTTTAGTCAGTGCTTAGTATAATGTGCCAAAAGTTATATTTTACCTACAATTACACTTCGTAAAAAATACCTATGATTACATTATCCTTTACAAATTTCTTTTTTTAATTTATTTTCCACTTATATAGTTTTTCCTTTTTTTGCATTTCAAATAAAATTACTACTGATAGGATTAAAATATTTCAGTTTATTTATGTTAATAGCCAGTAATGTATTTATTATTTTAAAAATCGACTTAAATAAGTTAATCAGAATAATTATTTCAATCAGAGCACGTGCGACCTCTGTTGTTTAATAATTAAGCGCACACCCTTAAATTGTTATGACAGAAAAAAAAATTATTAATAAAACATTATTATATTTATGTGTGCTTATTAAATTGCTAAGGGCAAATTATAGAATAAAAGTTTATCCATCCCCTTCATTATGACAAAAATTATGTTTATTTGCTCTTATATATATGTTAAACTTAATAATTTTTCCCATTGAGAGTGGGAAATAAAAAATAATTTGATACAAGATTTCAGTTTTAATTTGAATTTGATAAATTTACAAACGACATTTAAATTATTTTTCTATCAAGTTTTTATCAGTTACATTATCTTTCTGTCTGATCTTAAAGGATTTTCTTTATAATTCTTATCCTTAAACAAGCACTTAAGAGTGAGTCGGGTTTTCAAAAGTATGATAGGCATAATTTCTAAATGAGGAATGAGAGATGATGAATCAGGCTAAGATTTGAATTCAGTATTTGATTCTTATTGTTAGATTAACTAAGACTTTTTTTTGAATATTTTTGGTTTTATAGGTTGAACCTTGCTTACCGCATCAATTGAAATCAAATACATATATGACATAAATCCTGGCATCCTTTAAATTAGTGATCGAACTATACAGTTCATTCAAAAGCTGTTATTCTATAGTTGGTTTTGAGAAAGTGGTACAAAAAAAGTGTTTGATGTGACCTCTTTTGTACTACAATGATTAACGACTGAAGTACCACTTTATCTACCAGCAAGCCTTCATTAAAAAATGTACGTATTGTTAATATTCTATGTATATATCTTTTAGATATGTAATTCTACTGACTTTAGTAATGATTTATGAACTTTGTAACAAAATTTAAATAATTTAATATTCTATAAAAAAAAAATTAAATACTTTGAATCTAATTGCTTATGACCTTAGGGCATAAAAAATATATGATGAAATTATAAATCAACCCCCACTGTGCAAAAACATGACGACTAAAAGCATATGCTCTGTTTGATAAAATGTAATAAAAATGGAAAAAATAATAATTTTTCAATCATTATGTTTGATTGATTGGAAAAATAATAATTATGTATGTACATGTTTGTACATACAAATATGAACATTGTACGTAATATGTTTTTCGTAGGAAAAAAATTGTGTCTATTTTATTTTTAATGATTGGTTAATCTATTGATTATGAAAATAAAAATGGTCAATTTGATTAAATTATTATAATAAAAATTAAAAACTGACAATATATTGTCTATGTAATGAATTTTATATTATGGAAAGATACTTTATAATAAGGCACTAAATATATTAAGTATGAGTTATAAAACAACCCTTCGATTGAAATTAAAAATAAAATATCTTAAAATTGACATTTAAAAACTTAAAGTCATATACCTTTTTAAACATTTTATTTAACAACGTTATAAATTTTAAGTAGGTACATATTCATGGGCAAGTGTTTGAATTCAAAAATAATATAATCTTTCTATATATGTATATAAATTTTCTATGTATAGACTTTCTCGAATTGGCTTACATAAAACATAAAGTTCAATAAAAAAAAAGGGTGTAAGTTAATTTCAATTTCATAATAAAAATTAAGCTTTTCTTATGTCCCAGCAGGGTTTAAGGAAAAGGTGACTGAAAATATTCTTTCATTTCATTTTAGTTGAGTTAATGAGTAAAACTGGTGATTGAACGAGAGAAACCTAAAATTAAGAAGCTTAAATTAATATTAAAGTTCGTTATTCAATCTGATTCCGACAAAAAACAAATCCACAGTTCAAATGGGTTTTTCGTTCTTGAGCTGTTTTGCATATGTTTTTCATTTATTGTATCTAATAATTGAGCCCTCTAAATCAAAGCCAAAATATGATACTAAATGATCAATTAAATAAAAATTATTTATTTATTTTAATTGTTGAAAAAAAGAAAAACTTTTAAAAGTGGATACAAAATAGATATATTTTATTAAATGGTAAAAGTTATAATCGTCCCAATTATATCACGTGTATATTAAAATTAATATTATTCTCTTAAAATATTAAATATATTCGACTAACAATGACATGAAAAAATTGTTTTTTTTTTATCTTTTTACCCAAACAATCATCCCTTCAATTCCAATTTAATCTCTATAAAAATAATATAAAAAAAAATTTTTTTTATTTCTCTAACAAGTTGAAAATGAAATTAGGAATCAACATTTTGTCATTTTGTCACGATTTTTGATTTTCCTATTTTTGGTAATTTTGCCATAAAGTCATACGTATATCTGTACGAATGAATGAATATTTATGTGAATAAGTAGGCAAGTTGAAAACAATTAGATTTTATTCTAAAAAAAAATTATAATTGGAAAAATATTTCTTAAAAAGTTAAGCCCCATTTTAATATCACCTAATTTCGAACTCACTAAACGTAATTTCCATAAACTATTAAATAGCTATGCCATAACCAATCTTTTTGTGATTGGTCTTTGTTGGTCATTATTAAAACTATCGGTTTAGGTGTTAGATTCCCGTCACCCAAACCTTCTCTTTAGTGATATACAAAAGAAAAATTTCCATTTCAATTTTAGTGATATTTAAGAAAATTTGTCAATTTTCCATTCTTAGCTATAGTAATTTTCTAATTATAATTCCATCGCTAAACTAAAATTTTCAACGCTATAAATTAACTCAAATATTGAACTCAGATACAAGTATCTAGGAAATATTGTTTATTTATCTAATTCGACAAAATAAGGGAACAAATATGAGCCACAAAATTGAAAAAATGAAAATTTTGTTCTACTTAAAAATTTTACTACTATATGATTTAGTACCATAGAATTTCACACATAATTGCGGTACTCTTAGTTTTCAGTTTTCGCACTTACTTGATATCAATAAATGATGTATAAATAAGAATTTTTTGTTTTGCTTCTATATGACAATAATACTATCAATTGCAAAATATGTATTTTTGTTATAGCATCAAAAATATGAATTCATATAGTAAATACATATGTATACAATATTTTTTATGCTTGGGTTAATGGAATATAAAAATCATAAAAATATTAGCGAGCGTGATTTTCCGAAAATAAAATATTATTCTTGAAAATTAGCCCAATTTATGAAGTTTAGGTTTCCCTAAAATGATAAAATAAAATATTTTTTACATTATAATATTTATTTTTTAGAATTTTTGTGAATAAATAAAAATGAATAAAATCTCTAAACCATACACATAGTGGTACTTGAACTGCGAAACTGGAATTATCACTGTGATGAACCAGAAAAATTAATGTTTTATTGACATACACAGAATTCATTAAAAATCAAAATCTAGTATAAAACTAACTTATTTGAGTGACAAGAATGGAAAGTATAGTTTAAAAAATGAAATTCTGCATATTTTAGACTTTACGTAAATTTAATTAAATTTATAAAAACTTATAGCAATGGCTGAACGCTTTGCACCAGCCTACAATGTATAAAGTGTAAACAATGTTTATCAAACATCGAATTATAAAATAATTCTTTGATCTTAAATAATATTTTATTTTTATAATTTTTTTTTGTTTTTTATAGCACATATAATTTTTATGAAAAATTATTTAGCGTTCCATGATTTTCAAGCCTGAAGAATTTTGAAAAAAAAAAAAGAAGAAAAATTATAATAAAAATAAATGAAAAAATCCGCATTAACATTTATGATGATTATTATTAAAAAAAAATATTGCCATATATTCTCAAAAATTTCATAAAAAAGGATTTTTTTTTTATTTTTTAACTTTTTCATTACTTGTAATTTATAACGAATAAAAAAATTACAAAATGAATGCTTAAGCTCTTTTGTGAAATGATGAATATCGTAAATTAGATTGGATTAAAAGAAAATTTTTAATTTATATGAAAATTGTGAAACTTGGAGAATGGAATCAAAATTTTACACATTTTTGTAGCTGTATTTTTTCACATGAGCTTTTGTCCTTTATTTTACACCTTTACAGGCGGAATTTTCAAAAATCCTCTGTTATTGCATGATTATATCACAAAAGCAGCCCGTGTTTCTAATTTCAGTAGTTTCTGTGCTTCATCAGGACATAGATAAACAAACAAAAATAGTTATAAGTTAGTAAGATCATAAAATATAATATTCAATAAATCTCTTTAATATATAAAGCTTTTTGTTCCGTGCGCATATAATCAAAAAGTAAATCTAGTAAATCTAGAAAATGAGAGAATATTTTGGATCTCTAGTTCTAAATCGTTTTGCATACGAAATAAGACGCAGTTTATTAAAATTGGTGTGAAAATTTTGTGAGTTAAGAAACCTGTTAAAATTGAAATTTTTTTCAACCAATCCATTAATTTTATTTTTATTTTTTTTCAAAAAAGAAAAAAATTATATGAAAAGGAAGACTCATTATCAACTTTTTACCTTCAGGAAAATTTTCCATTTTCATAATTTTTCCTTTTTAACTGTAGTAGCATTTTTAAAAAAATTTGTCTTTTCTTATTTTCAGGATGCAATTTTATTTTATTTTTTTTTGCAATATATGCATTATTAAATCCTTAGAGAATAATGTAAAAAAGAATCTCGTTTTTTTTTGTAATTATTTACTTGCGGAATAAAATTCAAAAATGTGTAAATAATTTGCAGTATTTGAGAATGAAGTGAATTTATTACAAAAAACGAGGTAGATATAAATAAATGAAAATTAAAATAAAATATATATATTTTTTTTTAAATTATGCACTCTATAAAATGTTTTAATTTTAATGTTAACTAAAACTGAAACTGTGTAAGTATAGAATTAAAAGCCTCCGTCAACTTGTGCTATTGATGCTCCTTTGGAGACAAATGTGTTACAATTCAATTAACAAAATGAGTATTTCTATGCTAATCCTTGCTCTGTCATGACGACGATATTGAATTTAATTATAAGTTTTATTAGCAGTCTGAATAGATTCGCCTAGTTTGTTCTAATTTTTTTTGCATATTTTATGGAATCTGAATTTTTATCTAGATTGTTGGCTTTTCAGACTTTGTTTGACAATAATAGACCACGATGCTGGAATAAAAAAGTACCATAGAACCTAATCGTAATACAATATATTTTGTGTTGAAAACTATGTACATCCAAATTACATTCATTCAATCATTTACTTAACAGGAAATTTTTTTAATTTCAATATTTTCAAAGAATTTGCTGTAAGCCGCATTAAGAACTCAATAATATTAATTTCAAATTTCTTAAGTTCTTCAATCTAGCAAAATCGAAAGTAAAATATATTTAGGTCCCTTATTATTTTAACCAACTTATATGAAAATCATTTTCTAGCGTGAAAAAAAGAAATTTATCTTATTATCTTCTTCTTTTTTTTTGTAATCCTTTGAAAAGCATAATTTTTTTTTTCTTCAATTTTGCCTATATGTACATTATGTTTGTTGAAAAATAAAAGTTTATTATATGGTAAAATATGATGATTATAATATATTTATTATATGTATATGATTCAATGAATATTTTTAACAGTTTTTGTCATCAAAACATAACAAAAAAAAAAACATATTTTTATTTTTTTCGCGAAAATAAAAATTATTTCTAGCTTAAATAAATCAAAGAAAAATCTTTGATCTTTTAAAGAGTGACAAAAAAAATTTAATGACAAAGTGACAAAACCAAATAAAAAAAAAAAAATTGTAATCATGTGAATATTTTAATTTTTCATAAATATTCAAATTTGACTTGTTAAAATTGCTTTGAATCTCATAATTATTATTGTTCCGGAAATTTAAATTTCTAAAAAAATTTTACAATTTCCATCCCATTAGAAATAAATTCAGAAGTATTTGTTAAAATAATTAAAAGTCTCGATCCCGTAATAAACATACTTCCTTGATAAACAAGGCTTGATTGGCCTCTTGGTTTTCATAATATATTTCTTGTGGGAAAACCTTCTGTATAAGAGATTTTTTCGCTCTTTTTCAACTTTTATTGAAACTATGATTCTATTATCATCTATAGTTTATACAGGATATATATAGGTACGAAAGATATATATAGGTACGAAAGATTGACTGACTAAAAATTTTGTATAACAAAGATCTATCCACTTTCATTCTTTTAGTCAGTGTTGTATATAATAATAATAATAATTATAATAATTATTATTATTTTCATCAAAAACGAAGAAAATTTGCAATTAAAATGTAATTTTTATTCTTTGAAAATTTTCCTTTTATGTACAAAATTTAGTGAAATCCATCATCACATTCTAATGAAAAAAAAATTATTATGATTGTAAAAATCATCATTTATTAAAATGAAAATATCAAAGTAATATTTATGTGTAAAAAAAAAAAATTAATCATTTGAATATTAAAAACTTTTAAATATTTATAATCATTAAAATATAGGCGAAGCTTTGATCATTTTGTATATCCGTCATCGGTTCATTTGTATACATAATTTTAGACAATCCTTCAGAAGTATTAAAATTGTCTACTGAAATCCGTAATAACAATGATTTAAACATTATATTTGTCAATATTTTAATCCAAATTATTTTACTTTTAAACTGAATGACAAAAAATTTCTTCCAAGTTTGCAATTCAATGTGAAGTTGAAATATTGAAATTCAACGATAGCTTCATATCTTCCAGAACAGACCAAAATATATCAACAATCGTTTCTTCCAGTCCTCTATTGACATAATTTAAGAGTGTTAACTTTGGAAAATTTTGTATAATATATCCATTATACCTATAATAACTTCCAAATACATATTATAAGGTGGATTTAATCACAAAGGAATTATGCAACCAAATTAATAATTCCATATAATTGTGCCTCAATTTTTACATGCTCTAATGGAAATTTAAATTTTAAAAATTTGAATAATAAAAGGATTTACGAAATCTTTTTAAAAATAAATAAAAATCTTAAAAAATTTGAAGAATAAATTTTATAATTTAGTATAATAGAAAAATTATGTAAATTTATTTTTTAACTTGATGATTAATAAGAATTCAAAATTAAAAGAATAATAATTAAAATAAAATTGAATAAATATTTGGTTAAATAAAATCTTTGGTATAGGAATGAATACAAAACCGCAATTTAATGAGGACACACGGTTGTATAACTAAGCAAACAAAAAAAAATTCAATGCAACATTTATGCATGTTTCTAATATTCATTCATATGTAAATTAGTTATTATAATAAGTTTCCTAATTGCATATAATATTCAAAAATTTGCGCGCCTTTAAAACTTCAAAGAAAAAAAATAATGCAATTTACTTATTTTTCTTGATAACATTTTTATTTAACGTGCAAATAAAATGCAATTATTATCTAAAAAAAAAAATCAATTTCTTTTTTATCCTCAAAGGATATAATATACATATACACTTACAATTATTTGCATAATTGACAAAATAAAGTCAGACTAAAACTTTGAATGCACTTCTTAAAAAGAAATTTAATTTTTTTTTTTTAATTATATTTTTTTTATTTTTAGGAATGTTATTTAGGAATAACATTAAAATAATATTTTTTTTTTTATCGAAATTACTACCAAATTATCAAAATTTACAATTATATATAATAATATTTATAATAGTGAAAATTTTGTTGGCTTAGTATATAATTTTCAGCTTTTTCTTTGTCAAATCAAGACACAATGATATCATGACTTTTATAGATTAGCTTGTTTCTTTATTTCAATAATGGTCTGACAAACATAAACGTCAGTTAGTTAAATGAAAATAACTTCTCCATCTCTATAGCTTCTTTTTCTATGACTCGAAATTTTGTTCCATGTCTGATAGTGTAATAAACTGAAAATAAATGAATTCAACATTATAATTTTATGAAAAAAAATTTTTAATTTTGCAATCAACATAAATAACATAAAATTAATTAATTTTGAATTTTTTGTTTGTCCAACTTAATATAAAAGGTATTCAGAAATTTTACAGAAAGTAATTCATAGGAAATCTCATTAATTATTTTAAAATGAAATTATATTAAATTTTTTATTTTATTTTTTTTTTCTGTAAAGTATTTATACATTTTAATTTTGAAAATTGTATTCCCATTGAAATTATCATAATTTTTTGCTTTTTTCCATTCATTTGTTATATGTACAACGAAAATAAAGATGGTCTTTATTCCTTCTTCAACAACAAATCAGACCAATTCTATTCAATTTTATTTATATACTACCTACAATATATATAAATTTTTTTTGCTCTCATTTAATTCATAAATATTATTATTGCATAAATTAATTATTTATTCTGAAATGTTTTCGCTAATGGCCGTAATGGCATTTATATTTATAAATAAAAAAAAAAAAAAAGTTTTCCTCTTTACGAATCTGCTGTTTAACATTTCTATTCAAATTTATTTTTTTTTTTTTGAAAGAAAAAACCATTAATAAAAATATGTAAATTTTTCTTTTTTATGTTTTTTATTTTTTTGTAAACACCACCCGCTGATTTCGCGGTGGAAGATTCCACATGTGGTGCGAGTATATTTTATATATAATGTAGATATAAAGTTTAAGGTAACATATAGTACATATGTACATAAAAGCCCCCATATTTCATATTTTTCTTTTTGAAATTATAAGTTCCATTCAAATTTTTTTTTTATAATTGTTTTGAAAGAGTTTTTACAATTCCCAAAAGGCTTTTTAAAGCCATTCAAACTTCATTTTATTTTTGCCAATGGTATATGCAACAAAAAAAAAAAAGTAATATTTTCAAGGACTTCATTTTTTTTAACAGGAATTTATAAAAGCGCAAAATAGTCTCAGCATGAGACTAATACCATCTATTTCATTAGTATCAAAAATTTTAAATTAAAAATTATTTTAATTTTTTGAAAGGAACAGAGATGGTATCTTAAATGTCGTTCAGTATTAGAACGTCTTTTATTTTATCTATGTTCAGAAAGTGACTGAATTTGCCGTCAACAGGGTATTCCAAAATTGAGAGAAATTCCTCTATGAAATTTATTGAATCAGTATCATAAAATCTATACAGATTACCTGTATAAACAGCAACTAAATAGTCATAACTTAGAATAGCGATTGCCAAATTTAAGCGTTGATCATTAACTATTTTGTTGTTTATTAAAGTGCACATAAGAAAGCAATGCCTACAAAAAGCCGAAGAAAATTCCTTACAACTCCCCTGTATTATTATTACCTAAGGTTATATTTCGCTACTTATTGAGGATATAAAGGATTTTTGTACATACATATGAAAAATTTCTAACTCGAAAAATAAATAAATATTTCATATACCTACTTGAGTATTTTGTATTTATTTTTCAAAATCATTTCTTTTAATGAGATTTTATATATAAGTAATAATAAAATTTTGAATTTATGAATTTTTTTTTTTTTTGTATTTTAATATTCGGTAATGCGTAAAGATATGATTATTTTAATGTCTTGGGATGTGGTTTCTTATCAAGCGACATAATCATTTATTTATTTATTGTGTTATGAAGGGGGAAAACTGACAATTTTATTATTGAAATGCAAAAGAGGAAAGCTCTTCAAAATAACCCTTTATTTTTTTTTTTTGGAAAAATGCATTTATAAAATCAAACAAAAAAAAAAAATAATATAAGTGTAATTTTCTTAAAAGGTTCTTACGCGAAATATATTTGTACATTTACATTGGTTTTTTTATTCAAAATTATATATTTATTTCATAAATTGAATTGAAATTTATTATCTTTTCAAAATTATTGCTTAATCGAAAGAAATATTATGGTGCGGGCTATTAAAATTTATTTTTCATTTTTATTTTAATATAAATCAATTAATGAGTTTTAAAATGAAATCAACTTTAGTGTAAATTGTATATGCATTATACGTTAGTGAGCTGCATTATTTCGAACTTAATTTAAAGATAATATAACAATTATCAATTTAAAATACGAATTTAAGAATTTTAACTAAGAGTAAAAGATTATTAAGGCATATGTGCCTAGAACCTTAAACATGTATCGAAAATCACAAATAAACAAAATCATCAAGACAACAGACTTCTGTCTTGACAGGGTAAAGAATATCAGTCGGTATATATAATAGGGATTATAAGTGTCGTGGCGTGACGGGAAAATAATCGTCCATAGAAACGCTCGTCAAATGTGGTAGTTATACTAGTACAAAGTCGCTTTAATTTCGAATCTTCATCATATATCACTGAAATAAAAATACGAAATAGTTATGGGTTTCTGACATGGTAAATTCTAATAAAAAAATTGTTTATTATTATTTCAATAAAATGGTAAAAAATCCTGTCAAAATGTGTAGATTTTAACAATAGAAAAAATTATTGTGCGAAAAAAATGTTATATACCCTTTTGACACTTTTGTAATTAAACCAAAAAATAAATGGTTTATTTTTTGCTCTAAGGACAAATATTCATCCATTTTGTATATCCTTTCAAAAATTTTATATTCGTGAATCGAGAACATATATATACATATAACAATTGCGTGGGAGGATCAATTTCATTTTATATTTATTATTTATTATTTATTATACTTTCGCATAGTTTTTTTTTCCAAAAAGGAAATTCTTAGAATATTTATTAAAAATGTTAAGCACAAAACTTAAAACTTTTTATTACATGGTCTTATTAAAAGTTTCAATGAAATAATACAAGAGCAAATTGGAATATGGAAAAATTTTCCTACATTTTGTTTGCCATATGTTTCCCAAACCTATATGTTTTAAGTTTAATTTCTTCTCTCTGGAAAAATATTGCCCATATCAGCTCAAAATTGGTAGTTTACTTTTTCATTAAATTCTATACATATGTACATACATATTTTTTAATTTAAAATATTTTTTGTATTATTTGTATATTCAAAGCTAAATATTTTGACATTTATGGACACTTTTTAAGTTTTTTTTTTTCGAATCTGAATTAAAATAAACAAAGAACATAATTTTTTCTTTCATATCAATTTCAATCAGCATTTTATTTCAAAAAAGGAAATTAATTGAAAATATATTATTTATTATATCCTTTTTTATTAGTGGGTATTATTTCTATTTAATATAAAATTTTAGCTCTTTGAATTTTTATTTTTTGTTCAGTTAATTCCGAAGAAAAAATTAACATCGTTTCATAAATTAAAAAAAAGTTTTATTTTTTTCATTCATAAGCTGAAAATGATATCCTATATCATTAAGTAAAATAATAATTAAATGATGTCATCAAAAAAATGATATCTTTTTCTATACGTATGCTTGAATTGAATTTAGCAACTTTTTTTTTTTGATTCATGAAATATCAAATTACTGATTAAAAACCTTACTACGAATTATAATTTAATTTAAGCCCTTTACTATAATTGACTTTTATGTTACATTGACAAATTCTAATTTCGAAATCTAAGCGTTATTCTATCTTGTGAATTTTGTGATCATCCTTCAATCGACAGTTTTCACTTTAGAATATGGAAAATCAGTTTTCTCTTAAACATTTTCCACACGGATAAATTATATTTTATTCTGTGAAAAGAAATTTAAAAATTATTCAATAAATAGGAAAATAATGTTGAATTTAGAAAAATGAAAAAAAAAAACTTAGAAATAAAAATTAAATTGCTTCTTTTAACGTTCTTCTATTCAATAATTTTTATTAAGCATGCAAATTGTCCAATTCCTTGCACAACATACAAAATTTTCCTTATTATAGATAGTGGTTTTTCTTAATAAAATATAGAAAATAAAAAAAATATATACATATATACATAATATAATGTATATATTTTGTAAATGAAAAGGTTTATTGAAATAGAAAATTCAATGACGATAACACTTTTCTTTATCTTGTAAATTTATTTTTGTCTTTTCTTTTTTTTTTCTGAACTAAATGTTTATTATTTTTATTTCTTATTATCCTTTTATGTCCATTAAGGATAAAAATATAATTTCATATTTCAATTTCAATATAGCAAAAAAAAAGAAGAAGATACTATGTATAAATAAAAAAATAAAATTATTGAAAAGGAAAATAAAAATTGTCACCGCATAAAGATAATCCGATAAACGAAAATAATAAGAATTTAATAAGGATATTTTGATGATTTTTTTTAATGATAATTTGAATTGGGTGAACAATTTATTTTTTTTTTTTCATTTTATTTTCCCATGCATATAAAAGTTTATGTACATGTTTTGTTTATATACGCAAAAACATACGTCATATTTCAGCATAACTTTAAAATCTGTTTTAATGCTGATACAGGTCAAATTTGACTTAAACGAAGTAATTGTTAGTTTCCCAAATTAAATTTTAAATATAATTAATTGGTTTAATCAAACAATTCAAGATTATATTAAAAAAAAATGTTAAAGTCCAACTGTAGTAAAATCCTGACCAAAACGTTTTATTGTTTTATAGTCATAATCACATCATTACTAAATTGTTATGATACCTAGTAGTAGGAAAATTTAGATAGTGGGTAGTAGGAAAATTTGGTGGAAAATCCACATCTATGTACATCCAAACATATATTTTATACAGAAAATCAACCCACACTCTCTAAATATATAGTCTAAATATTAACTACCTTAATATATGTTTCTTTTTACAATACAGGTTATAACACCTGTAATTCATTTCATTTAAATTTACATAATTTAAAAATAAACCCTTATCATTGTGAAAAAAGTGGAAAAAAAAAATAAAGAAATTTTTTTTTGGAAAAACACTGATTTAGAGATATTATTTTTATGGTTAACAAGTAATTTTGTCACTTTTTTCCATTTTTTCATCAATAAAGTCCCTTTTTTTTTTAACAAAAAGGATATCATGTGTCTCATTATAATAAATTATCTTGTTTTTATTAAATTTTTTAAAGAAAATTAGAAGGAAAATATTATAAATTTTCTTTGATCATATTTTTTGAAGAATAAAGAAATTTAAAATTTTAGGTTGTTTTGTTTTTTTTTTTTTTCATATTTATTCACGAAAATATTTATAATTTTTTTCTTTAAAACAAAAAATTATCTTATATATCAAATTACTCATTATTTAGTGAAGAGAAAATCTAAAATTAATTCATTTTTAATTTTTTTTTTTTTATTCGCTTAAAATAACATTCAATTAAATATCAAAAGACACTTTTCATCAAAATAAATTATTAAATTTAATCAAAACAATTAAATTTTCTTTTTTCCTAAAAAAAAATTTTTTTAATAGATTAATTTAATTAATTATTGTGTAAAATGAAGTGAAATAATTAATTTATCTTAAGAGAAGGAGAAATTATTTTCTGTAGGTATGTACAGAAAAAAAATTTGGCAAGCTTTAGTGTTACATATATAATTACATATAATATGTATTGTAATAAGTACAATCTTTGTAGAATAAAATATTTTCTACATGAAAAGTATATAGCTATATTGGATTAAAAAAACATTTTATTGGGTCGTCTTTTATAAGAACTGTTTTTTTAAGCTTTTTAATAGTTTATATTATATTTTAGGATTCTACAAGTGCGTATTAGGATTATTATATTGTAATGTTCGGAAGTTTAGTGTTTGAAACTGTCCATAATGGTAACTTGTGCTTAAATGAGGCTATTAACCATTATGTTGATACTTGTTGTGTATTTATTTCAAGAATAGAACAGCTCACTAATTTAATACAAAAATTATGCAATACTGAATTATATTTTACCCATAGAGTTGGCCATGCAGGCCAAGGCAAAATCTAATTTACTCAGAACTTTAGGAAGAAATATTCGATTTGACTGAAATTCGAACTTAACTTGGCTATTGTCTGTGGAATTTGAAGAAGCTGTGTTGTGTTTGAAAGCAGTTAGAAGTATTAAAGACGAAATGCATACTATGAAAAACATCTCTCAAAGCTCGGAACCATATCTAAAAAAAATGTAAACTTGAAGCAACCCTTGTTTCTACGGCTTCGCTTCCTGAAAATATGTGTCTTTTACAACTAAGTACATAATCTTATATTACTCTTAGTTTTTAGTTAATGAACAAACCATCGATAAGTAATTACTTTCAATATAAAACGAAACTTTAAAATTCGCCGTAAAAATATCCTTCAAAAAATCGCTTCATTTCTGCAAATCATAAATCCTTTTTAATTTTTTAGGAATTTTTCTAAGCTTCAAACCAATTATAAATTTCCCTTTCTGTATAATAAATGAACAGAAAAAAAATATATACTTTTTCTGTAATTTTTTTATTTTTGAAATCTGCTTAAAATTTCTTTTCATTTTTATTCGTAGTGTATTAATGTTTTTTTGGTTTTTATGAATGCAATGAAAAAGCCGCAAATCCTTAAATTAAAATCATAAATAAAAAATGAAAAATATATATTCCATACATATTTTTTTAATAACTTACAATGGTATTTTTACAAAAAAAAAATTTACAAGGGGGAAAAATTATTATTACAAAATTACAAGACAAAATGCACAATTTTATTCCATATTTGTAATTTTTTTTTTACACACTTCTAATGAATATCACCCATACATATTATTTTCTATATTATATTTTATTGACAAAATAATATATCATTCTTTACTTTTATGATTATTATTTTTTTTTTTAAATATATTTAGCCATTTTTTTTTTGGTGTATCTATCCTCAGTTAAAGAAAATTATTACATACAAATGCCATTTTATTCATTTCCGCTTGTGTATCAGATATCAGATATCACTTTATTTGTTTTTAAACCTCATTAGAGTAATTTCTTTCAGTTTAGATAAATAAATTTATGAAAATAGTTAGTCAGTGACTTCACTTTACTCGAACTGATAGAACTTTGAACAAATTCTGTATCCTATAAAAGTTTAGCAACAATTGTTGGTCGCTAATTATTTCGTTCTTTTTACCAAGGCTTAATTATACAATTTTCGTTAAAGTAAAAATCTACAATAAATAATAGTTAAAATAAGATACCTTCAATCGAATTCAGATCTACTTCGGAAAAATCGAATTCAGATCCACTTAGGAAAGATTCTGTAAGATTTATCTACCTATATAATATCAAAATGATTGAAGGCTATCTATACGTTTACCTTATCGACTCATTAGAGTAATATTAAGTAGATCGAACGAATTCACTCTAACTGAGTTTATAAAATATACATTTTTCTTAACTTAAAATTTCTACTAATGACTCTGAAAACAAAATTACAATAGATAATAATTATTCGAATACAAAAATCATTATAATGTTGTACTCTATATATATTATTATGTTCATTATTAATGTTTGAAATAAATAAACATAAAAACCAAATTCTTTATAAATCTTTTTTTAAAATTGCATAATTGAGAAAGAAGCTATTTTTTTTTTAATGTTTTGTTTAAAATTTGCCACATTATTAAAATGTGCAAATTATCGTATATACGCGTTCCTTTTTTTTTTTTTAGGTGAAATAATTATTATTTATATCCTTGGATGTAATTTGAATTTAATAAGTGTGATACATGGTGGTATAAATTTAGAATTATGCTTTTTTGTTAATTATCACAAAATGTTATATTGAAAATGCATATAAAGAGAAAATTTCTTAGAAGCTCAATTATTTTAAGTTCTACTTCTGGCGGGTAAGCATAGAGTTATATTTTAGATTAGGAGAAAATTTTCTTAATATTTGAGGTTTTATAAGCATCGTAGGATAATCATAATAAGATAAAATAAAACAATAAATTATTTCTTTAATTCTTTCTTTTTATAACTTTTATTTTTGTTCTACAAATTAATTAAAATTTATTAAATTTTATTGCCTCACTAGTTTCGAGGTTTTACCTCGTCGACTGGGCATAATGTACAGAAATAGCAGTCATAAATTGGAACTTTTTTTTTATTCGATATGCACAAGTATTATAACCCAGTTTGACCTAAAATTCAGGTGGTAAGTTATACAGAACAGTAAAGAATGTACAATGTACACTTAGTAAGTATATGATTAGAAAACATGAATCTGATAACATGTATTTAAATAAAAACTTTATTATAATTTATTTTATTTCTTTTAAGTCCTAATAGTCACTTCGCCCACTCGTTGAATGAATTTTATGAATTCTTCCAATATCCAATTTCTAAAATTTTCAAATATGGGAATGGAGAAACATACACAAAGGTAAACAAAAAATTTACTATATAAACCACAGAAGCAAAACATATTATATTTCTTCTTTTTTTCACTTTATTGTAGGTAAATTTAATTTAAAATGAAGCTATTGCCTAGACTTTGCGTTCTGCTTACTATATACTGAAAATTTATGTTCATAACAAAATTGTGCATTTCATTTGAAAATTGTATAATAGCTCATATGAGCCATTTATGTGGTAACGTTACATATTTTTTTTTTTTTTTTTATTTCGTTATGATACTTAATATATTTTTAAATACATATATTTTTATTTGAATAAAATGTTGAGAAAATTCTTTATACAGAAATATAGTGTTTGGGATTTTATATTTTTTATACAGCTTAATGTTTATAAAAATAAATAATACATAAATTGAACTTAAAATTTCACTCATTAATATTGTTCACAAATCCTAGAACTCAAAAAACCGTCTCTTTTTTTTAATCCGTTTCATTCAGAATTCATATGGTTTATTAAAAACAAAATAGCAATCATTACTCTATAAATTCTCCCAGTTTCCTTGTATTCGATTAAGGATATAAAATGAGATGAGAAGGACAAACAAATATATATATAAGCTTAATTTGTTCGAACCTAAAATTCATAAATATCGTAAATTTAATAATGTTTCCCTTTATTACATTTAATTTGTTCCCTATTTGAAACTAAAAAAAAAAAATTGTATATATTATGTGTACTCTGGTAAATGTTTTAATTACATGTAAGTCTTCAAAAAGTTTTCATTCGCGAATTTTGTTTCATGTTGTACAAAGAAAAAAGATATGTTTGAAAAAAAAAAAAAAATTACATAAAAATTTACTATTTACAACAATTCTTGTTACTTTATTTCAGGAAATATAAATTCCATTTACGTCCTTTATGAATACTTGAAGTATTCAATTAAAAAACTGTTAATAATTGCTTTAAAGCTATAGAGGTAGGTGTTAGTTTTTTCAAGTGATGCATAATTTTTTTTATATATGCTTGTACATTAATATTAATGCTTATAGTCAATTTCGTGTAATTCATATTTATGTTATTTATGAATTTTCGAACTGAAAATTGATCAAATTTTTCCGCTCTATAGCTATAAGCTTGATTCTAAATAATAAAATTAATAATCTTACATAAACTAAGTGCATCCATGAAGTATTTATGTAAATTGTTTCCATTTCTTATAAGCAGATAGATTTATGTGATTAAGTAGATACCTAATAAGTTTGGTTTTGTAGTACAATTTTTCTTCAAGACAAATATCTTTATCATTCCTTTCGGATTTTTCGAGGAATTTATTTACCCCTTACAATAATTCTATGTATAGAAAAAAATATTTAGTTCTTTACAGCAAAAAACAAAAAAATATTCAAAAACATTTTTCGCGTACAAAAAATGTACATATATATAAGTTATTGAAGTTTTCCAAAAAATATACATTTTAATTTTTCAAATGTTAAAAAGACTAAATCTATAATAAATCAAGGATATTTTTGTACGTGAAGTGTAAATAAACTTTTGCATCTATCAGATGCAGAAAAAAAAATATATATATATATGTATATATAAAAAAAAATACGAACTCATGTGTGAAGTTTAATTTTAATTAAAAAATTTTTAAAAAGCCCTTTTATCGTGAAGTTTTCTTTTTTTGTCCACTTTTTTTTTTTTTTTAGTCAGAAAATTTCTTTTACTGAAAAAATCTCAATTAAATTGAGATTTTTTTTTTTTATTTTCATTTTAATAGCATTGGTTGAATTTTTTTTTTTTATTTTGAATTTACAGAGTTAATTCTGAGTATGCTTTCTGAAGTTCCAAATTTAGAAAACCACCAGATAAACAAATAGGTAAGGTTTAAAATGTAAACAAAAATAAATCGGTTTTCCTGTTTAATAATAGAATATCTTAAATGCTAAACTGATAGCTATAGTATAAAAATTTATCAAAATTGATGTTAATTCTATAAATATTTAATATAGCTATGACAATCGAATTTTTTTTGGTGAAAGTTAATTATTTTGTTTTACGAAGTTTTTCATATGTGTAACTGAAAATTTTTATATTTAATTGACTTGAAGAAAGCTAATTATGTCTCAGTTGTCTCAGAAGATATTCGTGCACTATCATGGAAACTTCATTAGAATCAGATCTTAACGTCATAACCTTAATTTTGTGACAGGGTTTCCCAAATAAAGAAGGTTTATTAAAAAAAATGTGTAGTTCATAAGTTTTCAAATAATGGCGCCAAATTGTATTATCATTCATAAGATTCATAACACATCGTTCTTAATATACTCTGACAAATTCAATCGTAATATTTTCAACTTGAAAAAAATTTTTAATTTTTTTTTCAACTCAACAATTTGCAACTTTTTTTTTAGTTTCTTCTTTTTTTTTTTTTTTAAATTGTAACTTTTGCTCAAAAAAGGATGCAAATGGGCGCAAATAATTGCTTATGTTGTATGTTTTTGTTATTTTTCCTTTTTTTTTTTTTTTCATATAAGAAAATATTTTTCAATTTGGCTGGAAAGAATTTTTTTTAATGGGTTTTTATGAAGGACAGAAACAGAAATTTTTTTTTTTTCGCTTTTCAATTAAAAAAAGTGATTTAATTTAATATTTTTTTGCTTTTAGAAAATATTAAAACCAGTTATAAAAACAAAAATAGTTTTTTTGTTTTGTACTTTTCTTAATCGTCCAAAAAAAAAAAAAAAAAATTCCATAATTTTAATTACATAAAATAGGTCGACATCTGCGGAACAGTGAAAACATAATGTACATATAGCGAGAAAAAAAAAAGTAATTAAAAAATTAAATTTTATATTAGTTTCCATTAGGTTTAAGTTTTTTGATTTTCGTGCTAGAACGATTTTTAAAGCTTTTTCAGAATTTCAAGTATATAGCTTGCTGTACTGTTTTTCGCGTATAAATGCGAATAATTTTCCCAAGCTGCTTTTTAGATTAAGCTTAAGACAGTAAAACTTAAATATATGCGTAAACAAAGATTGAACTGGTATTTCTGATTATTGTAGAAATTTTTAAGGTGATGTATCTGCTAAAAGAAAAAGTAAATTAAGTGATCAAAAATCTGGAAAGTCGTCAGATTACAGCGATATGTAAATTTTGTTTTCTCGTCAGTTTTTATACAGAACAATATTTTGAAGTCCATCAAAGATTCGCCTAAAATGTTAATAAAATTACAATTTTTCTTTAATAATTTGTTTGGTATTTGTATTATGTTCCGTACATTAGATCTTCAGATTTCCCCAATAATATTGACTTCATGTGAATATCAACATTTTTGAAGGAGTAAAAGCATTACGTAGGAAATTTAAGGCTTGATGGAGTCGCAACTTAATAAACAAATTATAAGATTGAATTTTTTAAACAATTAACTCCGTCTGAATATAGCCCAAGAAGGAAATAAAGAACTTCTGCTTTAGACTGATTTTATTAGATATAATTGCTATAACTATTCGACTAGAGTCGTAATTTTTCCACTTATTTAAAATAAGATATTAAAAATTATTTTTAAAAAATCATAATTTTTTTTTTTATTTGTTATTTTTTAATAATCTAATGGACCAATTTATTGTTTTGATATTAATTTCTTTATTTTTTTAACATAATAAAATTTATTTATGAGTTTTTTTACAACTAATTAAAGTTATTGATTTTTTTTTTTGTTTTCTGTATTAGAATAAAAACAAAATAGGGGTTCCTGTTCATTCAAGGTGAAATAATTTGCTTTTCTATACTTTTTGATAAGAGAAACTCTAGTTTCATTTTTAATAAATTATTTATTATGGTAAAAAACAAATCTGATTAACATTCAAATATTGATAATGAAATATTGAAAATATTGCAATTAGTTTAATTAATTTATTAAAAATATAAATGAAAAAGAAAGCATTAAAATGAATTCTTAATCCAATGGTTCCCAACCTTTTGAAATATTTGTACCCCTTGATAATGATTTGAATCTTTACGTACCCCTAAAAAAGAGTGCATACAGGTTATAACAAACGGAATAAAAAATTTTAACGCACGTTGTGATTAGATACGCCTCGCTTTGTTAGGACCAAAATTGATCCAGCATCATTGTTTTAAAATCACTGCGGGTTTTCATGTTATTTCTCAAGCCAATGGGTTCACCTTTTGCGTTATCATTATCAGTGTCAACAATCTTGTCTAATGAAATTGTGAAGTTGGAGGAATGATACCATCAATATTTTTTTTGAAGATTTCGTTATGAGTTTTAATATACTTATTTAAAATATACACAATTATACACAATTCACAAATTTTTGGAAAGAAAATTAGATTTTGAAATTATGTGTTAACCGTAAAAAGGATATACATATATTTTTTTCAATACGAAAAGTTCCACGTACCTCTCAGAATTGGTTAACGTACCCCCAAGCGGTCCATGGACCCCAGGTTCGGAATCTCTGTCTTAATCTAAAATTAGTAAATATCTTAATCTAAAATTAGAAAATATCCCATTTTGTACTTTTTGCAATGTAAGTAGAAGTGAAGTTTCATTTATTTAAATATTAAATGTTCTGAGAATTATTATTCTGTAAGGGTTTACTCCATAAGGCCTTTCTTGTACCTTAATCATAGTACGTACTCATTTACCTCCCAAATCCAAAATTTTATAATTACACTACTACATATCTTAATTTGAATAATTTCAATGCAATCTAAGTATTTCAAATCGAAAAACCTATTAATTGTACATTAATGTAGTTTTTGAATATACAATTTTTTATAAAGATAGGTCCTTGAGAATAATAATCAAAAAAAATAATTTAAATATCCTGGTAATTATCATTCAGACAGCTTGTTATTTTCATAATTTTTTAATTTATCAAAGAATTAAAAAAAAAAAATTTTTTTTGATTTTCAAATACTTAACATTAATATAATGATAATTCAATCAAAAGGATAATTTTATTTAACGAAAAAAAATTCAATCATTGTCATGGATTTTATGCAATAGATGAGATATTTGAAGATTTTTGGAATTTTTTTTTTTGAACCTTCTAAAAGATGTTCCACTATTTGTCAATTTCATGATGATCATAAATTGTAAGTGATTTACAAAATTTTACAGATTTCTCTCTTTTCTAAGAACAGAAATTTTCAGTAGTTGGAAATAAAAGTGTAAGAAAATCACAAATATTTGCGTAAATATGAAAATATGAATAGTTTTAAGTTAACATCGTAGAAATATCCACTTCATGTTTCCAATGATATTACATGATAATATTTAAGCTTAGTTTTATTCCATTGCTATTACACAGAAGAACGTAAACTTGATAGTCCGAAGAATATACATTATTGAATTCAATAGATAATATTACAATAAAATAAGTTAGTAATCTACTTGGCTTTTAGTCATATATGTGTAATGAGTTTTCAAAGTTGTTAAAGCAAATTCGCGATGTGGACTATCTGCAAAGGTTTGTCACATCTTTAGAAAAGCAGATAGTGTTGTCTATTATTCATATCTAGATACAACATTTTTTGATAACTTACTACTTAATATAAAATTGAAAACAATAGTTTTCTTCTACAATATCAACAATTACCGTGATAATAACCCAAAAAAAAATAAAAAATTAGATTCTTATAAACTTAATTTTTAATATTGCAAAATATTGCTTTCAAAAACCCTCTTATGAAAAAGTTGTTGCAATTGCTTATATATTTTCCACCCCATCCCCAAAAAAAACACAAAAATTATTTCAATTGATCCTTTTAGTATTCTGATTTAAAAAAAAATATATATATTCATTCAAAAATATACATTCTTTGAATTTTCTATTTTGGAAAATGAATTATACACTTAAAATGCAATTATTTTTATTTTGTTTTTTAAGAATTTAAAAGATTTTCGAGAACCAGAAAAACAAATGAAAATTTTTTATGAAAGTGATAATTTCAACACTATAAGACAATTAAAAGGAAATATCTTGAAAATCTATTTGGGAAAAGGATATTAAATAATATGCATTATCCTTTTAAGTTGGCTCTAATATATATTCATAAATAAAATTTCAATGAGTTAAAATTACTTAAAAAATCCATTTCATTTCGCTTCAAGTTAAAATTTATTTCATTATTTTTTTTTTTCTAAAAGTCTTGAAATTAAAATTTATATTATTTTATTAAATTTAAAATACAATGTATATATAATCAAAATTGTTGAGATCATTTCGTGTTCAATATTCTAGGACTACTAAAGGGATCAAGCTCTTGTGATCTCAAAAATAGAAAATTATTTGTTTTAAATTTTATTTTCATTTAATTGGATAATTGAAATTATAGAATACCGCAATCATTTCCAATCCTAAAGGACGCCGGCTCAAGCTAAATCTGTGAAAGAAAATTTATTTATTAATTAATATTTCCAAAAAATATTTATTTTTTTTAATTTCATGCAAAAGGATCTTTTCCTTTTGAACCTATAAATAATTTTATCATAAAATTTAGCATGAATATAACTATTCTAGATTTATTTTGTTTTATTTTATATCTAAAAAGAAATTACCAACTCAGTCCCGATTGGAAATCTTTAGGTAAGAAAATTAATATAAAAAATGTTAGGTTTTCAAACAAATTCAGGCTGTTTCTTTATGGAAAACAATCTATCTTTAAGTATAGTACAGTCAAAATGAAGGATAACAGAGGAAACTCTACACTCATTGGTGAGGCAGTTCTTTATATTAGAAATAACGTCATTTATGATATTATTAAACAATGAGAATCCTTTTTGATTTAATTTCAACAACTTAAGTTAATGCATTTTTGAACAAATTTTTATTTTAATTGCATATTGTGACCGGCCGACAAGTGTTAAATTATGAGACACGAAATATATAGAAGAAATTATATAAAATCTTTAGAATCTTTTATTTAATTTCAGTTTTATTTTTTTCCAAATTATTAAAAATACTTTGATATTCTTTTAGTATTTAGTATAAATATATATACGATTATGAATACTATAACATTAAATTAAATTAAAACAAAAAATTTTATACAAAAAAAAAAAGAAATGGCGACACGCGTTTTATTTTTTTATAATTTTTTTTTTTCGTCCTTAACAAGGATATGTAAAGGACTTAATGCAATCAGGAAAGAAATTATAATTATGCAATAAGAAAATAAAAATCCTTTCTTCTTAAAAAAAAAAAAATATGTATATAAATAAAATCATATTATAAATCAGAGTTATGAAAAAAAAAATTATATTTGAGTGGGAGAAGATAAATTATAAATCCTTTTCTTTTCTTTTTTTTTTGGAATTTGTTCAATTACATGAAAAAAAATTTTTTCGTAACATATAAATTAGATAAGAGCGAATTTTGGGTTCTAAATGCATCCGCGCCTTGAAATAAGAAAAGTAAAAACAATGATTATGCAATACAAATCCTCAACCTGGCACATAATACATCATGTTTTTTAAATTGAAAATTTTGTGCAATACTTATTTGTGTTCTTACGATTCGTGAATTCACCAAATCAATATGAAAACTTTTGAGCGACTTCAATATACATTAAGAGCTTTGAAAGTTACTTTCATTACAATTAGAAAATTATCTTCAATTATTTCCCAGAACCAAGCTTCTTAGCAAACATGGTATCAAAACTAATGTAACTATATAGATTTTCGTTTAGCTTATATTATACACCCATTCATGTAATTAATTGACTGATGGTAAAAGAATAAAATTTTAAAAATTTAAGTACGATTTGTGATTTTATAATGTTTACTACATAGATACAGATGCTATGGGTCTAATCACATTAATTTAGTATCCCATGCTATTTTTGTTAAATTACATTAATTTCTAATTACATTAATTTAGTATCCCAGTTCTAATTTCTAATTACTTTAATTTAGTATCCCAGTCTATTTTTGTCAAATCTTTGAGCAATTGAAGCAAAAAATTTAATTTTATACATTATACTATCACACACTATCGAAAAATTTATAATTTTTTTATTGTATTATATTCTTGGCGAATCTCGTCTCAAAAATCTCGCGGGCGTTTGCAATGGAAACACTTTTTCTAAATTAATAGTTCAAATTATAGTAGAATAAGAAAAAAAAATCAATTTAGAAGTATACGTACATTGTACAACATGAATAGAGTTTTTTAGGAAGCACACAGAATTTTTTCAATAAATATTTTTATGATTATTAAATACTTATTAGAATATATTTTTCACAATATGAATTTATATCTTGTTGTTCTTAAAAGCTTATAATAAAAAACACGAGTATGGACAACAAGTAAAGTACAGAAATCTCTCTCAGCCAAACAGCATAATCCTTAATGCATTAAAATTATGCATATCCATTCGTTTGGCTTGAAAAATACACGAGCAATCCTATATGAAAGGACTAACATGATACGACGGTATGTTGGTGAGAAAAAAATTCAAAAATGAAATCCATTCGAATAATGTGAAGGTCTAAAAGCTGAATTTTTTTTACAATTTTTTTTTCTACAAAGATATTTTCGAAATACTGAAATAATCAAAAATTTATTGCCGACTTTAACACTCTACAAAGAAATTTGTTAGAAATGGTAAAGAAAAATTTATTATGTTTTCTCTACGATGATAATGTGATTCTGTTCAAATAAGCTCTGGAAAATTTAGACATCACTTTATATTTTCCGTATATATAGAGGAAAAAAAAAACTTTCTTTAACTACCCATTTATTTATTTTTTTCATATACATATATTTTTTAATATTAAAAAATTCCAATTTTTGGCGGTATATTTGTTCTTTGAGTTTATTTTTGGAAAAAAATAATAAAAATAAAAATTAATTTATTCAAGTATAAAAGTGATAAATAAGCTTAACAGCCGTATATATTTATTCAAACAAACAAAAAAAAAAAAAATTGGAATATTAAATATTTATGATTATGCATACTTTATTCTAATTTTCCTTAATTTATTATTTTATTTAAACAAAAAATAAAATAAAAAATTATATACGATAATTTATGCAATTGATTTTTATGTATTATTATTATTATTTTTGAAATATATAGTTGAAAGATCAAAGAAAAATAAATAACACATGTGCAACAAATCATTTTCCAGTTGAATTAATCCAAAAAAAATAAACTTTAATTTTTACAAATAAATATACATTATGAGTGTAAAAGCATATAAAAGGTATACATAGAATTCATAATTATCTCTAGGTATATTATTTATGTCCTTAATTTGCAGACACATTGTAATGCAGTAATGCCTTGAGCACAGCTAATACCGCAAAGCAATTTTGCGCTACCGTAAAAACCGATTTTCTGCGTTATTTCTTATTTATTTTAAATAAAAATTATGAAAAACGAAAGATATTAATTTTATTGATTTTTTGTAAAAAAAAATTTCTTAAAATTATGTCATAATTAATTAGAAAACTCAATTTATTTTTTTTTTTGCTCCAGAAAGAATTGACTACGTCACAAAATAATTTTTTTGTTTCTTTTTCACAGCGTTTCTTTTGCATCGAAATTGGGTTTTGCTGCATTTTTCTGTCACAATCATATTATAAAAAAAACAAAAGCAGTTGTTTGCAGTTGATTTTTTTGCTTTCAGTTAAAATTAGCTGTGAACAGGTTTCCGGAACATTCCTTCAAAAATTGCTTTGCGGTATTAGCTGTGCTCAAGGCATAAAGGATTTGTGCAGAAATTCAAACAAAATACAGAAATAACTAATGTTAGCTACATACGTCAATACAACAAACATATATTATTTATATTTAAAAAATATATATATATACATTTTTTTTAATGCAATATCAAATTCAGAATAAATCTGATGCCAACTATGGAGTTGAAATTTAAAAAATTTTCTCAAAAATAATTCTTTGAGGTATTATAGTAATTTCTGAAAATAATAGTTAAAATTACTTTCGAGCTTTGAAATCAACTATACGGAATTTTTACTGGTGTATCTTATTCACAATTAAATCAAATTAATAAAAGAGATCTCCCCCAAAAGCAAACTTCGTTAATTTTTTTTTTTTTTTTTTTCAACATAATTCATTTCACAACATATACCAATTTTCAACGAACCATATAAAAACCTTTTAATTTTTTTTTTTCATATAATACAAAAGTATCCAATTAAATTTTCAATAACACTTTTATCGCACATAATTAGATTTTAATATTTGAGCATTAAAAAAAAATTATAAAAAATAATAAAAAACTATATTATTTATTATTACTTTTATCATAGTGAATTATATTTTTTTTTTTTTTACAAGTGTAATTAACTAAAATTACATATGTATTGTATATAGGGACTATCATATGATTAAAAGCGAAGATAAATTCAAATAAAAAAATAAAATGTAAACTAGTTCATTAAAAAATAATTTAATTAATTCATTTACTTATTAATGTTTTTTTTTTTTGAATTTCTTTTTTCATATTTTGAAATTTTATAATTAATTAAAATTTTATACATTTTTTTTTTTAAATTACTTATGTAATATATAATTTAATTCAATACAAAAGTTAAATTTAATTGGAATAGTAATAATTTTATTTTAATAATATTTCAATTGAAGTGATATTGGGACAGAAAAAACTTCAATTTCGTAATTTGGGAATAAATAATGTAAAGTGAAAAAAAAAAATGCTGTGCCTCCAAATTATATATGAAATTACACAAAGAACCAGTTAATTAATTGGCACAATTAATAGATATTATTTATTCTCAATAATTTTGAAACTAAATTGATACTCTTGACGTTCTTTATTTTAAACACAATATAATTTCGTGGTATAATAATAATTTTTTTTTTTTGCAAAAAGCTTTGATAGCGACATTCGGCCGGAAATACTTTAGTGCGTAGTTTTTTAAAATAATTATTCTAAGAATTTTCATTTATTTTTTCTTTTCTATATACCTACTCTATTTAGTGCACAGTACGTTAATATAGTTTCCACTCAATATTTAGTAACAATCACCCTAAATTTGATTTTTATTTTGCTTGATAATAACTAGATTGACCAACACGAGTATTATTAGAAGATAAAATAAAAGAACTGATTCAAAAACCTAAAATTTCTCAAACCTTATGTAGAAATAAGTACAGCTTAATAACAAATTTTTAATATCCAATACACACACTATATTGGAAATGCAATAAAAAATATACAGACAACAAATCGCTTCAAAATCAACAGTTCTCTCTGATGTGTAAAACCTAATTATTATGAAAATATCAACCAATACAATTAACCACAAAATATGAAATGAAAAACCAATTTTTCACTTGACGTAAAAATAATAAATTCTGTTGAATGAATTTAATATTTAATTACTTCATTATTTTATGATTCCAATAAAGTTGTTGAACAAAATAGATATGGGTAGATTTTAAATATATATATAATATATATGTACATATAAATTATGTGTGCTATGGTGGATCAATATAATATTTCATAATGTTCATATTTAATATAATTTTCATATATATACTCTGATACTACGTTGATATTGTTCATTCTTAATAATATAGCTACATATTGTAATGTATATATATAGATATATATTTGTTTCAGGATACATTCAACAAGGATTTTTTTTTTCTTTTTATGGAAAAAATAACATAAAATAAAATTACATTATTATTATTATTATTATTTTTTTTTTTTTATATTAGCGGAAATAAATCAATTTCCTCTTATTAAAATTGTACATAAAAATCATTATGCGATACTATTATTTCGCTAGAGATGTACGTACTCGTACATTGTGTACATATTTTTTATTCAGAGTATAAAAGGATCTCCTCTAGAAACCACAATTTTTTATTAAAATTATCATATCATAAAATGTATGCTGTTAAAAAAAACTATATAAACATGGAAATAAAAATTAAGGACCAAGATTTTCTTATTATTCTGAACGATATAAAGTATATGAAGAATATGCACAATTGAAACTTAATTTATGTGACATCAGGAGCTGGAAGTAAACCTGGTTTCACTGGCACAATTTCATTTTCGAGATTATACTACACATTGCTTTCAAACTCTTACAATATTTTATTTGCATAATCGAATTTTTGATAAACACATATCCAATCATTTTTGCCTACTGTTACTAGGTGTTTTTCCTGAAAACATTGTCACTTGACTCTCTGAATTGAATTATAATATTTTTTTTGTTGTTCTAAAAATAAACGATAGTCATATTTCATATACTACCCATCATACAAAATTGTGCATAAATTAATGTCAAATTTATGTCCAAAGCATATTAAAAACCAATAAGAAAAAAAGGTGGCTGATTTTGTGATGTAAAAAAAAAAATAAATAAACTATAGTATAAATAAAAAATATAAGAAATGCAAAGTTTGCATAATTTTAATATAATTATATAAACGAATCCTTTAAAAACTGTCATCATTTAAAAAACGTGATAGTCCCGCCAAATATAAGCTATATATTATGCTATATAAACTGTTTAAAAGCCAAAACTATGTGTGTTATCTTTTAATTTAGCTAATTTTTCCATATGTACGCATTTGTATCAAAAAAAAACTTGTGTTAATTTTATTTAAATTTCTTACATTAAAACTTAAATAAATTTATTATATTAAAAAAAATATATATTACAAAAATTAACAATAATAGTTATAAAACTCCGACAACAAAAATATGTAAAATACCAAAACAAAAAAAAAACAAAAAAATTAATCTTTTCACTCTATAATTCTCGACATGAAACCTAAAAACAAAAATTCATATTATTTTACACACTAAATACTATATATAAATATTTTACATAAAATTTTCATTTACTTGATTAACTCTTAAAAAAAAATTAATATACATAGTTATATAAAAAAATATATATCTGTAGTTAAGTAAATATCTATCCAGTATTACATGTATACATAGTATACAAAATCTATATAAATAAAAAAAAATATTTCAGACAATATAATGCTATTATTTAAAAACCCCAACCCCCCCTTGAATTTCTATTTTCTCGAAATTTTAGTGTGATTATTATTTTTTTTTTTTTAATACTTATCCACCAGAACAACCTAATCTACCCAACTATTGCATCGATTTTTAATTCAATAAACAACAAAACAAAAAAAAACATATAGTTTTGTGTTTTTTTTTTTTTTTGCTTATTTTCTTGTAAACAAAATATTTTTTTTTCTCGTTTTTTTTTTAACATAAATGAACTACTTCGGAAACTATTTAATATAAAGTAAGAAAAAAGAACAAACAACATAAAAATATATTTCTCATCCTAAACTATAGCTTTAACAAAAAAAAAAGACCTTATAATCAATTTTCAAAAGTCTGTAAAAATATATAATTTTTTTTTTTTTTTAAGTTTTATTGAAAAATTAGCATATATGTACACGAAAAATTGTATCTTTACACAAAAAATAAAAAAATGTTTACCATATTATTGTGAGAGTGAAATATAATAAACATAACTTATATTTTACAACATTTATACTATTACAATTTACGCATTCAAATTTTGTATACAGAATCTTTTATACAATTTTACACTGTTCATACACACACATAGTCAAAATGATATTGGAATAATAATTATGGATTCAAGTTAAAAAAAATAAAATAAAAAAAGATATAAGTATCTTTGATGGCCACATCCCATTTTATGTTGGAAAGTTTGTTGTTTTTTTCAATTCTCATATTATTCATGTTATCAGAATGACATAGAAATATCTATCTAACTCTTATACTCTTGTTAACTTAAATTACGTATCCCCTGCAATTAATATTTTGTTGGAATTATTTTCTCAACTCTTTACTCGAATTTTTTTTATCTTCTTCCAACTGCAGAACAACTAATTTAGATTATTTCTCATTTTTATTCAATTTTTGAATATCTCTTGTTTCTTTTTTCTTATTGAACTTTTTCATACATTTTATCCTGAATTTTATTTTTTTTTTTGTTGTGGGATTAAATAAGATTTTTCCCATCCGCCAAAATAAATAATACATTTTTTTTTTTTTGTTCAGATAAAAAAAAATATATTTTTTCTTCTTGCACTGTCAAATCAGTCTTAAACTAATGGTACAGATGAAATGAACGTATTTTTTTTTTTGTTGTGAACATAAAATTTGAAAATAAAATAAAGTTAGTTTTATTTTTATTTTTCCTTTTTTTTTTTGTTTAAATAAAAATAATTATAAATTAATATTGAATTATATCTAATAAAAAAACAAAAAAAAAAATTAAATAAAAATATAAATAATATTTCAAACAAAACAACAAAAATATTTAAAATATACCGTCAAAAATCTTCATTGAAAAAAAAACGGTTAAAAAACAAAATAAAAATTACTGTCAGATAAAATAAAAATTCATATGTATAAATAGTAAAATAAAACAAAAATAGAAAAAAAATTAAAAAATTAAAAAAAGTTAATAATAAATTAAAAAAAATAATAATAATAATTATATTTAAAAATCGCCCATGCAATTAATATATTTTTGACAAAAAAAAAAAAACAAAATTTGAACTTGTCAAAAATAACTCAAAAACAAAGAATAAATATACTCATATTAATAATGATTGAAACTAATTTATAAATATTTTTTAATGACACATCATTTGAACAAACTAATTAAAATTTTTCAAAAATTAAAAAACAAAAAAAAAATAAAATAAAATAAAACTAATTTGAAAATAATTGGAAATTAAATTCAACAAAAAGAAAATGTTTTTTCAAGGATAAATATTGTTTTTTTTTATTTGTAAATATATAGCAGGCAATAAATTTTACCATTTAACTATACTGTGAACAATTTAGTGCTTTGCGCATGAAATGAGGTTATTATACCCCTTTTAACTCAACACAAGCATAGAAAAACTATATATATAGGAAGTATATAGTGTAGAAAAATTTTCTCCCCCATAATAGTATCAAAAAAAGAAAAGAAAAAACAAAAAAAGGTTTTAAGTGAAAAATTAGTATTATCGAAAAAGAAAAATTTAAAGCAAAGAAAAAAACCAAATTTTTTTATTTTTTTTTAATAAAAAATGTTAATAACTGTTGACAGTTACTATTTAACCTTTGACACGAAAAGTTGAATAAACAAAAAAAAATTTGAAAACCTTTTTTTTTTCTTACCATAATTTATGGAAATGAAAATAATAAAATTTTCCGAAATTTATTAAGTTTTTAAAAAAAATTTTACATTACAAAAAATAATTTTTATAAAAAGTGCATAAAAAACTTAACTCAGAAAAAGAAAATTAAATTAAAAAAAAATATATTTTTTTTCGTTTTCAAATCACTTTTTTTTTTCAAACCAAAATTTTCCGACGGCTCAACAAAAAAATAAAACATTGTGAATGAATAATAAATATATATGTACATTTAATTAAAAAAAACTAAAATCACAAATAATGCAAGCCACAAAAATGCGAACACCGTTTGCTATACAGGAAATTTTAGGCCTTGGTGGAGGTGCCAGTAGTACTCCAACAACACATCGGCATTCACCTTCACCGAATTCACAACAACAAGCGGCAACAGTAGCTGCCGCGGCAGTAGCTATAATGTCATCACCGAACAGTAGTATAGATGTAGGATCAATATCGCCGCGCAGTAGAAATGGTGATAATTTAAGTGAAACTGGAAGCATCGTAGATGATGGAAGTGGAAAACCTGAATGCCGATTTAATAAACCCGATGAAGAGAGAAAAATGTTAGTTAACGATGGATTGCCGACAAATGGTTGTCATATGCCTGTATTTAATCCAGCTAATTTTTATGCAGCAACTGGATATGATCCGCAAGCACATGTTGCACATCATCATCATATGACATTGGCGGCTGCAGCGTATTTGAGAGGTTTTCTACCGCCAGGCTTTAATCCTACACCTCATGAATTTAGGGGGCATTTTCAGCAACATTTTGGTAATCAATTTGGTATGTTAGAGGAATGATATTTTTTTTTTGAAAGACTTAATGAAAATAAAGAAATAAATTATCAGCAAAAAAAATACATTAAAATAAAGAATACAATTTAAATTATTAAATCGTGACTTTAATGGAAGCATACATTGTTGTTCATTTTTGAGTATAAGGTTAAATTAGATAGACGGACATATATCTGCAACTTGAAATTGTTTTTGGATTTGGAATGCCAAAAAAAATTTCTAGAAATATTTTGTTTCGTACCTATTACTTCAAGTGCAATTAAAATTACAAAATTATTTTCCACAACCTTCAATCTAAAGCGAAACTGCTATTTCCAAACTTTTGTTGATTTTTGAACTTTCCCAATGACTGATTACTGAGAATATTTTATTAGCCATGAGAGAACGAATGAGTAAACATTGGCTTTTCCGCTACAATAATTTTATTCGAAATATATAGAATGAAAGTGTTTTTCTTATAATACTTACTTATTCAAATGATAATACTATTATGTTTCCGAGATCTTGTTAACTTAAACCACACTTAAACCGAGATCATATTTTTTAAATAAAAGAGTTTAATAAGCAGTATAATTTTCAATTTGGTTAATATTTAGTAGAAATTGTTTAATGATCTTAACTTGATTTGTATCACAAACACTAAAAACTAAACCATAATTGTTAAAAATAATTCTCTAAAATGGAAAATAAAGTTTCATGCGGTTTCTAATAATTTGTAGACTTATTATAATTAAGTTTTCCGATTATTAAAATCTGTAAAAATAATTATTTAATATTATCATTGCTGTTGTTTGCAAAATAAAATTAATTTATATTATAAAATATAAGTTTTTAAAAAATTATACAACTTGGAATCTGACAAAAATGCTTATACCAAAATTATCTCACATAATAAAAGCTTAACTATATACATTGTACAATAAAAATAAGGAAATGTGAAAATTTATGTCATAATTATTTTCCGCTTTTGTTATGAATTTTTCTTTATATTTTCTCTTCATTTATACACATAGAAAAATATTCATATAAGTATAGGTACCTAGTTGAATTTACTATCAAGTATTTTATCCTTGAAAAGCAAAAAAATTTTTTTTTCATTCTTTTGATTCAAAGATTTTTAAATTAGCACCTACTTAACAATATTTTCTTTTATGTACAAATTTTTCAGTGCTTTAACCCTTTGTATCCCCATCTCTTGCTTAACTTTCATTTATATTGTATATACTGTACATATAAAACATACATTACATATATTTGTATACATTTTTATAATAATTATTCTAATAAGAAATTACTCAACAGGAAAATACACCCCTTTATTTTCAAGAACTAATGAAATTCCCTAAACAAAAAACATATGTACATAAGTTAAAAAATAATCACTTCATGTATTAAATAAGCTCATTAAGTTTTTTTTTTTTGTGAAAAACAAGAAAAAAAAGATAAAATGTATAAAATCACTCAACGTTCGGGTGAACAAAGTTCCTTTTTTCATCTTAAAAGCTTATTAATATTTGTCATATACTATGCATAGTGTTGTATATACATTTGTAGATACAAACTTATCAACATATTATTATAGTCGTGTATTCGTATGAACATAAATAAAACAAAATTGTATATTTTTAGAATCTATATACGATGCTCTGAATTTAATCTCCACAGTATATATTTTTGTTGAAAACAAACAGTCGAGTGTGTATATTAACGTTAAAATGAAAATGCATTATATATGTTTCAGATACTTGGAATTGCACTTCTTTACAGATAATTTAAACAAATTAACTATTTTATATGAATTAAATTTGTCTAATAGGCATTAGAGATTAAATGAATTCTAATTTAGAAAAAAATTTATGTAAATATGAAGCGTTTCAAAGAAAAGCGGTTAAAGTGAAAATTTGTACAATATTGCAATAAATTATACAAAAAAGTATTAAAGTGATATTCTGAAATTCTGCTTTAATTTCTGCAAATTGGATTTTTCTCGAACTTAATCAAATATTGTTCAAAATTTGCTATTCTGTGGGTATAGTGATTTAAAATTTTTATAATAATAATATATAAACCTCTTTATATGCCTAGAAAATAATAATGTTTTTTTTACTTAATTTTCTTTTTTTTATGTACAATATAAAGTACATTATCGTAAATATGCACTTTTTGTATATATACATATGCAGTTTTTGATATATATAATAATATATTTTAAATGAGAAAAGAATTTTCATTGAAAACTACAACATTGTATTTGTTTTCTCATTCAAGGGTGTTAAATATCACACTAAGTTATTTATAACTTTCACATTTTGCCTACTTCTCGTAATATGCAGAACAGCATTTTTATGTGCCATTTTTAAGCGCTGACAAAATTTCATTCAATTGACAAAATATTGTACTTTAAAAGAATCTCATTTCTAAATGTAGTACTTAATGTATGTTTCAGCAATTTATTTTTTATATTATCTCGAAAAGATAGTTAATTTCGAAAATTTTAAGATATTAAGATTGCATGGGGTTTGATTTCGAATCTTCGCATCGAATTGAACTACAGCAGAGCAGAAACTTAATAATGAAAAATCAATTTTAATTCAATGTATTTATTATTTTGGAAACTATATTCTCTCCCAAAAAAAATGCAATCTTTTAAGTAACCGCAGACTCATTAGAATATCATTTGAAAAACAAAAAAGAAAATTTTATTTAAATTATATATTTATATATTCAAATTGAAATTCAGTAGACATAACCTGCTGACTCTTATCAACACTTTCAACTAAAATATTTCTTAAAGGTAGCTAATTAGATACTTTTTGCATCTTCTATTCATACAAGCATATTTTTTTCGAGTACTTATTTTAGAATAAGAAAAAATTTTTTTTGTTAAAGCTTTATTGTACATAAAAAAAAAAAAAAGAATTAAAAGAAAAAAATTGAGGTGCTTGCCCCAAAGGATGTGGAGCGATGATGAAATATATGAGAAGTGAAGAGAATGATAGATACCACAAAAAGTGGTAATAAGCATAATAAATAAATGGATGTGCTAAAAAAATAAACAACAAAATATGATAAAAAAAAAAATGATTTTTTATCTTTTTAACACCTTTTCTTATATTATATATTTTATCCTTTTTTAATTTTTTTTTTTTTAAATAGAGAGTGAGTGAAAAAATTCAAAATTAGGTACATTTTCTGCACTTCTTGACATATGAATAAGTTCCTATTGTTAAAGTTTAAGCAGGGATTTTCAACTTAGATTCTTAATTTAAATAACATATCCTTTATATATAAAGTATATAAAGATGAGTTAAATTCGTTAAATTTTGATTCTATATTATACTTTCAAATATTGTAACAAGAATATAATACTTATGTTACCACGTTACCTATAATAAGTTATTCACACGATCCAAAGAAATTCTAACTTTAATTGTCTCAATAAACAAAAAATTCCTTGCATTCGAACTTTTCAGATCCAGTCTGCAAGTTTATTTACAATTTGCACTTACCCTGAGTTTTATATGAAAATCACAGTTACAAAATAATACTGGTATAGGAAAAAAAAAACTTATCACGAAAAATTAAAAGCTTTGAATATCCTGCTGTAGTGATGAATGCTTATATAAAATATTTTCGAAATAACTAGAAAAGAAAATGCATCTCGGTTAATAGGTAATTTTTTTCTTATTATACTCAAAACTGAATTAGTTATATTTTCTAAAACAAATTTTACAATTTTATGCAGAAGTAAAATATATGTATAAGACTTTTAACTTTTAACAAAAGTTGAAGGTGTGAATAATAAAAAAAATTATTGTTTTTGAAAAAAAAAAAAAAAAATTCTACTTCAAAAAAAAATATTATACATTTGCCACTCAAAAATATTAAAGTTTAATATATTTTTTATGGTTTTTTCTGTGCGTGTTTCCTTCGGTTACATTTTTTTTCCTCCAAAGACTCACAAATAAAATACAATTAAAATATTTATTACTTGTGAATAAAATTTTTATTTGAACTTAACTAGCTTTTAGCAATAATTTAACTCGACTTCAATTGCTAAAAGTGTGTAAAAAGGAAAAAGTAATAAATTTTTGAAAACAAAAGAAAATTTTCAAACATTTAAAAAAAAAAAATTATGATTGATTTTCGTTGAAAAAGTGTATTGGAACATTATACATGTAAATATTCTGTTAGGTCAGGTATTTTATTTTCTGATTTATTTCGAAACTATAGTGTTGTTAGGAAGTCATATGGGCAGCAGTATATGATTTGAACAGTACTTTCAGTATTATATTATATTTCTTTCTCATTTAAAGGAATCCTAGAATCAATTTTGTAGAACTTCGAATTTGATACAACTTTGCACTTAAAAGAATCTATAGAAAAAGGATCTAGAATGAAGAACTCCACTCAACGCAGATGAGTGGCAGAAGTAACTAAATTCACTTTTCTTAAAATAAAAAGGGACGGATCAATTTAAAGTTTTGTTGAATCAAGTATTTTGAAATAAAGTGTATTCAAGATTGTACTTACTACAATATTATACTTAAAAATCAAATACCCCTAAAATTTAAAAATCAATATTATCAAATTTGATTAAACCTTTAGTAGTTTGAGGGCTAAAATCGATTCAACAATGCCAATATACGGCTTTACGCCCGTAATCCTTATATTTAGAAATTATGTTTGATTTTTGGTACTATTGTCGAAGAGTACAGGTCTGTGGGTTTGTGATTTAATTTTTAATTTAATTTTTCGTTATTATAGTTCAAAAATATTTTTTTAATTTTACAATTCATCACATGATAATGTATGATGCATAATATATACATTATAGTATTACTTTTATTTTTTATCCTCTTATATTAAATTTTAATACATAATTAATACTCTCAACTAGCCTATCTTCAGTTGTCAAATTTTTTTCAAACACACAGAATTTCAAATTCATTCAAATTCATGTCCTGTGTAATTTTCAAAACAAATTTATCCCAAAAATATTCTATACACCAATAAACCAATAAAGAATAATATAGACTAAATATTACAAGAAAAAATTTCCAGAAAAACTACTTCAGTAGCCCATTAACAAGCAATTTAAATCATTTAAAATCTTCACCTAAGAGTTTATTTTTATTAAAAAGAAACTTTTGGTTAATCCTATAAAAACATTTTATTTCTTAGCACGAAAAAAAAAATTAATTCTCACCATCTATCCTATTATTAGGTGTAGAGTTTTCTTTTTTGCTTTTGATAAAGACAACACTAAAAATGTCCGATAAAAGTGTTCGCAATATTATTTTTTTACAAAATCCATTTCACTGTATTTAATATTCTAAGAATATTATTGAAATATCAGTTAGATGAATATTTTTATTTGACCAAAAGTTAGACCGTTCATATACATAATGTGGAACAGAACTTATTTATTTTTTTTAACATTAAGGAACATTTTTATGAAAATTATTAGTTGTATGCATTATTTTAATTTCCAATATACCTAAATATGAACTAGAAATCAATGGAAAACAGATTCTCACTCTACTGATAAGACGTTAACCGAAATCTTCTAGTTTAACACACATATTGCCCTTTATGTTTCAACATTTAAAAGAATAAATCAACAATCAAATTAATTTTAATAAACTTGTAATAAACTAATACTTAGTGAAAATACTTGTAATATTAGGAAGGAGATTTTTCATTTCAAAAAAATATCCTCAAAAAAAAAAAAGAAATTGAATATTAAAGTGTCAAACGGAAATCATTATATCAAATTATGTTAAAATATTCTCACACAGGTTGTTGAAAACGAAAAGTATAAAAAATGTTTTTTTTCTTTCTTTGAAAAGTGTTAACCGCATAACAAAAGAATGGTTTAACTTAATTTCATTTTTTTTTTTGCACCCATAATTTTCCATAAGGATAATTCTTAAGAAATACAATTTATTATTAAGTTATTTACTTTGTAAACAAAAATATAGTCAAAACGCCTACACTTAAGATAATTCTTAGAATATACTTGAGTATTTTATTTCACACCATAGAATTTCTATTTTTTTTTTTTGTGTAAAATTATATTTTTTTTTAGACCAATTATCATTAATTAATCTCTTTTTATATACATTTTATTATGTTATTAAAAGAAATTTAGAAATTTAAAGGATTTTTTTTTTTTAAATATTGTTCTACTTAATATTGTTAAAACAACAATTAAGTCAGGAAATGAATTTTCACAAGAGTTAGAGTATATTTCATAGGAAATATCATTATGAGATTTGAAGAAAAATACATTTACTTTATATTTCTACTGTGATTTGAATTATTGCAGCGTTAGTTATTTTTCTAAATTAAATATTCTAAAATGACTTATCCTCAAAAAGAAGATATTAGGTAAATTCTGAACAAAAATATTGGCTTAAGTCTGATATCCCAACTTATTTTTCATTCAAAATCTTCTGTTATCATTCATTAACATTTGAGATTTTTTTCTGGTTTAATCAATTTGTTATTTCCTTTCAATATGTTATTCAGAAGGATGCTATAGTTCAATGTTAAATCGGATTACTTTTGAAATTTTTGATTAAATAGAGGCTTTATGTTTTCTTAACCTCAAAATTGAGACCCAAACATGCAAACGATTCTCCAAAATCTTCATAACTAGGTAATTCACTCATTTTAAGCTTGGTCACTACCGTGTTTTCATCTCAATGAAAATGTTATATATTATATAATTACCATTTTACCATTTTTTCAGATACATTAAGGTTTTTTTTTGTTAAAGAAACGGGAAAGAATAAATTACGATTTTCTATAAGGAAATTTCAACTTTATGCTTATTTCAAAATTTCTATTAATGGGCAAAATAAAATTTGAAGGCAACAACCTGCACATTATTTCTAATTATATACTTTAATTTTTTTGCCACTTTTTCAAATTGAGAGCACATAAGGTGCATTTCCGTTTCATTTTCCTTCTTTTTTCATTTTTATAACAATAGCAAATCCAGGATACACTAAGGATTACCTTATTTTCTTTTCATTATTCTACAAATCTAATCCATTTAGCACTAAGATGAACATACATACCTTTATGTATGTTTAAAGAAAAAGGATATTAATAACGAAAAATTAGATTTATATTTTTTATTTTTTGTAAAAAAAAATTCAGATATTTGATACATTGATTTTTTTTTTGTAGTAAGTATCAGCATTTAATATTAGTCCTTTATCAAAAATATTTTGACTATAATTGTTTTCATTTGATTTGATTTATATAAACCTTAAATTTAATTTTCGATAAGAACTTCAAAGCATTATTTTATTAATTTATTTCATAGTTTTATTCTTGGTTATGGTTTGATAATCTAATTTCCGTCGTAAGTCGTTAGATCAGTTTAAAGCAGTGTCAAGGATTTTTATGGATTGATTAAGCAAACAAATTCAATAAAAGTTATGGAAATTTTCTAAAAGAATCGTTTAGTAACTAATGATTAAATTTTTCTTTAAATGCCCAAAGTAAACGAAGTTTAAATAAAATAAATGCACCCTTATTTTCAAAACGGCAGGGCTAAATGAAAGTAGAATATTGTAACTAAGAAACTAGTATCTTAGTTCATAATTCCGAACTCTTGATATAGAAATTCTCTCAATATACAGCACTTAATAAAAAAAATGTCAACTCAACTTTATTTAAATCCTTGATCCTTGAATAGGTTTAATAAATCCGTACGTTCAATTATATTAATTTCTATCAGAATGAGATCAGAATAAATTCTTAAATTACTTTTTCAAAATAAAATTCTATTCAAAAATTATTATTCCAATAAAAATGAAATTGATATCTTAATTTCCAATTCGATATAAAAGCAAATTAATTAATTGGTCAATTAGTAAATTGCTTTCATATGAATAACTTTTTTTTTTTTCTTTCTTAACAATTGAACATTTCTTTCTAAGTGGAAAAATATTTGCAGAAATATCATTTTCACGAAAATAAAAACTATTTTTTTCTTTCATCGTTTTTTCCAGCATTCAACTTGGTATTTATGAAGTTTTAAATTACCCAAAATGCCACCAAAGATAGTAAATAAAAATTATTAAAAAAAAAAAACGTTTTCGATACGTACATACGGATACGAGTATATGGTATAGAAGCATACAATACATTTACGTATAATATGTATATGAATAATTCATTGATGATTTTCTAATTAATTTATTTTTATTATATTATTTTCAAAAAGGATTCAATTTCAAAAGAATAAAAATAAATATGAATTCAATCAAAACAAAATAAAATGTTATGTGATATTCAATTTTGGAAAAAAAATAAAAAAAATTTTCTATTGAAAAAATATAAATTTTCAATGCAAATGTCATTATTCCTAAAAAAGGACATTATAATAAATACCTACTCTAAACTAACCAAACCATAATGAAATTATACTTAAATTTCAAAGTAGATTTATCAAAGATATTATTTTCAAATATATATAATTAAAATTAGGACAAAATTTTCTGCTCATTATAGAATTCATTTCATTGAAAATGCGCTTACGTATCGTAATCGTTTTAATTTAATCAAAAATATTTAAGGACTTTATTTCTTTCAACGAATGTCGGCCGCTGGAATTTGGATTGCTTAAGCAAAATTAATAATTAAAAAGATGATTTGTTTTTTTTTTTTAAATAAAATTTTAAATCAAAAATCTTAATAATAATTCTCAAAATTGTGCAATAGCTTTATTTTTATTACTATAAAGTTGACCCTAACATAAAACAACAATGCATCAACAAAAAATGATTTAAAAATCTGAAATTAACTTAAAAGCTTATTGTTGATGGTTCTGTTTTATTAAAATCCAACTGAAGTGGCCGACTAAATATGTAGTATGGAAACTTTTAACTTTTTTCATGAAGTAAAATTATATTATCATTCTAAAAATGTAATTTGCTGTGAAATTATGTATGAATGTTCATTGTTCATAACAATTTTAATTAACATTTAGCAAAATTAAACTTAAAGTATGTAAAAAATTTCATTATTTCCCATTTTTTTATGCATATTATTCCTGGCACATACATATTTTATCCTAGTAAAAAAAAAATTAATTCAATTTTTTTTTTTTTAACATATCCCTAATATATGTTGTTTTATAACTGGTATGTATGTTGTACATTTACATTCTATATGAACATCATATGAATATATATGTGAATTACTAAACATTCTGTTTTAGCATACAGGAAAATTTTGAATTCTTAAATTAAATTCTAATTTTAATTCCATGAAAATATTTAAAAAAAAAAACAAAAAAAACACACAGAAGGAAAAGTTTTATAGATCTAGAGAATTATTACCCTTCCAATAAATTTAATTTGTCATTATTTTCTTGTGTTTTTTTTTTTTTTTTGTATATTTTGAATAAAACCGGTGAAAAAAGACGGTATATAAATTTTCTTACAATTTTTCAATTAATTTGTCCTTATTTTTAAACATAAAGTTTTTTTTTTTTCTCATTGAAAAAGCTCGATCAAACTTAATTTTAGTATTTAGAGAAAGCATATCATATTGTTATAACATCTGCAACTGCAACAACCAGTATTATATAAATCTCGAATTATAAATGCGTTTAAATATGTTCAACCAAAGAATAGACGTGGGATACATGCAGTATTGTTTAATGTAAAAGTAAATTTAAACATTTTTTATGATTCTAAGTTAGATTTGCCGACCCGATTTAAACTTCAAGGCATAAATTCAAATATTTTGGAACAGAACACAGAATTGATGAGTTAACTTCATTGGAGCAATCAATATTGTATTTAAAACCAAAAATTGGAACAACGCGGCTTAAAATCGTTATAAATTAATTTAATGTCAACTACATATATGCTATGTCAACAATCCTTTTCCCTAACTCAAATTGAAAATAAGAAAGTTTTCTTTTTAATTATTTTTCGCGAAATTCTTTTAAAAATATTTTAATTACAAAATTCTTAATTTATAAAATCTAAGAAATTGTAAATTCTGAATTTTTTCACAACATATATGAACATTTTCTAATTAAATTCTTTTTTTTTTCTTTATATGTATAATTGAAACATTATCCTTAAAAATAGATAAAGACTTAATTAAATATTCATTCTTTATACTGAAAATTTATTCGAAAGAAAAACGAAAGTTTTCTAAATCTTAGACGAGACTGAAATAAAGTTCTGATATTGTATGAAACTCTTGTTCTCGATGAAGAATATGGTGAGCAGTATAGTTATCGTTTCTGAGCAATCTACGAATAACGAAGTCACTAATTAAGACACAAAATAAGATACTAGAAATTCAATAAGAAATTTTTTCCGATAGAAAATAAAGAAAACTAGAATAGGAACAGAATTTAATTTGAAATTTTGGACGTACCAAAAAGTTGTCTGGTTGGTCATTATTCGCAATATTTTGCAGACAAAATCTTATACTATTTTCAACAGTCTCTGCGGCAATATGAAAAAATCAACGATTAACATTTCTTGAATAACATTCTATAAAATCGTTATTCTTTCGTATCATAACTTTTCGAAAAATATATAAAATATTTTTTTATGAATAATTTTCATTTTTGTAAAGACTATTAAACTTTAATAAATTTTAATGCTTTAATAGAGAATCGTGCCAAAAAGTTATTTTATTTTATTTTTTTTTGTTTTTAATTTATTTTTCTTTTATTGAGTATATCCTTTTTAAAAGGACATTTGAATTAATTAATAAATTTAAAAAAAAAATATTTTTATTTTCTTGATTTAGTAAGAAAAAAAAAATAACTCATTAAAATTTAAATTTTTTTAGTCCTAAATTTCCAGTCAATTAATTTTTATTAATAATAAATATTAATTGCTACATTAAAAATAAATTTATTAACCAGTCAGATTAATTAATTAGTTATGGAAGAATAATAAAAAAAAAAAAATGAATAAAAATTCATTGAATTCCTTTTTTGTTATAATAAAAAAAAAGGTGTCCTTGTCGCGCAAAATGATTGATAAAAAGAAAAAAGAAAAATTACTAATTTCCAATTAAATATATTTTCCTCAAGCAAAAGAAAAATGTCGAACCTTTTTTAAATGTCGGTTAATTTTTCATTAAATTTTCAGAAATTGTAATTTGTTAGATTTCAAATTATCTCAAAAAAAAAAAATTAATTAAAGGTTCTTAAATTCTTCCAAATGCACATTGAATAATAAAACAGTACACATTCAGAGGTCGACATACCGTCAATCGCGATCGACTTGTTAATCTTCAAGGTTTTCAAGGGAGAAATTTTCTATGACATAGTATATTTTTCTATTATCGTTATTTTTACCTGTAAATGGCTGAGAAGCAGCTGGTAAGAAAATTGCTCTCATCACAGTTCAAGATTCGGTTGAACACTGAGCGCGTATCCGTATTTATAGAAAAAAAAAATGTCAGGAGTTACAGTAGAGACAAAACCCATTCATGAATGTGCGCTAAACAATATTTGAAAAAAGTTCTCATTCGGTTTGAATATGTGGGAGAAAGCTAAAAAATGTAGAATTTGACGTAATTTTGAATGTTTGTTTTTGATCATTTAGATAAATTTATTTATTTTTTGAAAAATATGTATCTGAGGTGATCTTACTACTGAAGAGTTTGCCGACCACTGCTATTCGTTAATGAAGTAGATGATTTTAACGAGACTTACTAAATTAATTCTAGACCTTATATCCTACACTCAAAGAATGAAAACGATTATACACATAATACTTACAATAATATGTGTAGTTCATATACGTATATTTGAAAAATTAAACAATAAGGAAGATTATATATATTTTATCACAATTTAACCTACTACACATTATGTATTCCTATACTAAAATTAATTCAGAAAACTAAACTTTAATTTTTTTTTTTTTTTTGGTAATTTTATTATTAAATACATTATGTATAAGGACTAACTACGGACAAAAAATTATTAAAAAACAAAAAAAATTCGATCAAATGTTTTTTAGAAAAATAAATTCAATTTTATTTTTTTTTTTTTGTATAAGCGAAAAATATATTTCCAATTATTTTTGAATACCAATTTTCCAATATATATATACGAATGTAAATATTTTTTATTTTACATAATTGAATTTCCTTATTGAATTTCCATGAAAAGCTTCTAACAAAATCTATATATACACATCTATATAAACATAAACATCCTTGTTTTAAGCAAACTTTTTTTTTTTATTTTTGTTTTCATTATTATTATTATACATATATGTATATAGAATGAAGGAAAAATATTTAAATATTTTATTTTCAAAGCAAGAAAAAAAAAATTTTTTCCTTACCAAAATGGTAAAATTTGAATGTATATATTCATATTTATGTATGTATATATGTATATATAAAGAAAATTACCAATAAATAAATTAGTCGATAAAAATTCAGGAAAATGGCTTAGAGAATGAAAATTTGTATAAATAATTTTATTAGGGGTTCCATTTTCTAAAAAAAAAAAAAAAAAAAATGAGAGCAAAAAAAAAAAATATTATATTCCTTTTTTATTATTGAATTAAAAAAATAAATGGAAAGATATTTTGCATACTAAAAAAAAAAATTTTTTTAATGATATAATTTGCTTTTAAGCAAAAATCTCCTTCTCAAAGGAAGAAATAAAACGTAATACAAAAAAAAAAATAAAAATAAATAAATCGAGAAAAATAAAATTACTTTTTTTGGGGAGGTAATAAATTTTGTCTTATTTCGATGTCACCATAAAAATGTGTCACATAAAAATGAAAAGTGTTTAGCAAAAATTTAGAGAAAATTAAATTGTTAATTTTCATTTTTTGGGGTAGAGTTTATTTTAGACTATTATTTAAGTCGGGATTAAATGAGATTGATTAGACATTGAAAATCGCTTTCTTCTACTACCGTTGACAAATAATTAATTGATAATAATTTTATTTTAGTTTTTAATAATAATTATGTTTTCTTTTTAATTACAGCAATAAAATAATAATATTTTAAACTATTATAAGGTTTTATATTTATTATTTATTTTTATTAAAAGGTTAAATATTCGTTTATATCCACCACAATTTTATATGCTGGTATTCATTATTCAATTAATTCACTTGAATTAAGTATTTGTATTTTAGCTTACAATGAAATGGATTACAGTCTGCGTTGGTACTACACGAATTATGAAATTCTTCAATTTATGGATGACATTTTTTTTCTGAAAGTTCCAATTATAAAAGTTTACGAACATTTATGCACTTAAATTCAACTTTAAAAAAAAAAAATTATATTTGTAGCACTTATAAAAGTAAATAACTGAAATATAGCTATAAAAACCATCATACCCAATTGACAAAGTAATAAAAGCCCAAAGGGAAAATAATATAATAATAAAATGTGTAAAATACCAAATAAAACTTTTCAATTTTCCACCACTTTTGAATATTTATAAGTTGATGATTTTTTTTTGGAAAGAAATCAGTGTTGAAGCAGGAACACTAAATAAAAAGCGTTATAGTTTAAACTTAAAGTTTGCTTAAAAGGTGGGTAATTTTAATTTTCAATCATTGAAATTAAAAAAATATATATTGGGAAAGTTCTTCTGGGCAGCGTTAAAGTTTTTTTTTAAAAAAAGAGTAAATTATTCTGAAAAAGAGTGTGAATTATTCTACAAATAGCTAGTTTGGTTCCAAAAATAGTAAATCTTAGTCAAAAAGAGTAAATATCTAAAAAGTATTGGTTTCTTGTTCCAGAAAATTTAAATCAGTTATTCAGTAGAGAACTTTAATTATAATCCAGAAGAAATTATTTACGATTCCGAAAATTCAATTTTTTCATAAGTGTACCCAGATTCTGAACTTAAAGGCTTAAGTTTTACGTCTTTAATGTATAATCTTTAAATGTTGTAAAATTTTGTTCTTAGACAATTCTGTCTGTAGCTTATTGTGATGATCAAAATGTTTTTTTTTTGAAAACACATTATATTAACTATTGAAATTTGGAGTGTCTTTTTTCATTCATTTTAGATGACTCTTTTTAGAAGAATTACATAATAATATACATAATCCAAATAAAAATACAAAATAATCCAATGTTAAATATTTCTTGCAAAAGATGGTTGATATGAAATTGGTACGTATTTCTATGCATATAGAGTATACAAGTAATTTTTTTATTTTATTTGTGAAAAAAAAAGTTAATCTTATCTCTAAAGAGTTCTTCTGCCGTTTTAAATGTTGTCAGGATATATTGTGTACAATAGTAAATTGGCAATTTGCTATTAAACGCGAATATTGAATATATAAATTTTTTTTTTATTTGAATATTCTATTTCTTTTTTTAACTTCAAATAAAAATATTGAATAATTTAGAAAGAAAGCAGAAAAAACATTTTTTTTTTATTTTTTCAATTCATGTCGGGAAAAATAAATTGGAATATTCATTTTAAATATGAAATTGAGAATTATTGAAGGAATGAAATTACAATATTTATAGAAAATTAACAGAAAATTTAAATTATTTTTGAAATCATATTAAACAGAGCACTTATGACTGATTTTAAATGTTATTTATATTAAAATGATTTGACTTATTTAAATTTTAGTCCAATTATAATAATTTTGTATTATTATAAGCCAGACGATTTTGACAGCAAATTATTATTATAATAGTAATAGATTTAACATTAAACAAACTAATTTGACAAAATTTAAAAACTTGAGTTTAAAACTTAATTAATTTTGTTAATTGATGTCAAGACTAATATTAACACAATTTAATAAAAAATAACTCTAATTTACCTAGTTTACATAATAGTCCAACCGTGGTTGAGTCGAAATGTGGTTGAAAAGAGGTCAAGTGTTTACATGATGTAGTCGAAAAGCATGTGGTTGAACTGTGATTGAATTGAGTTTGAAAATGACAAGATCGTCTATACAAAAAAGAAACAAAACAAACAGATGTTGCTTATTTTTAACCGGGTTAACCGTTTACATGGATAGGTTAACTTAACCGAGCGAATTTCTTGGGTTGAGTCAGGTTAACCCAGGTTAACTCTACCACCGTCTACATGTAGACTAGGTAATTGTAATGGTTTTAAGTTTCTATGACAGAATATCCAAATTTATTATGCAATTTTAGAAAAAAAGACATGTTTTCTTCTTTTATTGAATCAGTGAAACAGGACTCCAAGAATCATTAAGTTTATAAAATATTAGTGAGCTCTTTATAACAGTAGTGGATAATGTTTTGGTAATAAACAACAATTTTACGAGATTCATCTTTGATTCACACTGTACACTAAATAGACTATACTAAAATAATGTAACATAGATGAAGGAAATGGCTTTAGAAAATGCTAATCAGAAAATTGTTTTCAAATAATTAAAAGGAAATTAACTCCTTTTTTTTCAATTCATTATCATAATTAATATCCTGGCAATCATCTGTCTACTTTATTAATATATAATGATAAAAGAAATGAAGAAAAATTTGTAGCAATATTCATTTGTTTGGATTAATAATAAATACTTAGTTGGCGGAATCTGTCACAATATAACTCTTTATAAAAAAAAGATTGAAATATCACAAAAAAAAAAACGAAATAATAGCATGCTTTACATATGTCTCACTATTATCCTTTTTTTTTCACTCAATAAATCAAATAAATCCTATAAATTTTAAATAAAAATTAATATCCTTATAATTTGAAAACATAAAAATTGCCTATTATTCGATTTTTTTTTTTTAATTTTTTTAAATGTAAATAAAAGACACCCATTTCATTCTGAACCGTAAATGAAAATACAACTTACAATTTTCATAAAGTTATAATTTTATTGGCTTTTCTTTTTTCTTATTAACATTTTATTAAATTTTTTGAAATTTCTTCTTTCAATCGCTTTAATTCATGGTTTCTTTATCTCAATAGTGGTAAATAAGTTATTTGCCTGATTTATATATAATAATTTGATACATAGAACTCTTGAACTGAATGTAAAGAAATTTTTACTCAAATTATAAGGATGATATATCGTATGGGTACAAGGCTGGATGCAAACTTTTCTAATACCTTACAATAAATTTTAAGATATTTTATTTATTTTTTTCTTATATTTATAAGCAACAAAACCAAAATTGAAAAAAATGATTTAGTATTATCAAAACATCAGAGAATTTGGACGGCTTATCCAAAGTTGTGCAGGGTAATCTATTTCCGTCTAATTTACAATAAAGCACATATATTTCAACTAAGCTAATGAAGTCTGATTAGATCTGCATATACATACATTGTACTTACTTTATAATCAGTCTTTGAGAAAATTATTCTTCAAAAATGTCAAAAATTAAAAAAAAATATATTTTCAATAAAATATATTTTAATTTCAAAATCCACTTAAATTTCACCTATTCATAGAAAATTATGCACAAAAATAATATTTTCTTACAAATTTTTTTTTTCATTTCTTTTTTTTTAAGAATATTATAAAAACATTTTTATAAGTGACTTGTTCATTTTGAGTCGAATAAAAGGGTTACACGATTACAATCAAAATATAACATAAAACCGAATCCTTTATCCTTTTTTTTTTGTGCAAAAAAAAAAATTGAAAAAAAAACTAAAATGCCAACATTCTACGAAATTGGGTTTGATTTTTTCAAAGGTGTTAAACTATGCAAAAAAAAAACTGAATTTCAGAGGATACATGTATACAACTATTTTCGTACACACAAAAATGTGTGCTCCTTGATTTTTTCTTATTGGTATTTTTTATAAATTAAAGGTGGTTTCTATTTTGATTTTATTCTTGAAAGGATTCAAAAAATAAAAGTTTTTTTTTTATTATCTTTATATTTTTACAATCATAAAATTTTTTTTTAAGGATATTTGATATTCTTTTTTATTCAATTTAATTTTTTCTTTCAAATTATCTTCTTTTTGTGGTTATAATGCGATTAAGGAGATAAATTTATTTTATTTTAATAAAACTTATAAAAATTGATAAACATATGTGAATATGTACTATACGTAGGATCATTATGTAAATTAATAAACATAAATATAGTTAGTTCTGGATACATAATTTTAACAGTGGACATATTGATAAGACACATCTATAGGCATCTATAAAAAAAAAATGAAATTTAGTACACCAAATTTAAACTGTAACCAGTCTTCTTGTAAAAGATCAATTTTAATTCCAGCAACCTATATTTTTTTTCTGTAATTTGAAGTAGTTATTTTTTGGCATTGTAATAAATAAAAATAAAAATAGTATTTACCGAAATTTTATATCTTAGTATTTCCTTACTTTTGGTTTTAGAAAAAATATGAATATTAATATCCTGTTGATATTATTATTCTTTTGCATATACAACAGCAATAGATTTATTCCCTTGGTAGAATTATCGCTGTAAAATCACAAATCTTTATAGAAAAAAATTTATGCCGGTATTTGACTGAATTAAAATTAAATTAAACATTTTATTGAACTAAAATTTAGATAGTTCATATAAAAGTTAACATTGTTGAACTGAAACGTACTTCAAAAATAAACTCCAGTTACTAGTTAATTAAAAATAATGTTTGGAAAATCACATACCTACCATCACCTTATATTAAATGATTGGATTAAACCTTGTTTCCCAAAAAAATTTGTGAGATGATGGGAAAATATGAAAATTATTCCTATTTCGTGCTAACTTTAGCTAAAGTTTTGATTCGAAGCTTCAAAATCACTGCTTTCTTTCGAGTTTTTTTTCTTTAATAGGAAATAGGATACAAAATCACTTTTTTATGGTAAAAAAAATCCTGACAAAAACTGAGGAAAATCTAATATAAAATATCTTCATTTTTTCATTTTTTCCTGGGAAAATCTAGTATTTAAAGGGTAATAAAAATTCTCGAAAAACCGCAAGGAATTTTTCCACTTAAAAACAATTTTTTTTTTGTTTTTTCATTTTTCTTAAATTATTATAACAAAAAAAATAAATAAATAAAATGGTTTTCTTTTTATAAGAAAATTTATTCACAGTCTATTGCAGAGAAATTTTTAAATGCAAAGATGTAGTATATATATTTTTTTTTATATCCTGCAATGCACTTAAAAATTAAATCTAATATTTAAATAACACAAAAAAAAAACCTGAAAATTTTATAGTCTTGGTGATAGAATAATAAAATTTTAGTTGTGATTGTTTATTAAAACAAAAAAAATATATATATTTATTTCTACTATGTACGTGCAATGAAAACCTTGTTCAGATAATTCTTTAAGGTAAATCCCATTTTAAATAACTTTGGTGAATGAACTTTCTATTTAAAAAAAAAAAAACAATTATATGGTCACAGAAAAAATTACATGAGTATTTAAGATAATTATTAAAAAGGTTCGAAAAACCCCATCATCTAATAATCTGATGATAATCTGATGATAATCTGATGATATCTGATGATAATCTGATGATATGGAACAAATAGTCCACAACTACAATTTTTCATGCATTCTAAATATATTACAATTTTAAAACATTCAAATTAAACAATTCTTCTCATATCCTACAATCGATAATCGAAACTTTCAAAATTTAGTGTTCTTAAACCTAAAGAAAAAACAACCAAATCATTACAAGAACAGCTTATTTTCCATAAGATTTTGACCCAAAGTAACAAACCGTACCCATTATTTCAAAGACAAACACTTCATTGAACTTCAAAAAAAATCTTTGTAACAAAAGAAATTCAGTAATACATTTAATAGATTTGTTGACAGTGTATACAAAGTTGCTTTCAAGAATTTATTATTGCTGTTAAATCCTTAAGGATTCTAAAAAATCTTTTTTAAGGAAAATAATAAAAGAACAACAATATTTCCCAAATCATTTTATTTTCAAAACAATTGAAAGTCTAGTAAAATTTTATTATTATTTTTTTTATTTATAGATCAAACCCGCGGAGAATTTTCACGACTTTCTGGACGTGACGGTAATACAAATGGTGATAATACTGATCATGCAAATGGACCACAATCAATGAATGGTTTAACATCGGCTGCTGCAGCTGCAGCTGCGGCGGCAGCAATGGCCGCACATCATCACCAACAAACTCATTTGAATGGGACAAACGGCAATGGTCATCAGCTTCATCCAAACCATGACACCCTGCTGATGGGGCATAGTAGCAGTAGTAAAAAGAAAAATAAACGAAGACATGGTCGAACAATATTTACTAGTGGACAATTAGACGAATTAGAGAAATCTTTTAAAGATGCACACTATCCCGATGTGACAGCGAGAGAAACACTATCAATGAAGACAGGCTTGCCCGAAGACAGAATACAAGTAAGCCAAATTATGATTAAAGATGTCAACTGTTTTTATTTGCTACGGAATGTAAAAAAATTTAGCCGGCATGGTATATTCACTTAGACTCACGTATGTACTGATATCTTCAAAAATGAACCATCATATTAGGATATATCGATATATGTACATGCATATATAATGTTGAACTAACTAAGGCACTAATTTTAATATTAAAAAAAATATTAACGATCTGAGCGTAACCTTAATTTTTTTTTTTTTAGTAAATTTGCACAACATTGAAGAATAAATATGGCGTTTTTATCCTTTTTTATCCTGCCATCATAACATTTATTATTATACTTCTTATAAAACACATAAATGTATAAAAAAAATCAACGCATTCATACGTACGAACTAATAAAATGTAAAAATAAAAGGAATATAAACTGAATTAGAAAATTTTTATTCATTTTTTTGTTAAAAATAAAAAGAAACCAAGAAATTTGCATGTATGTTGTACAACATAAATAATAATACCTCCCCAAATAAATTTTTTATACATATTGTGCAGTTAATTTCATTCCTGAGTGGGCACTTTTGGGTGATTCTCCTGCTGTTTTTTTGATAATTTTCTTAAGTCTTTTTGTTTTATATGATTTGAGATAGTAATCCACCATCAAAATATTTTAAGATTTTTTTAAATATTAATATGTAAAATGTTAAATGAAAATTAAAAATAAATTTGTTAACAAGTTTTATTCATTTTATCGACAACAACTTGTAAATGGAGAAAACTTCATAAACAATTTTGTAAAATTAAAGAGTTTAATCTTTCGCATTCCGTTATAAAACATAGTTACTTACTTAAAATAATCTTATGTTTATGTATAATTTTATGTTTAAATGATTTAAATGATCTTATGAATTATTTCGATTTCTAATTAATTACGTAATTTTATAAAATGAAATATTTAATTTTTATATTTTTTTTTTTTAGAAAATATTTTCTCTTATCTTTGCATAATTTTACACTAATTTTATGTGCGTACATTAATGTACAATTAAAAATTATTTTCGCACCCCTATTAACTAGTATTTCTGTTTATTATTTTATTAATAGAAAATAACAAATTTTTATACCCTTAAGAATTGACTTAACATTAACTATGTTTGTATGTTTAAAATGTGGTGTAAAAAAATGTGTAGACAAAAAAAGAGGGTGCTAATATTTTGTCTTGTCTTTTTTTCTTTTTTTTTAATATTTTGTAACCAATTTGTTTAATAGTTTGTAAAACAACGTACCAGAAAAAAATGTTTCATTTCAGTGATTTTTGATTTAAATTTAAAAGAAAAAATTATCATGTGCAATTTTATTTTCAGTTAAAGTATATAACAAATAAATTTTTGTAATATCAAGTTTATGTATTTATTTGTATTTATTTTTTGTGATTAAAGAGTATGATTAAAAAACGATCTGGATTATTGAAAGCTACGATATTAAAGGGACAAAATGAGGATAGAACAATGAAAATATGTATTGCTATTTCTATTTTTCAGTTACTCTCGGATGAACTTCTTTCTGAATACATTTGAAAGTCCGTAAATTTTTTGCAACCATTTAAAGTGAACTAATAAATTTAATTTTCGAAATAAAAATATCAACTGCTACGTAATAAAATTTCAACATTGGGCAAAATGTATTTTTCACACAACATATATATCTACTTAGCATATGGGTAAAGGCTTGTAATTTAAGTCTTCTGTGTTTGATTTAAAATATTTTCTCAAAATAATCAAAATGTAAATTATTACAATTTGGACTATATAGCAAAATGCTTTATTTGTTTTTTAGAAAAAAAAAGAAAATAAATAAAACAAATTAATTTATTAAATGTGTGATAAAAGCGTGCTGCTAACATAAAACATTTCTCATCATTTGAAGAGAACTCGAGATAAATCCTTTGGGATTTCTAGTCAAGTGTATGAGATTTTTTTTTATTGTTTACTTAAATTTATTTGTTAATTTCATTATCATTTAATGTGTGAGAATACTTTTATGAGCTCAAACTGTTGAGAAAGGCGGATGTGGTTTGATATTTGAATTAACCTCTCCTTCGGGAAATTAATTTTTAAATAATATTGAACTCTATTTTTTAGTCGTCATATATACCTAATATTTTTGAAGATAATTAATGTTATGTAGCACATAAATATTATTTATCTGAAGTTTAATGGTATGTACTTTAACGTATATTACTTAATGCGTACATAGTTTTTTAACTTAACGAATTTTTAAGATAAATCACAACATAAACTAAATACTATTAATTACAAATGAGGGAATATGCATATTATAATACCCACAAAGAGTTTTAGTTAGGTAGTCAGTCAGTAGTAATATAATGGCTGTTACATTGCAATATTATAATTATAATATTAAAAAATCAAAGAAATAAATAATCAATTACTTTCTATTATTTTAGGTATGGTTTCAAAACCGGAGAGCTAAATGGCGTAAAACTGAGAAATGTTGGGGTCATAGTACAAAAATGGCTGAATATGGTTTATATGGAGCTATGGTGCGACATTCATTGCCATTACCAGAAACAATATTGAAATCTGCAAAAGATGATGAATCAGTAGCCCCATGGCTTTTAGGTATGCATAAAAAATCATTAGAAGCTGCTGATATATTGAAAAGTGATGATAGCGATCGTGAAACACCGACATCAGACGATACTAATTCTTATTCAGCTGGTAGTACACATAATTCACCGATTTCTTCATTTTCTATATCGAGACTGTTATTTGATCAACCACCAGGTCAACAGCGAATCAATGGTGGATCAGCGGCAGCACACGCTGCTGCAGCAGCCCTTAAAAAGCACAATGATGAATTGGTTGCTTCTCATCAGCAACAATTGAATCAACAATTTAATAATAACAATTTACCAAACAATTTGAATCATAATTTAAATCAATACCAAACAGGTCATAAAATTGAACCATCACAATCACCATCAACAAATAGATGAAATTATTATTATGCTGGCAATGGTCAAGCATAAACATAGTATTCCAATGAATTTTTATTAGAATTAAAATAAAATAAGTTTTTATCCATCAAAACTGAAATAAGAATATGAAACAAACGGGTTTAGGAGAATTTCATGTGTACAAAGATTATAATTGTATGCAATTTAAGTTACAGGACAAATGAAATTACAAATATATTTTTTCATCTTTATATTTGGTTTCATATTTATTTAAAAATAAAAATTTCATGTATCTAGAAAATTCAGATACAAAGCTGTGGAGAACCCAAAACAATTGATTACCTCCAACCATCTAATTGGTTCAATGAATGCCTACACTTGAGAAGATCTTGTGAAGGACGAAACTACGAAGAATTATAACGATAATGGCACTCATTCAAATGTGTCAAAATAAATAATGAATACGTATAATAATTTAGTTATTAAATGTTTTTGCTCAAAAATAAAAGCCCCAGAAGTTCTGCTGTTCTGAAGAATCGAACTATAATAAATTCAACGAAAAACGCAATTACATAAAATGTATAAAATATTTTACTTTTTCTACAATTAGATGTTAATTGATGTACATATTAGTGATATATATTTTCAAAAAATAATTTTCCATTAATATTACCATATTATACATAAAATTACACCATGTATAATTCTCTATAGCTTGCTAAACAATTTATTTAAACTTTCCATAAAAAGGAAAGTGTAGTGTTTGTATAAGCGAATCGGTTGAAAATTACTTAGGTAAGTATGAATTTATTAAAAGTGGATAATTTGCTTAAAATTATCTTATGTCTTGAAGATGAACTATAGTAACAAAAAGGGAAAAATTCTGTTGACGAGAAAACAAAATTACGAATTTAGTAGTAATCAATAATATTAATATAAGCATTGTGGAAAATTATAGTTTGAAAATTGTTGTAATTATTATAATAATGTAACATTGTAAAAAAAAAATTAATCTTAAATTAATAACTTGTAGAAAATTTTTATTAGATTTTAATAATAATCATCCACTTTATTTTCTGTAAAAATAATAATTATGCGAATGTATAAATAAATAAATAAAGTAAATAATAAAGTTATGCTTTTTTCAACAAACTTTAAAAAAAAAAATTGAATTCTAAATAAAATCCACACATTTTTGTAAATAATAAAATAATTTTTGATTACATCATAAGTCAAATTTTCACATTGATTTTGATTGTAGCAATAAACTATTAAATTATATGATTATGTAACTTTTTTTTTTAAGTTATCTTAATATAATAATTAATATTAAAATTCTCTTATGAATCTCGAAATAAATACATAGAATTTTTAAAAAAGGGTTTTATAATGATTTTATTGCATATTTATTCATATATATTAGATACGTATATTGTGTTTAAAATGTGCACTAGGGTGTGACATTTTTAGGCGACTTTTTTTTTTCAACGAAAAAACAGGGTGAAAACTTGCAAGAAGGTAAGAAAAGAAGCCTGTTCAAAGCGGAGCTCTTAATATTAATATTTAGAGGTGTCTGTATCTAATTTTCCATTTCCCATTTAAATAACATGGAAAAAAAAATCTTTAGAACGGCTATCTCTATGATAAAAGTGTAAGAGACCTTTTTTGTAGAGCGTTTAATTCTCTACAAGAATATGCTATTGGCTTATTTATATGAGGTGTGAATGCCAAGCTAGAAAAATAAAAAAAATAAAAAATTTTTTTCCCATGTTATTTAAATGGGAAATGGAAAATTAGATACAGACACCTCTAAATATTAATATTAAGAGCTCCGCTTTGAACAGGCTTCTTGCAAGTTTTCACCCTGTTTTTTCGTTGAAAAAAAAAAGTCGCCTAAAAATGGCACACCCTAATGTGCACATTATTTGCATTTTAAATATTCCATAAACAAAAATTTTATTGAAATATCATAATCATGCATTATCAAAAGCAATTATTGCGATATTAATTGGAGTTCAAATTAAAATTTTTATTTTATTGTCTTACCTACAGTCAAAATCGAAAGTCAAAATTTTGACTTGCAAAAAAATTAAAATTTGATTTATTACGTAGTTTAAATTTTGATTAAAATATTGTGATTTTTTTTTAATTAAAAGATTTTTCTTTTTAATAATAATATTGTTGCATTTTTTACATAAAAAATAAAATAAAAATAAATATATGTTATAAAATAAAAAAAAATTCGAGAAATATATAAGTGTAAATTGAAAATAATTACTCATTTGTTTTTTTAGTATATTTAAAAAAATACGCTAGTGTCCTTCCTTACCTTCTTCGTCCATGGTGTTAAGATCTGTGAATGTGAAGTCGATCGTTTAAAGATTTTGTAATAAATTCTTTTTCTTGCTTACATTCAAAACAAAATCATCTTGATTATTATTTATTTTTATATATAAAATCATTTTCCACATAAAGTTGCTCTAAAGTCTGAAGTTTAGTCAAGTATAATATATGAAAACTTTGAAGGTCCATATCTTCGAAACGAGGTGTTTGTGCCAAACATGCTTTTGGAATTGGGAACTACCCCCCTCGAATTTTCAGATACAATCCTTTTTCAATAATATAAATTTATTAATAAGTTTTTTTTGTCCAAATGAATAAATTCAAAGATCATAAAAATCCCCTAAAAGATTTTTTTTAAATAGATAAAAACCTTATAAATGTTTCCACCAACCAAAGTTAAGAACCCTTTTTTTGTTTTACGATATAAACAAAAACTTTGTCTTTAGTAGAAAAAGAACAAACAGCTGATTTCAATGTTAAAAAATGTCATCTTTATTTTTATTTTATTTTTTTGAAACCACGACACGACGACTACGTATTTTTGGTAAGTGCAAAGTACTAATTTTTAAAATTCTTTTTTCTTAATTAATTTTATTATAATTTAAAGTAATATTTTTTATTAATTATGAATTAAAATAAATTTATTTTTAATAACTATAAAAAGTAAAAGATTTTTTTCTAGTTAAATATGGCAGCGGCATCACTCCGACAACGTTATGAGCCGGATCGTATTGGGATCAATGCTATTTTGCTCGGTAGTTAAAAACCTCCTAATTTTTTTCTTAAAATGGAATTACATTTTTTTTTTAAAAACTTTATTTTTAGGGCCACCTGGATCTGGAAAAGGTACTCAAGCACCTGCTTTGAAGGAAAAATTTTGTGTATGCCATTTATCAACTGGTGACATGCTTAGAGCTGAAATTCAATCCGGTTCAAAACTGGGATCACGTTAGTTTCATATTTAAAGTAAAATTTTTAATCAGTTTTCCTTGAATGCAAAATTAATAAGGTTTTGTTTCTGTTACGTCATAATGTTACTTACCTATCTCGGCAAGCTAACATTAGATTTAGTTTACCATAATTAAGCAGGGTATAATACAATAAAATAATGTAGGTAATAGGTATAATTTTTGTGAACCTATGAAAGTGCAAAAATAAAAAAAAAACATTAAAATTAGTCCAGTTGAGAATTGCTTATTCAATTAACGATCAAATACATTTAATACTGGCGCCCCAGATAGATAATTGCAGAAAAAACATAACTGGAGTCTTAAAAATCAATTCATTATTCTGTTTCTTATACCTACTGTTTATTAAGTTTAAATATTTTGTATAATTATATTGTTAGTTTTTTTTTAAGATTTAAATTTAATACCAATTAATTTGTTTTAGAGCTCAAAAAGGTAATGGACGAGGGAAAATTGGTATCGGATGACTTGGTCGTTGATATGATTGATACTAATTTGGATAAACCGGAATGTAAAAATGGATTTCTTCTCGATGGATTTCCGCGAACTGTCGTACAAGCGGAAAAATTGGACCATTTGTTGGACAAACGTAAACAAGCTCTAGATGCTGTTATTGAATTTTCAATTGCTGACAGCTTATTAGTTCGTAGAATCACTGGTCGACTGATTCATCAAGCATCTGGCCGTTCGTATCACGACGAATTTCATCCTCCAAAAGTTGCGATGTGTGACGATATCACCGGGGAGCCCTTGATTCGCCGCAGTGATGATAATGCTGAGGCATTAAAGAAACGCTTAGAAGCATATCATAAACAAACAAAACCTGTAGCAGACTACTACGCTCTTCTTGGCATACATTTTAAAATTGATGCTGCCAAATCATCCAATGAAGTATTTGGAAATATTGACTCAATATTTATGAAACAAAAAAGTAAACAACATGCGGCCAGACTTTGATAGCTATTATTGGTTTCGCAAGATTTTTAAAATAAACACAGATTTACTTGAGCAATCAAAGTTTAATATTCAAGAAAAAAAAAATTGTAAAAGAAAAAAAAACTGGTGCTGAAAATGCATTTACATTTAAGTATCAAAAAATTTAAAACACAAAGTACCGAATTTTATCCTTTTAAATGTGTCCTCAAATAGAACTAACTATACTTAAAAAAACATATTTGAATTTTCAAATTTGTATAATTAATTTCCAATTTCTACTCCATGACATGATTATATATTATTATACTTAGGTAAATGTACTCAAAAATTAGTATTACATTTTATAAATTTCAAAACTAAAATCCGGAATAGTGTTGCTAATAAAAAATGACAATTTCTTATCGAATATTAACTTTTGCTCAAGGCATAAATAAAAAAATCAGTTCTCATAATGAAAAAAAAAATTCCTTCTTGAATAATTACCATTAAATTACTCATTGAGGTTTTTTTTTATAACTTAAAAATCATTGTAGAAAATTAAAACAAAAAATCAAAGTAGTAACTTAAAAAAGTTGTAAAGTTATATAAACCACTCTGTAGTTAAGCAAAACAAAAAAAAAATCACAAAATGTAAATGTACAAAACAAGAACTGCAACATACCTAATTTTTAATTTTTCAACAGTAACTATAACCGTCAGAAATCATAAAACAATCTCTTCGAAACAATTTAAGATAATTAAATAAAATGCTGAACATAAAAATATTCTTATTATGAAAATATGCTTATATGTATATGTATAATTAAAATTTTATTTTAATAATTGAAGAACCTATTATCAATTTATTTGAAAAGGAGATAAAAATTTGTTCAGATATCAAAATTTTAATTAAGAATACAGATTTTAGATCTAATAGCATTTCTTTTGAGGGAGAGATAAACATAAACACATAAAAATATTACATAAATTTCACTTGTTGTTTTAATTTAATGATACTTTGTTATTATTAGAAATATAAGTTCATTTGAATTAAAATTTGTTCAATTTTAATTATTATATATAATAATTATTGTATCCAAAATAGGTATAGATAAAATATTTTCCTATCTAGGTAATTAATTTCTATATTTTGTACAATATTATAAAAATACATTTCAAATTGTTTGGTTTATTATTTTTTTTCTTAATTTTGATATCTTATAAATTTATAATGTAATTTTTTTTTTTCACTATACATTATGATTATTAAACATTATTAAAAACAATAATATTCAATAAGAAAACTAGGTACATATCTAATTTTTAAATGCCAAGATCTTTTTCGAAACTTGAATTTATTTCGCTAATTAATTAATTAATAATAAAAAAAGTGGTAAAAATGTTTAATAATGAAATATAATTATTTTTTATTTCCAGAAAAAAAAAAAAGTATTTATATTGAAATAATCCAATAGCTCACCACCGAATGCCTATTCCATCACCAAATATAATGCTAGTTTGGTGTCAATTACTATTTAATAGGTTGATATCTTAGTATGCCTTCAAATATTTCTATGTAAGCAAAGATTTTTATTTTTCATCTTTTTATTGAGAGTTTGAGGTAGAAATTTCCATTATGCTGCATTATGATCCAAATCCAATTCATCTTATACGGCGTTAATACATACCAAAGGATTAAGAACATATTGGAACAAGTCATATAACCGTTATGGGATTGAGCTCGAATTTTAATATGTATAAAAAAATTTCTGGGACTGCAAGTCGGTTTGGAAAAATTATCAGGGACGATCCAATAATTTCAATTAAGTTCATTTTCACGAATAATAGGTCTTTTGGTGGAGTCGAAAGGATTAATAGTGTTTGTGAATTAACCCCTTTCTCTATTACTAAATTTTAAAAACCCTATTGTGAGGCATTATAAATATAAAAATTATAGCAAGATAAACTATGGTACGATCATCTGCAAATTTCTTTTTCTTTGTCAAATTACGTAACTTAACCTTAAAAAGAATTATTGACATCTCTTTAATTTCTTCGCCAAATAATAATTAGAAAAAAATCACTAGCAAAGTATTATAAAATTAATTTAAATAAAAATTAAATAAAACTAATATTTTATTATTTTTTTTAGAAAATGGCCGGAGAATCAGTATCAAAAAAAGAATTAAGTGGTTTATCAAAAATATTCAATGGAGAGACCATGGCTGGCCGAGCTAATGTAAGTTTTTTTTTTTATTTTATCATCAGACTTATTTACAAAAAAAGTTTTATGTAATCAAAATATAGGTACCAAAAAATTTTAGTTTTCTCTTAATTTTCAAAAGACAATTTTTTTGTAAAATTAATATTTATTTTCATTTCGAAATACTGCACAAACTTATTTTAATCATTAGTTGTTCGTGTTAGTAGGTCATTAAAGTGAAATGGATTTATTATTACGAAAATTCTTATTCTCGAATTCTATTTGATGAAATTCAAAGATACACTCCTAATGGGAATGAGAATAGAATTTTCGAAAGATTTTTAGGTTTCGATTGCTTTTCATAGTAGTCCGCCTGGGCTTGAAAAATACTTTAATAAACATTAAATTTTTGCAACAACAAACTTTCTTTTAAATATTCAAATTTAGAGATTGTTTCGGTAGGCATTCAATTGTTTAATATCGATTTGATCAATATGGTAATCTTTAAGGGCTCTAATCTCTTATGCATAGCTCCTTAGCAATATTTAGATATTTTATTTTAAGGCTGATAGAGAGACCAGGGCCCTAATTATGTAGGTATATAAGATAGGTAAGTATTCAGATTTTTTTCTTATTCAATTCACAAGGGTTAATTAAAATTTTTAAAACATATACCAAGGTACATAATATGTTTTAAGTTTCGAAATGGTAAAAAATAATATAGGCACCTATACTATAATTGAATGATAAACGATCATTCCATACAACTATTTTGTTGAAAAATCAAACTAATAAATTTTTAAGTAAAAAAAATTCATATTACCTATATAATAATATTCTATTGGGCCCAATTACATAAAATAATAATGAACTAAACTTTTCGAATAACGATTGATTGTCTTACGAAATTCATTATGTTAATATTTTTCTCTTTTCAGGTTGCCAAAGCAACGTATCTTGGAATTGGTCTTTTAATTGCTTATTTTACTTTAAAACCTAAATCAAAAAAATAGAAAATAATAAATGAAATTATAATTTACAGCTAAGAAAAAAAAAATTAAATTTATTCAATATATGCTTTGGGTTAATATCTATCATTTTTGGATTAAGTTAATTGAAACTAAATAAAATGAAGATCTAATGTAGAAAACAAATTTTTTTAATTGCTGATTCTTTTTTTTTAAAAAACTTTGTTAAAAAAAAATACCAAAAATTGATTAATACATTTTTAGTTTTTATTAATGTTCAAAAAAAAATACAAAATTCTTTTTTTCTGGTTTAAACAATTTTATAAATCGTTATTTAGGATTGTAACCACTTTAGCATTTGCTAAATTTTAAAATTGGTTTAAACCGACAGGTTGAATATTTAAAAAGTTCAATTCAGACACTTCCTGTGTTCTTAGTGTTTATCAATGACAGTACATTAATGTTAAAACAAATCAATTTTATTATATATTACAATTACAATTTACATTCTATAAATATTAGTATTTTAAGCTTTAAATGGAAACCAAATCTTAAATATAATCTTCTTCAGTACATGTGTGTGATAACTCTAAACGAAATACATTCTAGTACTAGTTATTAAAAAGTTACCCCACCAATCTAGAATATTATTTTAAATGGAAATATTAAGCACGACAATAACATAAAAAATATTCAAAAATTCTAGTGTACTTATTAAAAATGAATTCTGTTATAATTAAAGAAAAAATGATTTTTTTTTTGGAATTTTGCGCTTACAATTTGATATGTAAATCTAAATTTCGTATAATTTCCTTTGCTTTATTTAACTCCTGAGTAATTGTTATATTATTAATCAAGTCATTTAATTTTTCTTCAATATTATCTTTTGTAGTACCATCTACAGCCTCAACTAGCTTACTTTTTAATTTATCCAAATAAGTGAGTAATAGTCGATTTTTTTCTTCTAATTCTTGATTCTCATTTTCTAATTTTTCTATTCCAAATTTCATATTTTCAATGTGTTTTTCTAATACCGAATTCTGTTGCTCGTAATCTGATGTTGATTTCCGTAAAATTCTCAAATCTGAATCAACAACTTTATTATGTTCGAGAAATTCATCTGTAAAAATTTGTATTACTTTTCCATCATCGCCAATTTTTCGTTTATTTGTTAAAACGTTATCAGTATTAAATGGTTTTACATCCTTAGGTCGGTTTTTATTATTGATATTAGTTCCACCACCATTAACTATTGGTTTTGTCTTAATATTATGTGTTATATTAGTATCATTTTCAACTTCTTCTTTGTTATTGGCCTCTTCACTTAATCGTTTCTCTTTATTGTACTTTTCCAATTCCTCTTGATACCTAAAATTAAGAACAGATCTATTAACTTTTCTTTTCTAAGTTCAAAATATGATTGTCACTAACTTGGCACGATCAAAATCAGCAGCTTTTAAATAGGGCAATTTTTCTTCATCTCGCATTTTATTCCATTCTTCCGCTATCATTTTTGTATGCTCAATAGCTGTTTTATTTGGATGGTCTGTAACAAGCTTCTGCCGAAATTCATTCATAAAACGTACATACCCTGTAACAGATTAAATTTTCTATTCATTTATTGATTTTATTATTGCAAATACAAATATTGACGCCATTTAGGTGGTGATCGTTTGACTTAAGTTTTCTTCTACCTGCCTATGACTTAACTAATAATAAACTTTTTTTTCGAAAATAACTCTTGAATTGAACCTATAATAGATACTACTGCATATACGACATACCTACTTATCTGTACCATACATACCCTCAAACTATATACTTCCTTCGCAAACTTACCTACTCAATTCAAATTCTTTTCTTAAATTAATTAAAACAATAAAATTTTATGACGACATAGATTAAGTGAAAAAAAACTACCTGTCCTTGGTGCCTTTGGTTCTCCTTCTTCATAGCGGCGTCTTCCCTTCCTTTTAATTATTTTTTCTCTATCTTCTCTATTAATTTTTGATTTTCGTTTTTTAATTGGAACCGCTTGCTGTTGCTGAACTGATGAAAAATCAGCTTCTTTTTTAATAGAATTGTTATCAATTTCCATAATAATTAAAAAGGAAAAAATTAATTCTTTTTTAAATTTGTTAAAAAAAAAATTGTTCTTCCAAACCAAATTAAATCAAAATTTATTAAATGTATTTAATATGTATGGCCGGGGACCAGGGTTGCCACTTCTGTGTTATCTAAATGCAGTAGATTTCTGGAAAAAAAAACGTAGTAAATCGAGTGAAAATGCAGTAGATATGAAAAATGAAATGTCCACGATTTTTTTTGTATGTTGACTCTCAGGGTTCTTTTTAACTAATAAAACTCAATAGATAAAGCAAATTTAAAAACAAATTTAAAAAAAAATTTAAATGTGTTTTGTAATAGATATTTTTTATATTGTACATACTTCATATATTTTATATTATACATTTATATTTTATTTTATATACATATATTTTACATTATATATATTTTATATTATATAATATATTTTGTATTATATAAATTTTAAAATATTCATAATTTATAGTATATAATATTTTGTATATTTTCCAATTTCCATCGACAAATTTATATAAATGAAAATATTTTATCAATTCATCGGGCGGTTCATATTTATCTGCACCATATCTTTTCAATTCTTTAATAATTAAAACAGTGATAACTTGTACTGTAAAACAATGATAACTTGTACTGTACTTGACTTGATAAGAAAAACTTTAAAAATTGTATTGTTCTTAACAATAAAAAACTACCATTACCAGACAGATATCACAGAAGTATAAAACTATTTTTTTGTGATTAACCAGCTAATAATAATGATAATAATGAAATGTTGACATTTTATTGCCGCTGTATAAAATTTGTTGCAAAAAAAGTACTAAAAATTTTAAAATGGACTTTTGCAGTAGATTTCGTCTCTTTACAGTGACGTAGAAAAGCAGATGGAATGCAGTAGATCTGCTGTAATTACAGTAAAGTGGCAACCCTGCCGGGGACGCGAACTGTCTCGACGTTAACGACGGCGACGCTAATAAAAACAAAAATTTATTTTACGTAAGCGTTCACGTTCAAAGCATTCTTTTTAATGCCCTGAACAAATGAAAGAAATGTAACAAAAAAGCGGTAACAAACATTGAAATGAAAGTGTCAAAGTTTCATTAAAAAGCATGTATATAAAGAGGAATCAGTCCCATGCATAAACAAAATATATCTAGACTTGCATTGAAAGAAAAAAAATTCAGCCAAAAATTGAAAACATATGAGTGGGCTTTTTTGAACGTAACTTTTTTTTTGTAGTAAACTTTTGTGCAGGTGTAAATAGAAATGGTTTTAGCAAACAAAAACTTAGTTTGGTGGTTGTTCAGGACTTTAGAATTTGGTTCTTATTGTTCTCTTTGCAATAAAGATAACCAATATTATTTTCTGGTTTGTGAATAATCTAATTTATTTAAATTTTAATTTTTTTGTTAAAAGTATAATATGTATATGTATATTAAATAACTTAATGTTTTTTTTTTGTTTAACCAAATTTAGTTTTAGAATTTTCTTATTTTTCTCAGCAATATTTTCTTTTAATTATACTTTCTTCGTAATTTTAGTTTACTATGTACATACTTTTTCAAATTTTCTTATGTTTTTATTCTTCCTGGCAAGTAAATTCATTTTTAATTTAATTTAATTAAAAATTGATAATAATAATAATATTAGGTATTTTGAGTTTTTATTTATTGCTGCACAGATACTCTTATACTCATTCCCTAAATTCAACAAAAAATAACAACAAATTTAAAAAAAATTAATGTCAGAAAACATATGAGTGGGTCTTTTTGATTTCAAAATTTGCTGAAATAATAATCTCAAAATCCCATATGAAAAAAAGAGAAAAAAGATGTTATTGCCAGTCTACATCTATTTCGTCTATGGTCCCATACAAAAAAAAAGAATTAAAATAGTGAAACAAAAAATCCATATCACAACTCTTTGAGAATTCCACTCTCACAAAAGCTTTTAAAACTTCAAAAATAACAACAGTTCTATACATTTTTTAAAGTTTTAAAAGCTTTTGTGAGAGTGGAATTCTCAACAAAAAAAAAAAAGAAGCTCATGGGGTTAAAATATGGATTTTTTGTTTCACTATTTTAATTTTTTTTTTTTGTATGGGACTGATTCCTCTTTATATACATGCTTTTTGGTTTCATGCATTTGTCGTAAAAACTTGAAGCCTACTTAAACCAGAAAGCATGTATATAAAGAGGAATCAGTCCCATACAAAAAAAAGAATTAAAATAGTGAAACAAAAAATCCATATCACAACCCCATGAGCTTTTTTTTTGTATTTTTTGAGAATTCCACTCTCACGAAAGCTTTTAAAACTTTCAAAATAACAACAGTTCTATACAATAGATTTTAGTAGTTTCGTTATTTTGAAATTAGAAATTCACCCAAGGGTTTTGTCACCGCATTTTTTTGTTTTTTTGATCGAGGCGTTGAAGAGATACCATTGCACCATAAACATTACAAAGGTGGTGGGTATAATAACAAAAATATAACTCCATCATGTAACCATAGCAAATTAATATTTTTAAACGTCAGAAAAAATTAATAACTTTTTTTAATTATTTGATTTTCGATTTGAGTAAAATATTTCTTCTATTCTTGCGCGTGTTGCAAAAATTTTTAACAAAAAAAAGAATTTAAATTTTTAAGAAAAATAAAATTTCTTTATTTTGAATAAAAATTTTGCAAAAATTGCCAAACTTTATAAGAAGAATTGAATTAAAGAATGGTTGACGCAGCTCGTCAAATGTTGGATGAATTGATGGGACGCAATAGAGATAATCCATCGAAATATCCAAAAAAGGTTCATTGGGACGATCCAGAGGTAAGAAAATTTATTTCATTCTATATTTTTGATAGGGAATTTGAAAAGTGCATACCTAGTACCTGTACTTAGGTACCAAACTACTAATCATACACTGTTTGGAAGGTAGTTTCTACCTAGGTAGGCCTACTTATTAGTATAATCCGAACCTAGTTGGTTTGGAAAGAGAAACATTAGGTACAAATAAAAAGCCAGTTATGGAGCTGGACAAGATTATTATGTTTAAAAATAAATTTTAATAGATAGTAAGGTAAGGAGTAGGTAAGTAGGTATAACTACACTGACTTCTTACCTTTCAATTTATTTTCATTTACTAAAATCTATATTTTTTATTCTCAGTACTGTCAATATTATTGTGTAAAATTTTGTCCACATCAACTTTTTGTAAACACAAGAGCAGATTTGGGGTAAGTTTTTATTGATTATACATACCTATGTATTTTCAAATAAGTTGTACCTAAGCAACATAGGTGTAATTTTTTTAATCTTTACAGTTCATGCGGCAAAATTCACGACGATGAAGCGAAAAGATTATATGAAGACGCCAAAATGGGACATCGGAAGCGACAATATGAGGATGATTTTTTACGTTTTTGTAATAATATGATTAATGAAGTTGATCGTAAAATTCAAAAAGGCAAGCAACGACTATTGTTAATGAACAAAAGTGAAGCTCCACCGGTTTATGTGTCAAAACATCAGGAACATTTAAATAATTTGAATGCAAGAATTAAAAAGCTATTGACTGAGGCTGAAGAAGCTGGCCGCAGAGGGGATGTTGATCAGGCTCAAGTAAAAAAAAAATATATTTATAATATATATATATACATACAGGGTAATTAACTGAATTATGGGGGTTTCAGGGATTAACTGCATTATGTGAACAGCTAAAGGAGGAAAAAGAACAAGTATTACAACAACATGAAAATTATCAGCAACAAAAGCAACAGCAAGGTATATCCCAGACGCAACCTGGATCACCGATATCATCAACCGGAGGAGATTCGAATCATAGTATACCAGAGAAAAAGCCGCATTGGGCGTTAGAATTAAATAATGGCCAACCAGAAAAACAAATGGAGGTATGCGAAGTTTGTGGAGCATTTTTAATTGTAGGTGATGCGCAACAAAGGATTGAAGATCACTTAATGGGTAAACAACATTTAGGCTATTCGAAAGTACGAAAAGCAATTGAAGAAATTTATGAACGTCGTCAAAAGGAAAGAGATGAGGAAAGAGAACGAGAAAAACGTCAAAGGTAATTTATATTATTATTAAATTTAACGAATTATTAATACTTTCTTTTATATTATTATGTGTTAAAATAGCCGTGATAATGACAGAGAAAAAAGACGGAGGTAATTAATATTTCACTTTTAAATCAATCAAATTTTGAAGCTTATTTTATTTTATTATTTTATTTTACAGCCGAGACAGAGATAGAGAAAAACGGGGAAGGTAAAAATTATTTCATTTTATTAAAATTCCTATACCACTAACAATTTTTATATTTCAGCCGTGAAGATGAGAGAGATAGACATCGATCAAAGGAAAAAAGAGATCGTGGTGATAGACGTGATCGCAGCTCTGATCGTGAAAAAGAACGTCATAAGCGGGAAAAATCGTCCAGAAGTAAGTATTCACATTATTTTTATTTTTATAATCAGAAAAACGGAATTGTTTGTTGGTTTTGAATTTTTTGTGTAAATAACATACCTACTTCATAGATTGATAAAAATTCATAATAATTTATTTTTTTGTAGGTAATAGATCTCGTTCAAAAAGTAGAAGTCACAGCAGACGTTAATTTTATTGAATACAAATTTTATCGCATAATGTTTAAAATTAAATTTAAAAAAAAAAATGATATTTTCATCCTTAGTCAGCTTGAATTTATTGAGGTACCCTATTTAATTAAAAAAAATAATAATAATAATAGCAAAAACGACATTAGGTGAGTTCATAATTTTAAAATTTATTTTTTTTCTTTTTTATTTCTTTACACAGATTTTATTATTAAAATAAAAAAAAAGGTTAATTTAACTGTAAATAAAGCTTCTCTCGTAAAAATTGAAATTGAAAGATTGAAAATATCGATAATGTTCCACACAAAACTTTTTTCGATGTCATTAGTTTGTTAAAGGTTAAACTCTTTTTCCACGAAATCAGGTATTCTTTAAACTTAAAAACAAAAAAAAATTTTGTTTTCACTATATCCAGGTTAGCGTACGTGTGTGAATTTGATTATGTAGGATTGGCTTTTTTGAAAGGACAAAAAAAACACACTCTCTTCAACCAATGGAATTTAAATTCTGATCATTTGTGTTCACAAAATTGAGGTATTTTAGTAAAAATTTAGATTAATTTAAAATGCGACCACTCAATTAGAATTTATAATGCAGATAATCAAAAAATCATAATCGTAAGAAATTAATATATTTATCTTTTTCTACTTTATCTTTTTATTTCCAATTTTTAAATTTTTTAACACCTGTAAATTAATATCGAAAAAAAATTGTTCTTATAAAAGAAAATCTTAGATTAAAACCCTGTGATTGGTTTTTAATTTATACGGAATTTCAATTATTTGTTTCTTTTGTGGATATTAGATTCTGTACTCTCATGTTATTGAGAATGTATCGTAGAAACAAAAACATTTTTCTTTTACAAGAGCAACGTCGTTCAAAATAAAATCCATTATAATATACAATATTTACAATAAGTTGATGATTGCTTTTGAAGCCAAACTTTAGATCATCAGAGATCACAGTAAGTTCCGGAATAGAAATAGTAAATTTTTGATTTAATATCAAGAAACGATCTTCTCAAATAGAAGAGACGCAGGAAAAAATAGGAACTCATGATCCGTTAAAGATGATTCAGTAGTGTGGTCATTAAAAAAATATGCATGCAATCTTAGCAAAAAAAATTAAAACTAAATACCTAAGCTAGGGATGGAATATAAAAGGTAATTCTTAAAATTATTGTTAATTCGAGAAGTGCATTAACATAAATAATAAATGGGCAAATAATAATAAATGGGCAAATAATAATAAATGGGCAAACAAAAGTAGTAGATACATAAATAAAAAAAACATTCAAATAGAGTTGAATATCTATTTTTTTTGGGAATTTTTAAATCTTTTAAAAATTATATTTCTTTTTCAATTTTTGATCTTTTATAATTTTTTGGATTATCTTTTTATAAAATTTATTTGTGGTTACATTTTAACTTCTAACAAACAATAAATTTTTAAAGGTTTTATATTAGCTCCAAAACAACTGTGTTAAATGTGTGTGTATTATCTCTTTCGTGAACTATGAGGTACTTAATTCACTTTTTAATGTTAAATTTTTATTTCAACCTAAAAATACTAATCAAAATTGTCCCCTCTGATCATCGTAACGTCCTCATCAAAAGCCGAAAAAAAGGTAATTTTATAAAAATGTAAACAAAATAATAAAATTTGAAGGACGAGAGAATTATTAACTTGCTGATCATTCCACATAATAAAGGAAAATCCAAAATACATAATTCTTTTGAATTTGGCTTCTGGATTCTCTTAAAATGAGGCTTTATTTATTAAACAAAGGTAATTTCAGATATTTTTTTTAATTCGACAAAACAAACCCTGAGTATTTATTCATCAAACATAGATAAGAAAATGAGAAATTACTAAAGTGTAAAATTAAAAAAAAAAAAATGGATTGTAAATGTAGTATAAAAAAATTATAGGAAAATAAGAAAAAATTCAGGGAAAAATCATCATTTTTAAATAGCTTAAATTTATATAGGGGTTGAAAGTGCATCAAGGGTACATTATTAATTTAGATAACCTAAAAGTACCTTAAAAATTTCAAACTAGCATCTATTTTCAAATATAGAGCCACTATTTGATATTAATTTTTTAATTTTATTGTATTAGATTGAACGAACAAAATTTTTATCTCATACAACTTTAAAATGTAAGACGATAAATCCATAAATCTTTTTTTTAGTTTTAGATAATTCTTATATTACTTATCTAATATTTTGAATATTAGAAATAAATCTTTGAACATTTTTAGTTATGTGCAAACTATGTACATATCTCTTTAATAAACCATTAGTTGTCATAAAATAATCTCAAAAATCTTATAATTTTTACATATTTCAAAGGTCGAATAAATTATTTTCCTTTTAAAGTCTCAATACCAATATTCAAATCCAAAATTTAATAAGTTTTGATTATATTGCAGATTTCACATGGATTACTGAATTTTTTTTGTGACCTGTAAATAATGGTTGATTTTCTTCGCAACATTGGAGGATTGACTTTAATTATGAAGGTAATTGGTGTTAAATAGAAATAAAAGTAAAAATACAAATATTTGTATCGAGATGTGATTATTAACGTATTTGAATTGTGAACTTTAAAGTAAAAGTGTTCTGGAACTGGAACATTTGAAGGATAAAAAATTTTCAACTTATTCAGAAGGTAAATCATTATTGATTCCAAAATATATTTTGGCAGCATAATATTGAACATACATACACTCAACGACATCTTGAACATCATGCATAATTGAATGAGTATTAAGGACTTAGAAATTCAAGGTATTTGTCATTTTTTTTCTCCCCGAAAAGAAATAACGAAAATAATAAAGAATACCATAATTAAATTTTGTTGTGAAATATTGTGTTGTTTTGCTTTAAATTTCCTGGTATTATTAAAAAAAAAATATATATATATATAATAAAAGTATGATGTAATATCATTCTCTAATTATAATTCAGAACACTTCAAAAAAATATCTCGTAATTTAGATATTTAAAAATTAAAACATCAATCACCAAATATTGATTATTCATTTGGAAGAAAATTTCAATCCAACAAAAATATCAAATTAAAATAATATTGTTTTCACTTTGATTTTGTTTTGTAAATGCTCTAATATTTTTTAATTATATAATAATGTAAAAATATAATATATTCTATAAAAAATTAAACATTTTCTCGATCAAAAATTAAAAGAAAGTTGTTGCATTTAAAAAAAAAAAAGGATCAAAATACAAGTTCTTTTAGTAATTTCATTATTGTTATTTTTTTATTATTGATATTGCCTAATGTCTCCGCTTTTTGACCTAATTTTTCATTATGAAAAAATTATTAATAAATATATAAATATATATCAATTATTTTCATATCTGTAAATAAATTAAAGAATGATATGCGTTGAACTTACGGCTATCTCAGAATTTTTATGTAAAAGATTTTCTTTTTAGATTTTTATTATAAAAATAGCAATAAATAATAAATGGGTTTAATAAGATAAAATTTAATAAAGTTGTATTCGTATTTCTTTGCAATTTTAGCTCTCGTCGCGTGATCTTTATTAATTTTTTTTTATTTTTCATACGATCTTTAAATAAATATTTATATTGGTTTTTAAAAATTAATTTTTATTAAATTGATTTAATTTCAAATTTATATAACTTTTGATTTTTATAATGTGAAAAAACAATAAAGAAAGAAAACTTGGCTTGCAAATTTTTATATTAAATTTTTTCACAATGTGATTGAAAGTTTGAGGGCTCGCTGATTATATTTAGATATTATTCGTTGCTATTTTATATTTCAATTTCATAACCCTATGCTTTATAAAATTACATTATTTTATTAAAAACTTGAGATTTATAATATAATCTATAAAATAAATTAAATAAATTTTAAAAATAAACAAATATTTTTATTTTTATTAAACTTATTATTATTATAAGTACCTACCTAATAATTAGGTATTGTAATTCATTCTAGGATGCGGGCTCAAATCAACAAAAAAGATTAGACTCAATTTAACGACGAAATCAAGACCTTAATATGTATATTATATTTCTCTCTTATACACCTATCTATTATAAATTATTTTATTTATTTCGAAAAATTTACATAATTAGGCCAGAGCCCATAATTACAGAGTATAATAATTTAAAAAGAGAATATATAATTATAATTTGATAATTTACAAAGTAATATAAAATAAAGTTCTTAAATTGCAACTACTTGCTTTATTTACTAAAAGATAAGCTAACTTTAATGACAACAAATAAAAGGACCAAAAGAGAAAACAACAACCAAACTGCAACATCCATGAAGTAACCACCACCCCTTCCCGCAACACCAGCCACCACCAAAACACCCCAATCATCTCCCCACCAGCACCTCAACCCGTCAGCAAACCTGAATACTAATATAATATATTTTAAACATATAAACAATTATGCAATATTATGTGAACATAATTTTCTACTTTGTTAGCGGTTGATAGGCCTCCCCAACTCCTCCATGGTCAGTCAGATTTTTTCGCTTGTTATATATTCTTTTTAGCTACAATTCTACAAATGATAAATGCATAGTTCTTCTAGTTAAATACGAATTCAGCCACTTTTCTTAAAAATGCTGAATCGACATTTATTTTTTCAAGCATTCACATTTCGAACTTTAGATTTATTTGTTCAACCTATCGTTCACTTTTTATAATTTCTCTATCATCGACTAGGCGTAATATAATGCTATATAAAAGTATGCTATGTACTGGATTCGAAGTTTTCAAGCAAATTAACAATGACCATTAAAATTATTCACCTCACCACTCGTTGAAAAAAACAAAGTCAACTTCTTTTTGCACTGCGAAAAAGAAATTAAAATAAAAAGTATATTTTGTATTTTAATCGACAGCAGCAGCAGTGTGTGTCGAACTTTCAAAAAATCGCATTCACTTTTTTTAATTATTTGGTTCTATTCGGTTCATCATCCTTAATTATAAAATTAAAATTAAAAAAAAGTACCTAATATTAGAATTTAATTAAAAATAATATAATTAAAAAAATGTTCAGCGCAGTACGGGCTGCTGGAAAAGCAGATAAAAAAATTTTATCATTTTTAAATCAATTTAGTAAGTAAAAAAAAAAAAAAAAAAAAGAAAAATGGAAAAAAATTTTTGACGACCATTAAATCCTCCAACCAATCATGTGGTTACGTAACAATTTTTTTTTTTTTTTTTAATTTTAAAAAAAGAAAATTCATATTTATTTTATTTAATTTTCATTTAAAAAATAAATCAGAATTAAGTTCAAACATTTATCCAAAAATTTTGGTAATTAAAAATAAATTTAAAGGGGAAAAATCGCATTAGAAAAGAAAATTATGTAACCTATAATTTTTTTTTTTTTTTTCGGTAATGTAAGATATTAAAGTGTCTACCTAGTTTCATAATAGTTTCGCAAATACCTACAGTTCCATTCAGCGGTATTTGGCTCAAATCTGAAGCGCAAGCAAGCAGGAACCGAGACTCTTTCGTAGGTATATTACTATCTATAGTACAACTTTTAGAGTGACCGCACAACAAGACTTATAAAATTTGGATTATTTTGACATTTGAAACAAAATTAGCCTGACTGAAATAAGTAGGTAAATCTTCCTATCTATAAAAAGTTTTTTTGGAACAACATAGTTCGTCTATCTAGTTCTTAAGTGCCGTATACGCATTTTGGCACTTTTGGAGTTAGGGATTGCTTCATACTAACTCGAAGGCGATCTTTCGAACGCTCTTCTCGAAATTTCAATAGCTCCTTCCGTTCTCGAGATATTTTTCCCCTATTTGCTAAATTGGAACCAATTGTTTGAGTCACACAACTTCAAACTCAATTTGCCAAAAATACGAAAAATGCGTATACGGCACTTAAGAACTAGATAGACGAGTTATAGAATTTGGCCCCAGATATCCCCATTTTATTAAAAAAAAAATTTATAGGTACATACCTACTTTTTATTTTGCTTAAAAAAGAAACTGTGATGATTAGAGATTTTTCTAAAACTTTAAAAAAATTTAGTTCACTACTGTGGAATCACAATCAATCAAACCAATATTCTAGACATACCTATATTTACCTAGGTACCTATCTTTTATTTATTACGAATTATTTGCTCAAGGAAATTAATTTTGGTTACCTATATTTAAACCTTGGATTACTTAATATTTTGTGTTATTTTAATTTTAGATCGCGGTTATGCTGCTAAAACAGCTGCCAAAGCTGCCGCTGGTAGCAATGGAAAGGTAATTATTTCAAGTTCAAATTTCTCTTTTAATTTTTAACCGTTTTCTGTATCCACCAAAAAAAAAAAAAAAGGTTGTTGCTGTAATTGGTGCCGTCGTTGATGTACAATTTGATGGCGAATTACCCTCAATCTTGAATGCCCTTGAAGTTGATAATCGTACACCTCGCTTAGTATTGGAAGTTGCCCAACATTTAGGTGAATCAACTGTACGAACAATTGCCATGGATGGTACAGAAGGTTTAGTTCGTGGTAACAAAGTTAGAGATACAGGGGCTCCAATTCGTATTCCAGTTGGTGCTGAAACATTGGGTCGTATTATCAATGTCATTGGTAAATCATTAAATGGAAAATAGTTTTTTTTTTTTTTTGTTAAATTAAATTTTTATTTAAGGTGAACCAATTGATGAGCGTGGTCCAATCGGTACTGATAAGTCTGCTGCTATTCATGCTGAAGCTCCAGAATTCGTAGAAATGAGTGTCGAGCAAGAAATCTTGG